>CM077440.1:32884368-33464368 GCA_039654765.1 Mylopharyngodon piceus
CAATGCTGGGCTAAAGTGCTTGTTGTGTATGTGTACATATTAGAAGAACCAGGCTTGAGTATTGTGTCCTCCTTAGGGTCCTATGTTGTGATATCACGTCTTGTTTTTGGGTCATTTAGATGTCTTTGGTTCATGTTGCATTCATATTTCAATCGAACCGCACCAGAGTTCGTCTGGAAGCTGAAGAGGTGGGTCTTGGTCCACTTGTTTGGTGCACACCAGGGATTGGATGGCAGCTGTCACACTTATTCAAATGAACCGCACTAACAGAGTAATTGCTACAGAGTTTATTTTAAACTAACCAAATCTAACCAAACCTGCCAAGTGTGAACACACACTAAATCAGCTCTTTCCAATTGTTTCCAAACAGGTTTCCCAAACACTCCCACCATCCTCCACTGTTTAAAGGATTAGTTCACTTTATAATGAAAATTAGCCCAAGCTTTACTCACCCTCAAGCCATCCTAGGTGTATATGACTTTCTTCTTTCTGATGAACACAATCTGAGATATATTAATAAATATCCTGATGCATCCAAGCTTTATAATGGCAGTGAACGGGATCAACGAGTATGAAGCTCAAGAAAGTGCATCCATCCATCATAAACGTACTCCACATGGCTCCAGGGGTTTAATAAAGTCCTTCTGAAGTGAAGCGATGTGTTTGTGTAAGAAAAATATCCATATTTAACAAGTTACAAAGTAAATATCTAGCTTCCGCCAGACCACCTTCCGTATTCAACTTAGGAAGAAAGTGTATCGCCTCTCGCAGTTCAAAACACTTACACAACGTCAGTTGAGCTTTCTTCCTAAGTTGAATATGGAAGGCAGTCTGGCGGAAACTAGATATTTTACTTCATAACTTGTTAAATATGGATCTTTTTCTTACACAAATGCATCGCTTTGCTTCAGAAGGCCTTTATTAACCCACCGGAGCCGCGTGGAGTATTTTCTTGAGCTTCATACTCGTTGTTCCCTGTTCACTGCCATTATAAAGCTTGGATGCGTCAGGATATTTATTAATATAACTCCGATTGTGCTCATCAGAAAGAAGAAAGTCATATACACCTAGGATGGCTTGAGGGTGAGTAAAGCTTGGGGTAATTTTCATTTTAAAGTGAACTAATTCTTTAAACAGGTAGTACCGGCCCAAACTCACACAATTGAAAAGCCGCACAGAAAGCCGCCTCCACATTTTCTTATTCTTACACATGCAGGCTGCGTTCACATTTTGTTTTTAGCTGCTTATAGAGCCCAGGGCTGTCACAGAGACAGGTGGGATATCTCAAGACACCCATTTCAGTGATATCTGTCAGGTGATAGAGACATTTTATGTGTGTTGTTTAAAAGAATCACTTGTGTCAGCTTTAGGATGGTTTACTGTATATGGAAGCGCTACGGCCTATGGAAGGCAATTGTTAAGCCCAAAGTATTTTTTTTGCGCGTACGGTAGCGTATGCTACCTTTCGAAGTTTCCTCCATTTGATAGCATGCATGAACGCAGGCAGTCGACACATGCGCTCTAGAAAGTTCCATCTTTGTCCAGTGTCTGCGCTATTTTTCTCCAGAAGTTATGAGCGATAAAAGTGTCTTTGTATTCTTTTAAACTAAAGCTGCGGCTGTCTCATAACAAACACTTGTCAATGCAGGCGTCTGTTGTTGTTGCAGTCTCTGGTGTTTTGTTGTTGTTGTTCCATCTCTTTAGTTTCGTTTCATTTCATTTCCACCTTGTGGAACAACTTATTAGTGCAAAACAAATTCAGTGTGCATGTGTGACCTGCGTGTACAAAGTACGCTTTAATGTTTGTGACTGGTGAGTTAGTGGGAGGATGCTGATGTTAATGGTGCTGATGACAATTTGTCCTGTACACAGTAACACAGCCAGTTCTTGACATCATTGCCTTTTGTTTTATACCATTTTTTTGTTATTGCATGCAAATATGTGTGTGGTGCCACTGGAAAGAACTCGTTCTGCAACACAGGGAAAAGTGTGTGTGGGCGAGAGTCCTGAACTCTATAAGCGTGTTGATTAAAGTTTAAGTCCCTGATATCAACCCTGCCTTCCTGAATAAATCAATCTATATACCCCAACCCACTCCTTTTCCTGCCTTCCATATCTTCATGCAGATCTCAGTCGAAACAACAGCAAAGATGCCTAGAAAGGAAAACAAACTAAAACACTAAGAGAACCATATTGAAAAAAAGCATGTTGGTTCCTTTTTTTCATTCTAAATCAGTTATTTATTTGTCACAGCAGAATTAATTTGTTGACGGTGAAAGATGGATGGCTTGCTTTCTTTTAGTGGACAGTGATGTATTTATGCAAAATACAATTGAGAAGAGAGAATGGTGAGAACAGAAAAACAAAAGCTTTGCCAAAAACACAATTAAAATGCATAAATTAAGACCAAAGCCAGCAAAAAGGCAAGCAAATGCTTTTATTTTCCCCAATCTGGACAGGAAATCCTTTCAGGGCTCTATTGTTCTTTGTAAGGTGCAGTAAAATGACCATTGACTAAGATTAATATGAGCACTGATGTCAGTAATTACTGTCACATTTTATGTTATTCTCTTTCTTATATGTAGTATATTCTTTGAGTGTAGAAAAACAGCCATGTATTTGTATGCACCCAATGCTAAGAAGCTTTTGTTAAGAACAGATCAAACTGAGTGCCACTAAAAGTATTTTATTAAAGCTCCAGGAAAAGGTGCTGGCTTACAGAAATGCTGGATTTCCCAGATAGAAACTTACATCAAGCACTAGAGTAATCAAAGTGCAACATGAAAAAAAGTCTCAGTGTTTCAGGGTCGGATTAGACCTGTCTTGAGCAGAGTGATCAGTTATCCCTGAAAAAGTACTCCTGCTCACCTGATAAATGTTTGGAAGTAGTGCTGGCAATCATGGCTTACAATTTGCATTCCAATAAAAGATTTCTGTTTTGAAGGACATACAGCATAGGCCTCATTAAAAGCAGTTTTCTTGATTCAGTTGGTCTTAATAACACAGAAATGTTAGACTGATTTTATGCATGTTAAAATATGTTTTGTTTGCGCAGTCCAGACAGATGGTCCATCTGTGCATGAGTGGGAATTTCCAGTGACCCTTTCTGAGCAATACATCAGTACGCCAGTAGGTGGCAACATATGACTGTCTTTAATGGATGAATCACTGAATCATTTATTCAAATGATTCATTAAAAAACGCTAATTAATCACTCCCTGTGTCCCAATGTGCATACTATCCATTAGGGCTGGGACAATACATCAAATCTCGTTTCACGTTACAAAGAATCTGGAGTGATTCTGATATTTTCCGATGTATCGCAATTCTGTCTCAAATAGATTCTGAGCTTAGTTTTTAAACAGCAGATGGCACTACTATACGTGCTTTAGAAACACTCATACACTGCCTGCTTCCGGTTCCTTTACACACACCATTTAAAACCTAAAATAATCATTCATAAAGTTCGAAAAGGTTGAAGCGAATTACAAATCTCGCATCATAAAAGCATTCTGAGCCGAGGTGCAAGTATATTTAACCATAGACATTATAATAATGTCTATGTATTTAACCACTAACATGACTCAGCCGAACGCTGTCCAGCAGTCTTCTTCGTGAGCGTTTGAGAGTGTGTGGTTAAAAACTAGCCTAGAGCGCCATCTGCTGTTAAAACTAAGCTCAGAATTGATTCAAGAGAGAAAATATCAGGATCGATCAAGATTCATTGTATAGATCGAGAATCGATGTATCGTCCTAGCCCTACTATCCATCCTAAATAGTATGTGAGATTACAATAAGTGTGTTTCATTTACAGTATAAAAAAATATTTATTTAATGTTATCTGTGTTATATTTCATCTGCAACAACAGTGTGGACTTTTTTATAAATATCTGTTAGGCTGTTAACTTTTAAATGCATTATTATGCAAACACATGAGGAGAGTTCTTCGCATGAAAGACTCACGACTGGCAGATCAATTATTTTCTCTCCAATAAGGTTGGAAATTAAATGAAATGAAATGTGGAGGATTTTAACTGTGACAAGATGATTGACAAGCTGGCCAGTTTATGGTGACAGCTGAGTGTAACAATGCAACAGAGCATTCGTTAAAGGCACAATTTAATGACGTGACAGTATGTCCCAAAGCTTGTCTACCCTCTTGCTACACACTCAAAAGTATGTACTTTTTCTTCACAGAAAGAGTACTTTTAGGGCGTAGTATAAGTAGGCGAATTGGGATGCAGCATTTGAATTATTCTGTCAACCGATTCATTCAATAAAGATGATTCATTCAGGAATGAAACAATTGACTCTTGTTATGAGTGAGTCATTTAACTGATTCATTTAAAAACTTGATTCATTCATGAACAAAACACCACCGACTGTGTGTGTTGCTCGAAGGCACGTAGCGGTTCTTTTGTGGATTTGTTTGGAACTTTTTCACTGGCGGAACAAAAACAGGCAATGAAACTGGAAATATTGTGTTTAAAATGTAAGTTGATATTAACGTCTTATTTATTGAACTGTTTTAGAAAAGTGGCGTGTGTGTTTTGTCTGTGTACATTGTTGTCTGACAATGACGCAACAGGTGTACAAGAGGATTCCGCTTCACATCAAAGCACCTGAAGTCTTGTTTATTTGCCTTGCCATCAGTTTTAATCAGTGAAGACACTTATTAAAGACTCAGGCCCTAAATATGAACACAAGATATGTAATAGCTTCCACTCTACATCCACGCACCACGTGGACAAGTCGACTCATAATTGAATTTGTTGTTAAGTATTAAAAAATAGCCCACAAATATTAGGTAAAAAAGTTTTTAATTATAATTTACATGTTTAATGAAATGTACACATAATAAGCATTTCTGTTAACTCATCCGTCATCTCGCACTTACTTTTTCACTGAGCTTGTTTGTTCATGCACAGCAAAATTAAGTTTCTTACAGTCTAAAATGGGCTTTGTGTCAGGAGCACATCTATGCCACCTTAAAATACTGTCTCCGTAGGTAGTTCAGTAGGTTTTGGAACCTAATAGAGTCACTGTGACAGTTATAAACATTAAAGATGACAAGCAAGCAAACTGCTAATGCCAATTTTTCTCGCTCAAGCATTGCTAACACTAACAACATTGATTTTGTCTGAATCATCAATGACGAAAAAAGACCTTGTAGGTCTTGAGAAATCAATCCATGTATTTAGAAACAATCTTACTGTCTTCTTAGCACAACAACATTTGCAAAAACATTTCCAATTTACTTGCATTGCTAGACAAATGACACTACACTGAAGATTTTGGTAATAGCGTATTTTTCCCCCCCAAAGGAAATGACTTACTGATGCTAATCGTTAACACCCTCATAAACTCAACCTGTATTGCACTCAGGTAAATGAGCTGTGCGATATCATCATCCATCTCTCTCCATTGCTTCAGAGAAAAAAGTTCTAGGACCTACTATTTAAAGTATCGTATCAGACTGTTTAGAGTATTGTATCATTTCGGTTTAGCACTCATTTGGTTAAAGCTCTGTCACCTCTAGGATCCTAGGATACATCCACCTTAAAGAAACTTTAAAGGAATTTTGTGGTTATATATATATTGTCACGGCCGGCTCGCAAGCCGCGACAAAGAAGGAGACAACACGTTGGATGAGGGCCAAAAAGAAATAACATTTATTAAAGTAAGAATAAAATTAGGAAAAAGACTGAAAACAAAACAAACAACTGAAAGGAGAACGAGGGCTATTTAAAGTTGCTATAGCATCAAAAAAAAAAATATATATATATATATTTTTTTTTTTATTTAGTGGTTGCTTTTTTGAACATGGTGTTTGTTTTTAAATTCGACATGAAACAAAGGTTGCAATAGTGTTTTCTACCCAATTGTGACATATATCCAAGTGAAATGGTTTCTCGAACAAGAAAAAAATGTAGGGTGGGGCTTGATTTTGTCCATTGGGAATTGGTTTAATGGTTTTGGTTTGCTATTGCTGTGATGTCATGTGAGTGACAAGTTGCCCCACCCTCATGCCAGTAAACACATCATCAGAGAAGAGATGTCGCTGCAAAAGGGAGGGGAAGTTACTTTGTTTAAAGATTACAAAGGCACATGAACACACACACATCACAAAATATTAGATAGAATGACCTTATATTTTGTCAAATCTTTCTTATTTTATCCCCTTTTCATTCAGTTTGATGAAGGAAGATGTTTGTGTGTGTGTGTGTGTGTGTGTCTTTAGAGATGATTTTGTCATTTATTTATTTTCAATGTATTTCAAGAGGCTTTTCTATTGTGGCTGAAATAGTGTAATTTGGTTTTCCCAGACTCTGGCAAGCCTCTAGTGCTAATAGGTTTGCTGATGGAGCTTTCACGTTGTTTATTTGCAGAGTTGAATCACTGTAGCACCCAGTGAACACACTGGCTGTGGCTGGACTTGCCTTACAGTTTTTCTCATTCGCATTGGTACATTTCTCGAATCATGCATTATCATGCGTCTATAAATTTTAACAGTACAAATTGACACATTACTGTATAAAGGATATTGATTGCAAGAGACCGGACAGGATTCACAGTTATGCTTTTACTGTTGGTCCATCAAAAAATTACAGTACAATTTACATGTATACATATATACAGTGTATGTAGTCTTATCTTTTTCTTCTATATATCACATTCAGCTGCACCTTTTGACCCACCTCAGCCATTGTAAGGTCATGATTGAGAACATGGTCCACAATGACACTCCTTGTTTCATCAGAAACGTGCCCGTGTCCCTTGCCTTATCTACTCTTCCAGACATCCTTACTCCTCCTCTTCTTCCCGGCTGTTGACCCTGATTGTTTCCTTGTAAGAAACTGTAACTCTGTGTTGTGCTCTGTCTATATATGCTTTCCAAATGAAGATTCATGACATGCATCTCTGAGCTATTTTAGAGAACTGGTTGATCATTGGTTGATCTAATGCTTTACATTCCCCTTCATTAGTGAAATTCAAGATTCACCTGCGCAATTCATGCAATGAACAACCCAAAGTTCGCTTGTTCAAGTCTCAGTACTGACAGGAAATGTAGGTGGGGGGAGTGAATGAACAGCGCTCTCTTCCACTCTCATTACCCACAACTTAGGTGTCTTTAAGCAAGGCACTGAACTCCCAATCGCTCCCTGGGCGCCGCAGCAAAAATGGCTGCCCACTGCTCCGGGTGTGTGTTCACCGGTGTGTGTGTGTTCACTACTGTGTGTGCACTTGGATGGGTTAAATTCAGAGCACAAATACCGAGTATTGGACACCATACTTGGCCACATGATACTTCACTTCACTCATTTTAATAGTAGCACCAGCTAAGGTGAAGTTTGTTATTACTTTTCTTTACGATCAGACGTATAGTTTACTGGCAGATGATAAAAAAGATGAAAGAGTCATCTTGTATTGAGGAAGGGACCCAAGCCATATCTTGAGACGAATATTATAAGCAACCACTTAGCAACCTCTCAAAACATCTTAGCAACTGCGTAGCAAAGCCCTGGCTACATTCCACAACATGTCTGAAGTTTGCACAGGAAAACACTGCTCAGATTTTCTTCGAAACGTAAAAAACTAGTTTTGAAAACAAAATTGATGTATCTTATAACTATTAAAGTCACCTAAAAAATAAAAATGGATGATTCTTATGTTTTTTACCTGTCACTCACATGAGATCACAGAAATAGCAAACGACAACAATCCAATCAATTCCCAAAGGACAAAATCAAGTCCCACACTACATTTTTTTCTTGTTTGAAGAGCCGTTTCACTCGGATATATGTCACTATAGGGGGGAAAAAAAATCCTACCACAACTTCCATTTCATGTCAGCTTTAACCAAATAAACTGCGAGATTACGCAGTGAATGTGTACATAAACCATAAAGCAGCTCAGAATGCTAGAATGTATCCTGTATGTACGTCTGTTGAAAAGCATGAATGTCGACAAGTGTCTTTTCAAACAAGCTTGGTGCAGAGATGAAAAGGTCAGCTAGGATTATGTTGTGAGCCATAACCTGTCGATATGAGATCCAAGAGATTTGTTTCTCCCACTCACTCCCATTCACCCTCTTGTTTGCATTTCCCTGTTTGTGCCTGTTGTGATGCATAAGTAAATAAGTGAAGTGCAGGCTTTTAGATCCTGTCGTGCAAATTCATTTTCAAAGTGCTGTTACGTCCTGCCAGAATGCAAGGGACTTTAAATGACTGACTATAAATTAGTAGGTTATTGTTGCTTTTATTATGGTCTGAAAACCAGAGCCAGAGTTACTTTACTGGTGTGCTTTTGTTCTGATGGCAGACAGGAAGTGTTACATATGCAGAGGGAGCTGCAGAAAGAGAGGACAAGATGTCGTGCTCTAGAAGATGAGCTCAACAATCCCTTGAATGTACACCGCTGGAGAAAACTAGAGGTATGCGCTTACATTGGCTTGTTGCCGAAATTGTCATATAAACAATAAAGTCTTCCAAAACAGTTTGATTTTGTTTTTTAGAATCTCTCTTTCTGTCTAGTCAACTGATCCAAGCACCTTCGAATTGATTCAGAAGATTCATTCTCTGCAACGGAGGCTGATAGCTAAGACTCAGGAGGTTGTGGAGAAAGAGCTTCAGCTACAGGTAAAAAGATTCTCTCATTGGTAGTCATAGAACAATACTAGTGCCCCTTCTGCCTCGCCTGTCATTGTTCAGACAAACAGATTGTCCCATCCCAGAATCACACCATTAGTTGATATGTTAGATTCATTTCTTTCTTTTTAAAGAAATTAATACTTTCATTTATCAAGAATATATTGAATTAATCAAAAGTCATTAAAAATATTTTAAATGAACACTGTTGAACATTCTATTCATCAAAAAATTCTGAAAAAATTGTAGTTTCGACAAATTAGTCAGCACAACTGTTTTCAACATTGATTATAATAAGAATTGTTTCTTGAGCATCTAATCAGCATTTGCTACACTCTTATATAATAATATATAATACATACGTGGGTTTTAATTATATTTTGCTACATATAAAGGTATTTGAACGATTTTGAAGTGTCAAAAGGTCATTCGGTTTAACTGTCCAAAGGCCAATACAGCCATTTCATTTCTGATTAAAATATCTTAAAATTTATAAATGTATATATTTTTTTTTTATTCTGGCATGATTTTATAACATCATATATCAACATAGTGCAAAATGGTATTAAAATTATGTGTAGAAGTCGTTGCTTTGTTATGAGAAAGAATTTCCGGAAAAATGAATTTCATTGATGTAATTCGGAGTAACCAATATAAAGGGACCATTTTGGATCAAGTCATGCGGTCAATATCATGTGACAGGATGTGACATCATTCAGACACCTGCAAAGGACCACATGGTCATGAAGCAAAGTAACTAACTCTCTTTTAACTATTTGAAAAATTAATGTTTTCACTTGCTCATACGCATGACCCGAAACATCAGGTTATTTGGTACAACCGCTATAAAACATGGAAAATGTTGTATTATTTTAAAAACTTGTACTAAATATAAAATGTTTGATTGTCCTTTTGTTAGCTAGCTAGCAAGCTAACTAGCTAGTTAGCTAGATATCAGCCTGTTAGCATTGTTTGGAAATTATCGTCATTTGGTGTAACCAAAAATGTCATTCGGTAAAACCAAAATTTTGGTTAAACCGAATGACTTTTTTAGTGACAAATTTTGTCCATCTTGTAAAAAAATGACAATAGCAGTGTTAATTGATTATAAAAACCACATAATGTCATTAACACTTAATAAAACTTCAAAATTAATTATATCTCCATTATGTTTTTTTTTACATTTTTAAAAACCTTATTTGTCATTGACCCACTTATATAATAATAATATTTCACAATATTATTGTTTTGTATGTTTGATCAAATAAAAACTTCTTGCAAAGACATTAAACCGACCCTTCTTACCAACCCAAACTTTTAAATGGTAGTGTATTTCGCTTATTTATTGTAATCATAATGGAAAAAAGAATCTTGATAAATCAACTTTGAGTTATTCTCAAGTTACCTAGAAGACATGGGGTTTACCTGGCATTTTTCTAAGTTAATACATTTTTTTTCCCACTATAAAGGTATTTTATTAATAACTTTTTTTTTTAATTCTGTGCCTATAGGACTTTTGCAGAAAGCTCCACAGATTTCCACATAATCAGAATGTCCACCATTAGTTTTACACATCCTCTGCGCCCTGCTTGTTCCATTATTACATATTTGGACTAATTTTATTATGCTTTCAGCTCTGAATAACAGTAAAGCACTCTCTACTTTTACCATATTAAAATCCATTCCACAGAATTCTGCAGATTTTACCCAAAACTAGCTCTGAAAAATATGAAAAAGTCTGCATATTCTGTCTGGGCTGATAATTAGTCGTTTTGACTGGAGTACATATTTAAAGTACTGTGAACTGAGAGAGAGACACTTTTTCTAACGTATGTAATCGTCATCGGTGACTTTTCTTCCATTTAATTCAATAATACATAAAAAGCAGAGTCTGTTATTTATATGTTTAGCTGTACTTACATTACAGTCTAGAACCATGAAGCACAGTCATTTTCCTCTCTTTGTCCTTGTGTATGGTGTCTAGTATTCAGAGAGCCCTCTATTATTTGTAATGAAGTGATCCGTGCTGTTCATTGCTCAGGCTAGAAACAAATGTGATTGCTCAGATGTAGCAGGTGCTCAAGGAGAGCTTCTTGAGGGAGCAACATTTGTTTACATAAATGCACTTGGAATCTCTGATTAGGTTATGAATGGAGAGAGGTGCTGTCGGCACAACTAGGGTAACTTTTTATGCTTTCTTGCTTTTGTATGTGGGATTTTTAATTGGGTTGGTTTGTTTGTGTTCTATAATGGTGGCGCCAAAGCAACTAATCAGACAGGTTTTAGAACTGAGAAAGGGAATAAATAAGACCAAAAGTTCTCAGTTCATCTGAAAGAGACAGACAAAATGTTCTAGGAGTAGCTGTCCACTTTACTTTCACCATTACGAGATGGGTAGACATGGACTGTAATGTTCAGTTTGATGGTGTTAAGAGTTTTTTTCTCACTTCGGATCTTGAGCTCAGATGCAGTGGAAATGATAAAATGGGCTTTCAAAATGCCATTAACATCAGATAGACAGCCAGTTTAAAAAGGTTCCTTTCACTGTCTGTATCAAATGAAGCTTAACAGACTGGTTCACAATCTAAGCCGTTTTTAGGTATCAGATCATATCAAATCATGTGTTCACTTTTTCTTCCTATAAACTCAATTCAAAACCCACTATATTTGCACTGTAGCAATGTACCACCTAAATTCAACTGGACGGCCATTTTGGCTGTCTGTACTAGAGCCATGTTGTTTCATTTAATACAGTAAAGATACACAATAAGAAGTGCATCTTTGCTTGTTGCATTGTTGCCAATTGTTTTGTTTTTTCAGCATTTTATACAATTTAAGTGTATAAAATTAATCGTGATACTTTTTTTTTTTTTTTAGGATACTTTGATGAATAGAACGTTTAAAAGAACAGCATTCGTTTGAAATCTTTTGTAAAATTATAGATGTCATTACTGTCACATTTGATCAGTTTGATGCATCCATGCTGCATAAATGAATAATTTTTCCAAAAAAAAAAAAAAAAAAAGAAAGAAAAAGAAAAGAAAAAATCTTACCCCAAACTTTTGGACAGTAGTATACATGCAAGATAAGTCTTTAATATATTGTATTAGTCTCTGTGTGCTTCTGTATGTTTTGAAATATTTATTATCTTTGTATTATTATTTTTTCAATTCTGTTTGGTGCCACTATGAACAACTTTTAGGACGCATAAGTTAATCAGCATTGCATATTTCTATGCACGATTTCTCACAACTTCAGCTGCACTCTGTCAATGGACTCTAATTGAAATCAACTCTGATTCAAGCTTTTTATGCACACATTGTCTGCGTGGAAGTGTATGCATGCAGCTACGAGGGAACATTGGGGTTCAGTGCTAATTAGGTTAAAGCTGACTGCCTTACAACAACCCAATAACTCATTGTGTAATTATGAAGTCGCTCAGCACAGCACTGTGTATCAGCTTAAGTGCTGTGTGCGATTCTTGTGCTGCATTTGATGCCTTTTAAAACAGCCCCACCACAGCCGTTAGACAGCAGGGCATTGTTGTATTGTTTTGTAGCTGTTTGCAGTGAAAATTGTGACAGCGTGTACAATATAGCACCATTTAGGACACAATAGCAAAAAGCCATTGCAGTCAAGACAATGCTGCACTTCTGTAAACTGAGGACAGTGGTGATTTAAAAAGGATGCGAGACAGGCTCCATTTTGAATATAATACCCATTATAGATCTTGAAGTATTCACAATGCACCACTTTACGGCAAACAAAGACCAGGCGCTGTTTTTCACACAGATACAGACTCTAATTGTCGCATTATTTGCATTGAGGCAGTGCGATAATAAAAGAGGCACGGAGCATTTCATGTCAGTTAATATTCGTGCAGGCAAATCTGGACAGGTGATTAGCGGTCAGCTATTTGTTCATGCATAGTGGCTGCAAGATATGGCCCAATGACTCACTGTATTACCAGCTGAGGTACAACAGGAAGGGCTGTTTTTACCCCAACAGCGGCTTTATTATGCCCTACAGATAATGTGATATAACGCTATATACATCATATCACAGATGAGTCGTAAGGTCAGCAAAACTTTCGAATCAGGTGCCGCAGAGTTAGATTGAGTTTTCCGAGCTGAAGCTTTCATTTGGGTCCTACAGAAAGGAAGGTGTTATTTTGTATTGCAGGAGATCCAGCACTCAGAACAAGGTCATGACCTCTAATTTCCAAAGCTCACGCGTGAGTACTTCCTTCAACGCTGCTGCCTTTCAAGCACCTTAGTCCAGCTTCGAACTCTTTCACTGCTTAAACAGACTAACTTGTTTGGTGCACACTCCTATGAACTACATCATGAACGTCTGGTATTTAGTGGGCATCCCTTAAAATAATTAAAGGGATAGTTCACCCAAAAATGAAAATTATGTCATCATTCACTCGCCCTCAAGTTGTTCCAAACCTGTATACATTTCTTTGTTCTGTTGAACACGAAGGAAGATATTTTGAAGGAAGTTTGTAACCAGGCCGCTTTGGGGCACCATTGACTTCCATAGTAGGAAAAAAAAATACTATAAAAGTTAGTGGTGCCCCAGAATTGTTCAGTTTCCCACATTCTTCAAAATATATTCCTTTGTGTTCCACCGAACAAAGAAATTTATACAGGTTTGGAAACAACCTAAGGGTGAATAAATGATGACATAATTTTAATTTTTGGGTGAACTATCCCTTTAAGAGCTAGTTTCTTCAAGGTGATTTTGTTGTTTTCAAAGTCAAGGACAGTTGACATGGGGGTATAGTAAGTACAGAAATATTACACTTATGGGTATTGTGTCAAAATTTTATGTAATTAGATCAACGTAGTCAAAATTGTGTGATATAAAGTCAGAATTGTGTGTTATAAAGTCAGAATTGCATGATATAAAGTCAGAATTGCGTGTTATAAAGTCAGAATTGCGAGTTATGAAGTCAGAATTGCGTGATATAAAGTCAGAATTGCATTATAATGTCAGAATTGTGAGTTATAAAGTCAGAATTGCAGGTTATAAAGTCAGAATTGCGTGATATAAAGTCAGAATTGTGAGTTATAAAGTCAGAATTGCAGGTTATGAAGTCAGAATTGCGTGATATAAAATCAGAATTGCATTATAAAGTCAGAATTGTGAGTTATAAAGTCAGAATTGCAGGTTATAAAGTCAGAATTGCGTGATATAAAGTCAGAATTGTGAGTTATAAAGTCAGAATTGCAGGTTATGAAGTCAGAATTGCGTGATATAAAGTAAGAATTGTGAGATATAAACTGGCAGTTGCGTGTTATAATGTGCAGTTGTGAGGGAAAAAAGACTGACGTTTTTTCTCAGAATTGCGAGTTTATATCTCACTATTCTGACTATAACTCGCAATTGCATGTTATGAAGTCAGAATTGCAAGATATAAACTCACAATTCTGAGGAAAAAAAGTCATAATTGCGAGTTTATATCATGCAATTCTGACTTCATAACTTGCAATTGTGAGTTTATATCGCAGTTCTGAGAATTGTGACATATAAAGTCAGAATTGCATGATAACTTGCAATTGCGAAAAGAAAAGTCAGAATTGCTACTTTATATCTCACAATTCTGACTTTATATTACGCAATTTTGACTTTATATCACACAATTCTGACTTTATAACTCGCAATTCTGAGAAATAAAGTCAGAATTGTGAGATAAAAAGTTGAAATTACCTTTTTTTTTTTATTTTTTTATTTAGTGGCGGAAACAAGCTTCCATAGTAATATTCAGGGTAAAACACAACTTAAGTTTTATTGATAGCATAGTATGTGGCCTTCTCTTGATTGCCATAGAAATAATGTTGACTTTTAAGCCATTTAAGTGTTAGCATCTTGTTAAATGTATTACTTTAAGACTTGCATTTATCTTTTTTTTTTTGTTTTTTTTTTTTTGCTGTTTTTGACCTTATCAGACCTGTGACCCACCAATTGAGACCCACTCAAAGTCACGAAGGCTTGCCTCCACTCCTTTGTGACAGAACTTTTGCCATGACAGCAACAACAACAAAATAAAACCACAGTGATTGTCAAAATCTTCTTTAGCTGTCAAGGGAGGATGTCTCTGCCGTAAGACACGACAGGTCGGAAGCCGGTAGACGTGCAATTGTCGTCCGAAATCTTTGGCAGAGAAAACTGTTGCGGGGGTGTGAAAATTGAGCGCATGTTCCCGTCACTGTCAGTCACAGCATGCCTTCATCTCTGAATGGAGTGACACACAGAACATCTGTTTGCTTTTAAATTGTGCTCATCGTCCCGATCACGCTGAAGCTTCAGGTGTTCTCCATGTCACATGGGCCTCTCTGATTATTCAGTCTGATATAGAGGAAATGAAGTCAGAATGAAGCTAAGCAACAACTTCCTGTTTGTTCCATTTTGTTTGTTAGCAATATGTAAAAACACTTCTTATGTAAGAGGGTGACTGTAGAGATGGAAATGGAGTGAAAGAGAAAGAAAGTGAGTGAGAATATCGAGAGATGACGATTTGAAGGACCCATGATGTGGTGATTGGATGAGAGGCAGCTATTCTTTGTCATTTCCTCTGAATCGGGGAGGATGGAGAAAATCAGATCATAGTATTTATAGATGATGCTTTTCTTTTCAGCAGGCAAAAGCACATTTTAATAACTAGCATTATGTGGAAGCAGGTGACATTGGATTTGATCAGATCAAATCAAATGATTAGATAATTTGATCTATACGTTTTTACCAATGTCTAAGAATAGAGGTGTTTGCAAAACACAGGGTACTACGGATTTCAGGCCCCGTCCCAAATGGCACTACACTTACGTGTGCGCGTAATCGTGAAGTCCACAAGACCATAGAGCGTCCCATTTTAGGTTTTAGAAGGGTGATCGTGAGCGTCCCCCTTTTGCGGCTGATATGCGCCCTCGATCTTAAGTTTGTATCTTCAAAGATTTACTTAGAAAACTATAGAGATATTAACTATATTTTCAAATTGTGAATTGCGTTGCAAAAAAAACCAAAAAAATCGTGAAAGTAGTCTGCAAATAAGAACAAAATACTATTTACTTCCATGTGTGCAATATAGAAATTATTAGAAGAAACATATTTTGTAAATGTGTTTTCATCGTAGTGTCTGCAGAAAAGTTTGGGGTCATGAGATTTTTAAAATGTTTTTGTCACTTATGGTCATCAAGGCTGCATTTATTTGTTTAAAAACAGACTAAAAATAGTAATATTATGAAATATTATACTTTAAAATAAGGTTATTTGAATATATTTTAAAATGTAGTTTATTCCAGTGATGGTAAAGCAGTCTTCAGTGTCACATGATCCTTCCGAAATCATTCTAATGTAATGTAATATCTAATATTTGGTGCTCAAAAAACATTGTTATTATGATCAACTTTGAAAACAGTTGTGCTGCTTAATATTTTTGCGGAGTGTCTGTTTACACTAAGTGTAAATAGCGTCCCTTGTTGGCAAACGCTATTTACACTAGCTCCGCCCACCAATGTCTGGTTGGGCCACTCAAGTTTTAAAAAAGACGTGCAAAATTCAACTTCTTCAGTGGTGCAGCAGTCGCGAGTAAGGCTCACAGACCTGACTTTTAATGCGGTCGACGCAGGTTCGAATCCGCCTTTTGCCGAGCTCGCATTTATTTAAAAAAAAAGTGAAAATAATGATCTAAAAGTGGAAATAAACTGTGAATGAGTGTTTAATAATATTAAAAGTGTTTATTGGGTAGGGTTAGGGGAAGGTGTAGGGAGGGTTTTTATTCTCCCAATAAGGCAGCATCCATTTAATAATTTTAATAAATATAATCATTTACACTCTATGATATTATTGCATCCTGTTAATGTACAAAAATATTGAGGTACAAATAGTATCTGCCAATATATAGCATCTAATTCTATCTATTCTATTCTATCCATCTAATTCTATCTATTTACTCTTATTGCAAAGAACTGAACTGATACTGATACATGGTGTAAATAGAATCTATCACTTTTTTCACCTAGTGTAAATAGCATATCGCTAAGAAAATGCTGCTATTGTCACTTAGTGTAAATAGAATATATTGCTATTTTCACTTAGTGTAACAAGCATCTACAGCTAGTTGCACTGTGTAAATAGCATCTATCGCTAAGAAAATATGCTATTTTCACTTAGTGTAAATAGCATCTAATTGATATTTACACTTAGTTTAAATAGCATCTATTGCTGTTTGCACTTAGTGCAAATAGCCGCTGCCATATTTTTGTGGTGGTACTTGTTTCAGTATTCTTCAAAAGAACAGCATTTATTCGAAATAGAAATCTTTTGTTACACTATAAATGCCTTTAATGTATTTTTTTGATTAATTTAATGCATCCTTGCTGAATAAAATAATTAATTTCTTAAAAAAAAAAAAAACATCTTACTGACTCCAAACTTTTAAATATTACTGTATCTTCATAGAAAATAAAAGGTTAATTCACTTTAAGATAGCTTGTATGTTTTTATGTTCTTTTGGGGAATTTTATTTGCATTTTGATGTTTCTATCCTGCATTTTTAATGCAATATTAAAAACATTAGCATTAAAATATGTAAATGAAATCCAGTTATTTTCTCCCGAGAAGCAGACAGACTAGTAATTGAACATTTATCTTTTATAAAGCTTGAAAAGAGATCTCAACAATGTCACAAACTGTGCCCAGATAGGAAGGTCTGTGATCAAGAGTCAGAGAAAAGTAATTCAAAAGAGCTTAACTTCTGTTGAACCTGAAACAATCCATTTAAGATCTGTATGCAAGAGGCACAACGAAAGACTAACCTCAGAGCAATAAAACATTTCCTCTGAGAAATAAAGCCCCAAAATGTTTGTCATTCTTGGTGTTATATTTATGATAAATCTAGTAAGACAGGCAGAATGAAAGAGAGAGACTGAAATAAACAGACAGGTTGTTGGATTTGCGTCGAGCACACATGTAACTGCGTTAGCATTTTCAAAGCTCAGCCCACGTAGGGCCATGAAAATGTTTTCGGATGCTGAAGTGATGTATTCTTTGATAAAGCGCTATGAGTTCAGATGTTTGCGCGAGACAGAGAGTTGGTGGAAGGTGGAGTCTGAGACTGGGTTTGATCCCGGCCTTGTTGTGATCCTATAAAAGTCAGTGTATTAAAGTCCAGACGCCTCTCAGTCATAAATCATTCATTCGCTGACTCGCTCTCTATCACACACGCTCAGTTCACTATTGATGAAATTATGAAGAGACGGCCACCGTGGCTGTGAAGAAACGCCAAAAAGAAAAAGGACAGAAAATATCTTGAGAAAAATGCTGGAAGCTTCCAGAGGAATAATGTGTTAAGCTGTTGGCTCTGCAATAAATCTATAGTGTGTGTGTGTGTGTGTGTGTGTGTGTGTGTGTGTGTGTGTGTGTGTTTGTCCATCTGAGTAACGTGTTTAAGACAAAGAACTGTTTTGTGGTTGTTGAGGCCATGAGTGTGTCTTCATTTTGAATGCTGGTCCTTTTGATCATGAGCGATCTTCTTTCAGACGCCCTAAACCCCATGAATTCATGATTTCTCCTGTGGCACATCATTTATATTCTATGGAAAATTCAGAGCCTTTATATTAGTGATCATTTTAGACATCAGGCAGGCTGCATTTATTGGCATTGATGAGTTAAAACTGGTCTGTATTCCCTCTCTAATTAGCAACATTGATGATCTGTGTGTGTGTGTGTGTGTGTGTGTGTGTGTGTGTCATTACTTGGTCAGCGCTGCGATGGAGTCTTAGTTATACATCTTTTTTTCCTCCACACACTTGGATAATTAAGACTAGCTTACAAAATGAATTAGCTGTCAATCCCCTGAATCCAGCTGTATCTTTTTCCTGTGATGTGACAGGAAATAGTTTTATTGCTTTTGATCATATGACTAACGATAAACAAGAGATCTCTCCATAATGCTCTGAACTCACAATGAACTATCAAATATCTTTTTAAGTCTTTTCAAGGGGAAAAAATGCTTATATTTAGTGATAGATTTGTAATATATCAAAGAACTTTTACATTGTTTTAGTGGATATGTTTCATTGTAATTACAACCCTCAAATTCATTCCATATATTTAGAATATTTAGAAGAACAGCACTGGGATTTTTCACTGTTTGTATAAAAAATAAAATAACAGTAAAAATGTTAAGTACTGTTTGTTTAAATGAAATGAATTTGGCGGTACTTCACATTTAAAGTGCCCCTATTTTGCTATATGGATGGTTCCTAATTTTGTTTTGGAGGTCTCCTACAATAGATTTACTTGCATCCAAGGTCAAAAACACTTTAATTTTCTCATAATATACATTGCTGCATCTGAAACTGTTCAATCAAGGATTCGGTCTCTCTAAACTCCTCCTTTCTTAGAGCCTACTCTGCTCTGATTTTTCAGATGGTCCAGTCTGTTATGATTGGTCTACCGCTTACAGTGCATGTCGGAAACAAAATGCCCATTACCATATCTAAATCTCAGCTCTGGATCTTCCTCAGCGCTTGTATACACAGTGATATGAACAGTAATGATGGCTTCGGTTTTATCGTATCAATTCAAGTCCGAGTCCTCATCCATTGGAAGTGCATGCAAAGTGGATTTGCTTTTACAGAGCAGAGAACAGCGTTTTCTCGATATGTCAACCTCACGAACCAAACACTTCCAGGCCTCAGCTACAACTGCAGTGTTTGAGGGTCAAAGTAGACATTGTTCACAGGCAGCCAAAGAAGACCATAGACTGGCATTTTGCAAATATGTTACAAACCTACGTAGGTTTGAGCAGGAAGTAAGACTGGAATTACTGACGACTCGTTGCAGGGAGTTCAGAATCGGTTCTTTCTTTTGGGAGACAATAACTTTGATATTTGAAACTCTGAAGTCCTTTTATATTCATGGACAGCTATATTATATATAATAGGGGCACTTTAAAATGCATTTGATTTGTTTTACTTAGTGTTAAACTATATGGTGTGTGTGTATTTTGTGTTTGCAGGAAAAAGAGAAACTTTATGTTGAGCTTAAACACATCCTTGCTCGGCAGCCCGGTCCGGAGGCAGCAGAAAAACTGCAGGTTTATCAGCGAACTCTCCGGGAGAAGACCAAACAACTGAAGGTCCTCTAAGAAATATCATCTTTTCTTGTCTCTTCTATTCTTTCTTCTACTCTGAGATAAAGTAACATAATAATAGTGTATAATAATAATAATAATAAGTAATTTTAGCAAATTATAATTAAATGTAATGCTATTGTTTAAATTAAATTAAGTTAATTTTCTAATTAAATTAATTTATTTTAGGATATTTTTTTTCCCCCTTTTATCTAAATCCCCCTTCCCACTCACTAAAGGGTTTTTCTCACATAAATCATTCCTCCTCTCACTCCTCTCCCATCATCCTCATCTCCTTATTCCCCCTCTCCCTCATACCATCACACAAAATGAATAATTAGTTACTTCACCACTTAATTAAGAGTTCAGGTCCATCTGGAGACAGCGACCACTAATGTCATTTTTAATGAGTCAGTTCGGTTTAAGCTGCCTCGTACTGTCCTATTAAAAAGGCAAGAAGCAGAGATGAAAGCAGTTAAAAAGTTATGAGCCTCTGCTGAGACTTAGGTGACCTTATAATATCCATATGGCCTTGATATACGTTGATCTTTAAGCTGCGTTTTGATCAGGTTTTGGCCTTGTAATGGCTAACATTAGGATCCAGGAAACTGACCTGGGATCTGAAAATGAGGCAAACCATCCTCTGCAATCGAGACAATAGATGGTGCTCCGTTACATTCGCCATTCTTTTAAAAAATGGATGTAACAGACGTTAAAGACTCAAAACTCCCTAGCTCGGCAGAAATTCAGAGTTGATCTATTAGAATATCTGCAGTGTGGAGTATAAAACTCTCTGGCGCCCTTGAACTTAAAAATAAAGGCCCGAAGGTAGGAATAGGGGGGGTTTGGCTTTCTGATAATTTATTGCCAAGCTTAAAATGAGTTACGCACTGCAGGCATCACTGGCAAAGCTTTAAATAAACAAAGCTCAGCGTAATTAACATTAGAACAGAAGCCCTACTAATGAGCCAAACAGAAAAATCATCCCATTCTTTGTTTTGATTGAAGCATGTCCTCCCGCTCCAGCCCCCCTTTAGGAAATTAACATTAATTAACACCGGTCTTTTGACTCTCCATGCTTGTTTGGAAAATGTTTTCAGAGTTTTGTCTTTATAAAATACCCAAGTGAAGCAGAATATTATTATACGCTTTATGAAAACCTCACAGCTGATGAAGTATTTTGTTCATTTAAAAGTGTTATGTGCCAGAAGTGCAGTTTTTGCTTGAAAGTTGGTTATACAATGCAAATTTTGGCCCAGTTCAACACCCAAATCTAAATTTCCATCAAACATGTTTCAGCTGTTGCAGAAAAAAAAAACAACACTGTAAAAAAAAAAAAAAAAAAAAAAAAAAAAAAATCATTAAATTTAAACCATTACATTTACAGTAAACAACTGGCAGCTAAGGTTGCTAGAAATTTACCATAAAAAATACGGTAGCAACATTTTAGGTTTTACAGATTTTAACCCTCTGGAGTCTGAGGCTGATTTGGGGCCCTGGAGAAGTTTTGACATGCCCTGACATTTGTACTTTTTTCAGTTGTTCATAAACATATTAATGGAAAAGGTGTCATTACACTGTATTCAGCACGAACTAGGCTACCATAATATGTGAGCAACATGTATGTTTGTATTTTTGAAGGAATAATGTTTATGCATGGTTATTGAAAAAACAAAAATCTTAAGTCACTGAAATATGGCCACAAAATAAATACAAAATATGTGTTCACAAGACTTCTGGGTATTGGAAGTTGTAGACTAGAATTTTTGCTTCAAAATGATGTAAAAATTATCCTGCCTACTCGTTCATATAAAAAAAAAATATAGAGATTTAAATTTTGTAACACTTTTGTCAAGAAACACAGTATGCATGGAGGCATGAATCTTAATGAACAATGCTGTGATTCACACCTGAGAAGACAAAGACCCGCATAATGAGCCCTTTCAGTCAGGTAGGCTATGTGAAAAATTACTGTGAATATTATTACAATTTAAAATAATGGTTTTCTATTTTAATATACTTTAAAATATAATGTATTTCTGTGATGCAAAGCGTCTGAACATTCATGTTACCTCTATGGCATTTCATATAGGCTTTTAGCTTAAAAGCATGCACATTTGGAGAAATATTGATGGATTCTTATATGTTTATGTCAATTTTCTATACAGAGGAGTAATATTTATTCAATATTTATTGTCATCACTATGAGCGCTGGATACTGTGTTTTCAATTCATACTTGCAGCCGGAGGGCGCTCTGTGCACATTTAGTCCACAAATGACTCGTTAGAAGAAAAGGCATGCCATGTGACATTCCAGGAACTAACAGAGGCTTCCAGAGATCGCTATAATCATGGCTATAACATGCAGATAGACACTTTTGAAGATAATAAATACACGATTGCGACGATGTATACATGTATTGCCTCAGAATTTGCGTCTGAATAGCACTCGCTCCGTGGGCGTGGCCGAATTAGTGGATAATGAGCTGACTCACGGATGTCTGACATGTCTCTCTTTTCATACAGATTACATAAACAGAGAATTTTTGTTTTCGATTTGACTTACATGATTTAAAACCTGACATTTCAAAGTTTCTTTAGACATAAGTCTCATTTTTTTGTCATTAGTATTCACTAAGTTACACTTCATTTTCTGAGAACTATCAGATTGGACTTCGTTCAGAGGGAGACGACAGATCACGCATCATGTTTGTTTTCTTTATTTTGCAAAAAGCACAACATTTTGTTTTTACTCTGAGTGTACACAAATAAAAGAAGACATTCTATAGATTCAATTGATATATTACTTCTGTCTCTATGACAAAAAAATGACGGAGTATTTTAAGTCTGTTTTGCTGCAATGTGAAAAAAATTCTGCAAAACGCGCCGGCGCGTTTCCCGACTCCAGAGAGTTAAGCATTTGAGCGAGTTTGATAAGGGACAAATTGTGATGGCTAGAAGACTGGGTCAAAGCATCTCCAAAATTGCAGCTCTTGTGGGGTGTTCCTGGTCTGCAGTGGTCAGTATCTATCAAAAGTGGTCCAAGGAAGGAACAGTGGCGAACCGGCGACAGGGTCATGGGCGGCCAAGGCTCATTGATGCTTGTGGGGAGCGAAGGCTGGCCCGTGTGGTCCGATCCAACAGACAAGCTACTGTAGCTCAAACTGCTCAAGAAGTTAATGCTGGTTCTGATAGAAAGGTGTCAGAATACATAGTGCATCGCAGTTTGTTGCGTATGGGGCTGCATAGCCGCAGACCAGTCAGGATGCCCATGCTGACCCCTGTTCACCGCCGAAAGCGCCAACAGTGGGCACGTGAGCATCAAAACTGGACCACGTAGCAATGGAAGAAGGTGGCCTGGTCTGATGAATCATGTTTTCTTTTACATCACGTGGATAGCGTGCGTCACTTACCTGGGGAACACATGGCACCAAGATGCACTATGGGAAGAAAGCAAGCCGGCGGAGGCAGTGTGATGCTTTGGGCAACTTTCTGCTGGGAAACCTTGGTTCCTGCCATCCATGTGGATGTTACTTTGACACGTACCAAATACCTAAGCATTGTTGCAGACCATGTACACCTTTTCATGGAAACGGTTCCCTGGTGGCTGTGGCCTCTTTCAGCAGGATAATGCGCCCTGCCACAAAGCAAAAATGGTTCAGGAATGGTTTGAGGAGCACAACAACAAGTTTGAGGTGTTGACTTGGCCTTCAAATTCCCCAGATCTCAATCCAATCGAGCATCTGTGGGATGTGCTGCACAAACATGTCCGATCCATGGAGGCCCCACCTCACAACTCACAGGATTTAAAGGATCTGCTGCTATCTGCTTGGTGCCAGATACCACAGCACACCTTCAGTGGTCTAGTAGAGTCCATACCTTGATGGGTCAGGGCTGTTTTGGCAGCAAAAGGTGGACCAATACAATATTAGGAAGGTGGTCATAATGTTATGCCTGATAGGTGTATAGAAGGTGCACACAGTGTCATTCACACAAATACTAAACACCATCATGGTAACACACATGGCATTAAAAAATGCAATAAACATTAATATGACAACAGTAGATGCAACATAAAACCCTAATGAACAACTGATTAGAAAAAACTAAGAAAAACCAAGAAGAAACAGTTATTTAAATGAAAATACATCAAATGTTAAGTGTAACACAGGTAATTCTGGGAATGTCGATTTACGTTTTTGTAAATTATACAATGACGTTCTTTTTCACTTCCCAAAACTATATTTTACAGTAAAATTACATTAAATGTACAGTTAGATCTATTACAGTAATTCACTGTATATGGCACTGAAACTTTTTGTTAACCAATTAACAGTTTTTTACCGTAGCATTTTTACAGTTTTTTAACCATTAAAATCACGATCATTTTTTACAGTGAAAACAAAACTAAAAGCTAATTCGAGGCAGACCTGGCGTTAATTTATTGAAGTTTTTTGTTTTATCAAATTATTTTAATTCGACATTGTGGATGGAAAATATTTAAAGTGAAAAAATTCATTGAACAGAAACTTTATGAATGCGAAATTCTTCCCAAATTGTTCAATCCAAAACCAGCTCTGCAGCCCAGCACATACGGGATTTCTTCATTTATTACTCTTTCTCGCTCTCTTTGCCTCTCTCACTTTCTGTCCATCTTCCTCCTTCTCTTTAGCATCTCTCTTCTCGCTGTTCCTTTGATTACTGAGCTCTGGGCTGTTGGGTCACCTGCACTATGTGGGTGGTTTCAAGCACATTGGATGAATGACAATTAGAGCTTGACTGATATGTGCAAAGATTGACGGAGATCAATGAGATGCCGCAGAGGAAATCACTCCATTCCTTGCTCGGAGGGAGAGATGAGGTGACCGCGTGTTAAGCCGAACACATCCTCAGTGATAGATCACAACTGTACAACTAGGACACATTTATAGCAAAAGAGGTGCCTACTGAAGGGTGAGCGTGGCTTTGGGAAACATTTTAAAGTAATTGACGAATGGGCTCTTAGATGCTTTGCAATATTTAGATGGTGTGCAGCATAACTGAAAGCACCAAAGCAATGGATATAAACGCTATAAGCTACTTTTAGTGTTTTATCAAGGAATATGGGGTGTTGTTCAGTTTTGGGTAAGTTACTCTAAAAATGTAATTACTACTAATTACATCTTCAAAGGTGTAATTAGATTACTGTACTAATTACTCCCTCTAAAATGTATTGCGTTACTTACTACTAATTACTTTGTAAATCCCATATCAACCTCGACCAGTTGAACAATACATGGTTAGACATGAAACTGCTCTTTTAATTCTTTCAAATAAATAATTAATAAAATAAAATTGCATAAATTATTCTTGAACTGACCAAAATATTTAAAGGGAGAAGGTGACATTAAAAACATACTTTTTAGCATCAAGGCTTGTGCACACCGGGACAGTTATCACGCGCGATTATCGCCGACGTTTAACGCCTCGTGACTAAACAAAGGGTGCTAATGTGAGTGTCCACATCAATGCGCAAAATGCCAGGCATAAAAGCGTCATTTAAAAAAAATAAATAAATAAAACGCCTCAGGTTAGTTTTTTTGGTTTGATGCGTCGCGTTAAAAACTGGCCGACCAATGAGATTGGCGCTTTTGTTCACATGCCTGGAGCTGCTGAAGTTACAGTAAAACACAACTTGGTGGCGCTCAAGCACAAAACGGTCTTGCAGAGCACACACATATGATAAGAAGAAGACGATGAAGAAGACCCCTACAAACTATGGGTGCTCTGCCAGTTCTTGGCCACACCAATAGATGTGTATTATATGCTATTTTATTTCTGTATTTTTGTTTTTTTTTGCATTTAAGAAATATAGTTGAGAATGTCTATTTCATAAATATGTTTATTTGCACTACCGTTCACTTGCACTACTGTCATTGTGACTTATTTGCACTATCGTTTCTGACTACCATCTCCTCATGTCATGTATATGCCATATATGCCATTTTATATCTGTATTTTTCAAGAAATATTATTTAGAATGTCTAATTCATAAATATGTTTATTTGCACTACCATTCACTTGCACTAAGCACAAGCAACATATACTGTCAGGGAGTGAATTTGCATGTTCACTCGGCGCATCGCCAGTGAAAATCGCTTGGGTATGAACACAAAGATGCATCGAAAAACGTCTCAGAAAACGCTGGCGATAAGCACACGCGCTAATTGTCCCGGTGTGTACGAGGCTTTGGACGTTAAATTTTAATGTTAAATCCACTATTTTATATAGGATTGTTTTATAGTCTATACAGTATTTTAATGCAATTACATCAGAAGTAACTGTAATTAAATTATAGAAAAAAATAATAGTAATCCCTTACTTTACTTTTTCAAGAGAAAAGTAATTAAATGACAGTAATTAATGACTTAGTAATGCCTTACACCCAACACTGGTGTTGTTAGGAATTGTGTGGAGCACTTAATCATGGTGAATCACTGTGGGAATTTATTGCTTTTATAAAATGATACTTTAATTAAAATAAGAGTAATGTTCAGTAAATAATAAAATAATAAAATGCCAATAAAAATACTTTCAAATCACATGAGCCAATATTTTATTCATAACAAATGTTTAAACGGAGAAATTTTACACTTTCATCCACTAAATGAGCTCATTTCAAATTTTATGCCTGCTACAGGTCTCAAAAAAGTTGGCACAGGGGCAACAAATGGCTGAAAAAGCAAGAAATTTTGAAAAGATTCAGCTGGGAGATCATCTAGCAACTAATTAAGTTAATTGATATCAGGTCTGTATCATGATTAGCTATAAAAGGGATTTCTTAGAGAGGCAGAGTCTCTCAGAAGTAAAGATGGGCATAGGCTCTCCAATCTGTGAAAGAGTGCGTAAAAAGATTGTGGAAAACAATGTTCCTCAACATCAAATTGCAAAGGCTTTGCAAATCTCATCATCTACAGTGCATAACATCAAAAGATTCAGAGAAACTGGAGAAATCTCTGTGCGTAAGGGACAAGGCCGAAGACCTTTATTGGATGCCCGTGGTCTTCGGGCCCTCAGACGACACTGCATCACTCATCAGCATGATTGTGTCAATGACATTACTAAATGGGCCCAGGAATACTTCCAGAAACCACTGTCGGTAAACACAATCCGCCGTGCCATCTGCAGATGCCAACTAAAGCTCTATCATGCAAAAAGGAAGCCATATGTGAACATGGTCCAGAAGCGCCGTCGTGTCCTGTGGGCCAAGGCTCATTTAAAATGGATTGTTTCAAAGTGGAAAAGTGTTCTATGGTCAGGCGAGTCCAAATTTGACATTCTTGTTGGAAATCACAGACGCCGTGTCCTCCGGGCTAAAGAGGAGGGAGACCTTCCAGCATGTTATCAGCGTTCAGTTCAAAAGCCAGCATCTCTGATGGTATGGGGGTGCAGAAGTGCATACGGTATGGGTAGCTTGCATGTTTTGAAAGGCACTATGAATGCTGAAAAGTATATAAAGATTTCCAGACAACATCTATTTCAGGGAAGGCCTTGTGTATTTCAGCAGGACAATGCAAAACCACATACTGCAGCTATTACAACAGCATGGCATCTGCAGTCCAGATCTTTCACCTATAGAGAACATTAGGTGCATCATTAAACGAAAAATACATCAAAGACGACCACGAACTCTTCAGCAGCTGGAAACCTATATCAGGCAACAATGGGACCAAATTTCAACACCAAAACTCCAGAAACTCATTACTTCGATGCCCAGATGTCTTCAAACTGTTTTGAAAAGAAGAGCAGATGCTACACCATGGTAAACATGCTCCCGTCCCAACTATTTTGAGACTTGTAGCAGGCATCAAATTTGAAATGAGCTCATTTTGTGCATAAAATTGTAAAATTTCTCAGTTTAAACATTTGTTACGTTATCTATGTTCTATTGTGAATAAAATATTGGCTCATGTGATTTGAAAGTCTTTTAGTTTTCATTTTATTCAAATTTAAAAAGTGTCCCAACTTTTCGGAATTCGGTTTGTAATCACTTAACAATTGGTCTGCAAGGTAATAGAGTTAATTAACCTACTAAATGTAGACTTTTTTTTTTTTTGCCTCTGAATTAAACTAAGAAATTATTTTTCTTAATGAAAATAAAGCCTAATTTTAAGTACATTTAACACATTACAAGATTTTTTATTAAATTAAGCACATTTGCCTACTAATTTCTCATTCTGTTTTTCTCTTTAAAAAAATCTCATTGTCCAGATATATATATATATATATATATATATATATATTTTTTTTTTTTTTTTTTTTTTTTTTTAATTAAATTATGCCCACACTAACTTCAGTACAACAAAGTAATTGTACTGTACCATTGTAATGATGAACTTTTTCATGCAGTTCACCTGGTTATGGTTGCCAAGCAAGTTTGCAGCAACCAAGTGCATTATTAGAGAATTTACACAGACGTGCACATATTTTAATGGTTTCAAACATATATAGCTTGTCCAATCAGTTTTTTGATTGCAGTAACAAAATTAGTTTTACTGTACAGAACGTTTTAAGTTCATCTCTAACCTTTTTTATTTCTTCCACAGGCCCTAACAGCTGAGCTCAACATGCACGAGTCCCAGTCAGAAGACTATAAGTATGAAATCGAACGTCTGGCACATGAACTCCAGGAAGTCAAGAAAAAATACCTCGCACAGAAACGGAAAGACCAGGAGTACAGGTGAGAAAGAAAGGAGTTAACCCAAAAATTACAATCCTGTCATTTACTTACCCTCATGTTCTTCTAAACCTGTATGACTTTGTTTCTTTGTTTCTGAGTAACACAGAAGAACTTTTTAAAGCTTCAGGCACCATTAATGAGGATGAGTAAATAATGACAGAATTTTTATATTTGGCTAAACTAAGCATTTAAAAATAGCCATGTGTCGGTATTTGAGTGTGTGTGCATGTGAATTCAGGTGGAAGACGTTAATCCCAGATCAGCATAAAATGTAACACTATATTCATGGTATAAGTCAGACCAGCAGGAAGCGCTCATAGTGTTTGTATGTGCGTGGTGTCTGTGTATCCGTATATTTCATGGTCCTGACAGAAAATGACCTTCAGTATTGCCAGCAAGCAGACATGAATGGCAGCCTCTGACACGGACGAAAATGATACCTCAAATAACGGCGAGAAAGGAAAAAGGCATTTGGAGCTGCAGAGAAATCAATGAGCCAGTGAATTGGAAAGATTTCTCTCATTTCGTCTCTGTGTTCTTGGGAGCAAATCGTGACACCCAAAATTATAGAGTGATGCAAAGCCGGTCTGTTTTACTCAGAGAAAAACGCTGATTAGTAGGACCCTGCCAAGTTCCACTGCTATTGGCCTTCGATCTAATGAAATTATGACTAATCATGTGTTATTTTGGAAGCATGTCTGTTTTTTAACCTGGAAAGTCTTATTTTCTAAAGCACTTGCTTGAGAGAGCATTGATTTGTATGTATGTAATCTGCTAACCACTACGGTTACCAAAATACACACTTATCACAACTACTCAGTCACATCCAGAACTTTTTCAGTTCCTGCACACACACATCCTTTCAGAACACACACATAGAGCCTTATTTGTGAAACACGAATAGACATTGTAAAGCCATTCTTATGTAAATGGACCATTGAATTGAACTTTGATTTAAACACAAATTAGTTCTGCACATTTCATTAATAAATGCATGTTTCTGCCTCAGACATGATTAAAACAAAAAAACAACAGAAAATTTCATTATTGCATAAAAAAGAGAACTTTGATAGCTGCGTCTCATTTTGAAGGCTGCGTCGCATTTGTTGGCCACATACGTCATCAAGGATGTATGTAACCATAATAAAATTATGGTCCTTGTGAAGTGTAAATTGTTGCAATTTTCTGATGACTTTGGAATGTAATGGTTATTTTACTGAAATGAGGCAGCCTCTATGACATATGTAGCCTACAAACTGTCACCTAAAGAGGACGCAGCCTTCGAAATGAGACACATCTAACATATTCTTGAGATAAGGGACAAAACGTCCTACACACAAAAGCCCTCTTTATTTTAAAAAATAAATAAATTCATCAAAATAAAAATACTTAAAAAGCTACATCTAAAGGAAATCTGGATACTCAGGACAGTCATTGCTTTTATTTTTAAATAATTTGGTTAGTATTATACATAGTATATATGTAATTTAACCTGTCCTCAGCATGAGGTCACAATGTAAAATTGCCAAACAAAGTGTTTAAAAATGCAACAAATTCAAAAATATACATTTAAATTGAAAGACAGAGATCTGTAATATATCAAACAATACAAAAAGTCTTGAATTATATTTTCCTTAAAAAAAATGCCTATCAAAGTGTCCTCACTTTGCGTCAACTCCGTCAGGATTTTCTATAATTGTGAATAAATCAGGCAATGTCATGGTCTCTTTAATTCTGAGGAGCACTTACTATTTCCAGCTCATTGTGGATCTCACAGTAGGACACATAGTCCTGGAAGTTTTATATTATATATATTATATTTTATATTTTATATATATATATATATATATATATTATATATATTTTGTACAAACAATGTTGAAGTCTCTGGTGTCACAGCTTTAACATGTCAACTCCGTCATCCCGGTGTAATAGTTTCTGTAAATAGCTGTGGGATAAATCTTGGCATTTTGATATGTTTATTAAGGCAGCTACAACTGAGAAAGAAAACAAAATTGCTCCACTGTACAACATGGTGAAGGTGGAAAAAAATTCAAATTTGTCAACTCCGTCAGGTTTTATGTCTGATGGTTGACAGGTACTCTCAAAAAGTCTATATATAATGTGATTTAATATGTTTTTTTTGCATATGGGAAATTCTTCTAATGTTGTTTCATGATTCTATTTACATATACTGTATATTTGGCCCCAGCTGGACCTTTGTCAACGCCATCAGTATTTGTCAACTCCGTCAGTATTTAACACTGGCAGATGAAGTTTTTTGTTAATTTTGAAAGAAATGTCTTATTCTTTTTTTTTTTTTTTTTCAGTTCATTGTGTTAATATATTAAAACATCAACTGAACTACATGATAGCATGTCTGATTTATCTAAGAACATTGGTTATATTTGTTTAATATTAAAAAAGGAGGTTAGAGAATTAAGGAATTTTGGAACTGGATTGTTCATAATAACCTTAACCCAAGAAAAAAATGTAATTTTTCACTTAGCTCCTTTACTGAACTCCATTATTACATAATTGAAGACTGTACACTGTTGTTGGATGGATCAAATTTAATGCTTTTTAATGCATCTGATGGAGTTGACAAAGTGAATTAGAAAAAAAAAACATTTTCAGAAAAACTTGTTCCCTTACATGGTTCATTAGCTGAGACCTTTGTCTACAAATATATCAGTTTAAAATAATATATTATTAAATAATAAAAACTAACTTCTAAAACATGTTTTGTCCTTTATCTCAAGAATCAGTGAGCTGACATTTTTCTGTTTAGATTGACACATCCATGACAACAGATACAGATTGCATGAATCTGATTGGCCAGTATCTGCCACCTGGTTTAGAAGCACAACTGCCTTACTTCTTGTCTCATCACAGAATGTTGCACTGTGTTTTAATGACTTGTTGGTGGGCCAGTAGGAGTCTCAGCTTGCCTTTGCATGGTGTCTTAATAAGAGGAAAATTAAATAGCATTCATCATCTCTGGTGATCTACAGTTTCATAACTGTATCCCAGAGAATAACTTGATTTCTAATTGAGATATATAAGCTGAGTTCAATGATTTACTTTTCTCGGATAAAAGTTCTATCAGTCCTCACAGTAGATTTATTCAATGTGTTTGATCTGTCTATTGATCAAAGTAATGAAGTAGAACTAGCTACACTACCATTGAAAAAAAGTTTGGGGTTGGAAAGATGTTTTAATGTTTTTAAAATAAGTTTCTTAATCTCACCCAGGCTGCATTTATTTGATCAAAATATAGTAAAAATGTAATATTATGAAATATTATTACAATTTAAAATAACTGTTTTCTATTTTAATATATTTTAAAATATAATTTACTTCTGTGATGCAAAGCTGAATTTTTAGTATCCTTACTCCAATCTTCAGTCACATGATCCTTCAGAAATCATTCTAATATGCTGATTTGCTGCTCAAAAAACATTTATTATTATTATCAACAGTTTAATAGTTTTTGTGAAAACAGTGATATAAGTTCAAAAGAACAGCATTTATTTGAAATAGAAATCAGCAGGTCTGGGAAATCTAAACAGAAGACAGTGTATATGTGAGCTTTGATTGTGTTTTTAGAAATAAAATAAACCTGATACCTTTTTGGCTTCATAAACTTGCCATGAGATTTGGCTCATATTGCAGAAGTCTCCTGCTGTCCTATCCAGGAAAACTGTTTGCATATTTATCAGATATAACATTCATATAAGGTAATGAAATGCGATTACCATGTCCGTTTTACCAAGGTGTCATATAGTTAATATAATTTTCTTGCGATCTGTTTCTCATAAAAGCGTCTAACAATATTTACTAAGTAGACTACGCTGCAAAAATCCTTTTCTAAAGTCATATCTTTTGTCTTGTTTGTAACATATACAGCTTTAAACCTTTTGTCTGGGCCAACCGCATACATCACTTCCTCCTCTCTTTTGAATTCTCCTGGCTGCACGTTTAAACATTGCACTTAAGCCTTGCTGATGGGCAGTATATTGATTTCCTTTTTTCCCTCTGACATCTCGTGAGCTCAGACCAATGGCTTAATTCTACACAAATCCCACATCAGTGTTTTCACACCAAGTAAAACAAGTTGCTCATAAGTAATGGAGAAGGTCTTGTTTTCCTCACACCAGCAGAATGATGAAGGCATTTAGCTGAAGGACAGAGATATTTAAGGAAAGCGCTAAGTGATTTGCAGTCCATTGGGGACAAGACAGCTGAATTGAAACCGCTCTGTTATGAAAGACTAGCACCTTGATATGTAACTGAATCTTGGCTAAATTTATTTGTGGTTATTGATTGTTTTTTTGATTGATTGATTGATTGATTTTAAGGTTTAAGCAAAGTCACTAGTGAGTGATTGTAGCTTTAATGTATGTATCTACTTTTTGTTAGTAGCTTTTAGCTAGCTACTTTTTTCAAGAATAACTCCACTGTAGTTTAACTACTTTAAATATCGAGTAGGTTGGCAACACTGAATGCTGCGTGCTATGAGTTTTTAGACCGCATTTTCAGCATATTGGACAAGGCTGAGATGGTCAAGTTTTTTTTTAAATAAGGCAGGAAATTAGAGGAACACGTATGCACAGCATCAAGGGGGTGGAAATCTGCTTGCCTAGCTTTTTTTAACCTTTCTGGTTAGCATATGTTGCAGCCCATCCTGTCTACATTCGTAATGGGCAGAAAATCTTTCATGCTTAAAGTAGCAATTATAGCAACATCAATTAATAGATTTAGATGGGTCAAAATGAGTCAGTGGATGGATTTAGATGGTTAAAAGGTTGACTAAATAATGCAGGACCTTGGTGTGCAAGTGTAACTGACCAGTTTATTGCCGTTAAAGCCTAATACAGTGGGGTTCAAAAGCCTGAGACTGTTAGCGAAATAATTTTGTATAATTTACCACCTAGCAAATAATATTTTCAGCATAAAAACAGAGTGCAGAGTTAAACTAAAAAATGAACATGATTTTCTTAGTATTTGGTACAGTATGTCCTCGTTTTGCTTTAACAGCGCAGCACTTCAGCTGACATGTATAAATGTACTTATCTGACTAGTAGTGACCTAGAAATAGAGCAGAATCTTTTTCCTTTGACATCATAACATTACTTTCAAATTCAAAACTTTCTTTTTATTTACATTTAAATTGTATTTTGAATCCCAAATTCAACACTTCAGAACCGACTATGTATAGAATATTTGTATACACTCTTAAAAATAAAGGTTCTGGCATTGATGGTTCCATGAAGAACCTTTAGCATCCATTGAACCATTTATATTGCACAAAACGTTCTTTAGAATGAAAAATGGTCCTTTGGCTTTACACCAAAAAAAAAAAAAAGTGTCTGTTTACAATAAGTGCAAATAGCGTCCCTTGTTGGCAAACGCTATTTACACTAGCTCCACCCACCAATGTCTGGTTGGGCCACTCAAGTTTTAAAAAAGATGCCTAAATTAAACTTCTCCAGTGGCGCAGCAGTAGCGAGTAAAGGTGATGATACACGGGGCAACTTTTTGAGCAATGTTGCTTGGGCACTTTCCCATTGAGAATGAGCAACAAATTCCTATCTGGATACTTTAGATCGGTTGTGGGTAATTTTTTGAGATCCTTCAATCAGATTGCTAGCAGCTGATCACGTGACCGGCTTGGAGATTTCAGAAAAAATTCAAACAAGATGGCGGGCTCTCATCGGCAGTGGAGCGAAGAAAAGGAGCGTGAACTTATATCTTTTTACGCTGGTAAGTTGTCTTGTGTCAACCCAAAACGGAATTTACCTCATTTAATGCTTAAAAAACCAACAGGTGTCCAATTTAATTCGCGTATGCTGTAATTTAGCCATCGAATGTTTTCAGTTGAATACTAAAAAGACGCATTCTGTTTAAAATCTGTAGTGGCGTAAGCTGCAGGGCGTATGGCACACAAAAGTAGCTTTTAACGCGATCGACGCGGGTTCGAATCCGCCTTTTGCCAAACTTTTCCTATCACAAATCAGATCGGAAAGGTGTTTATATTTAATAAAAATGAAGAAAATATTTGAAATGTTGAAATAAAGTGCCTAACAAGTGTTTATAATAAAGAATTTATTGGGTTGGCAATAGATTTGTTCCTCTCTGATTAGTTGCTGCCAACTGTCTGTTGCCCTAATTAGTTGCCCTGTGTCTCACCAGGTTGCCCGTTGACGGCAACATTGCCCAGCAACATTGCTCAAAAAGTTGCCCCGTATATCATCTCCTTAAGGCTCGCAGACCTGGCTTTTAATGCGATCGACGCGGGTTCGAACCCACCTTTTGCCGAGCTTACGTTTATTTTCAGTAAAAATGGAAATAATGTTCTAAAAGTGGAAGTAAACTGCGAATGAGTGTTTAATAATATTAAAAGTGTTTATTGGGTAGGGTTAGGGGAAGGTGTAGGGAGGGTTTTTATTTTCCTAATAAGGCAGCATCCATTTAATTATTTTAATAAATGTAATCATTTACACTCTGATATTATTGCATCCTGTTAATGTACAAAAATATTGAGGTGCAAATAGTATCTGCAAATATATAGCATCTAATTACTATTTACTCTTATTGCAAAGAACTGATACTTTTACATGGTGTAAATAGAATGTATCGCTATTTTCACCTAGTATAAATAGCATATCACTAAGAAAATGCTGCTATTGTCACTTAGTGTAAATAGCATCTATTGCTCTTTGCACTTAGTGCATAATAGCCGCTGCCAAAAAAAATTGTTATTTTAAGAACTTCTCACTGAAAGGTTCTTTGGGGAACCAAAAATCATTCTTCTATTGCAAAACCCCTTTTTTGGAACCTTTATTGAGTGTATGTGGTGGAGTAAAGTTCTGTTCAATGCCAAGGACATCAGTGCTGTTGCATTGGAACAATTTCCTCTGAATTATGCATTTACACATTTATATGTTTAGGTTTCGGGAAGATTGGTGAATGTAAAAAGATTTAAACTCCAGCGCATATGTTGTGAATGACATTTCAAAGAATCAACACTGGCATTATGAAGTAAATGAATCGCACTCCCTTTGTTCCTAATAGCAGTCTCTTGCTGATCAAAAGCCTGGCGCTGTGTAATTTTGCCCCTAATGTTAATGACTGCATGGTTGCTTTCAAGAGCAAATGAAATTCCCCTAATTAATTTTAGATTAAAAATAGTTGCCCCAGCCTTTTCCACACTATCAAATAATCTGTCAGCACAGAGCAGAAGTTAAATCTTCTATGTTTTTGTTTTGATAGGTTCAAGTGTGTTTACTGCTCTGTATTCTTTCTTGTCCTGTTGGGTTTTATTCTCCATCTTTCACTTAAAGGCTTTTATGCTTCATGCTATTGTTTTCCATTAAATTTCTTTTGTCTCCCTCTTTTTTTCATTTTCTCTCCTTCGCTTTTCAGATGTGCTCACAGACCATTTAAAACTTAATCTCGACCAACCCTTTCTGTTCTCTCTGCTTGCGTGGCTCAGCTCCACTGAGGTGTGGTAACTGGCTCCATCTGCTCCAAAACTCCGGAAGCCATTTTGGCTCACTCAGGACATTTGGATTAACTGCTTTAACCACACAATAGTAGTGTTTTTTATACATCTTGGCTTCGTGCATAAAGTGTAAACATGAAGGCTTGGCGAGCTTGTGCCATGTCAGGACTAAGCTAGCAACCCACAGACATAAATGATATACAAACCTACTCTTATGGCATCCTTGGGTGTATTTTTTTTATTTATTTTTTTTTATCTCTGGATGACAGCTAATATCTTCCCATTTGTCTGTATTTTGAATAAGGTTTTAGCATCTGATGTACAGGCATCATTTTCACTTTATCAAATTGATGCCTTCACAGTGGAACAATGTAGGTCATCTACAGTAGTCCAGAGGAGAGTCCCCCGACAAAGCCTGGTTTCTCCCAAGGTTATTCTCCCCATTTCTGTCAACTTGCCGCTGTCGCATTTGGCTTGTTTAGTTGGGGACACTTAATATTCAGCAAAATGATTGATTTGACTGCACTAACACTATCGGATGAGAACAAAACTTGAACTGAATTGAGCTAAATAATGACACTATTGTCTTCTGCCTTATAGCTGAGTCTTTTTTTTTTTTTTTTTTTCAAAACTGATGAATAGGGATGCACCGATACCGATACCAGTATCGATACCAAAGTACCGCCGATACCAAAGACCGATACCTCACGTGACGTAACTGACAGAATTTTCCGTGCACAGAGACACCGGCGGCAGCAGCAGAAACAATGTCAGTCTCAGAGGTGTGGAAATACTTCAAATTAATGATGACAACACACACATTGCGAACTGCTTGCTTTCAATCACAATTCGTTATCAATTAGTGAAGGCGGGATAGGCGGAATTGGGCTGAATGATACAGACCAGAAGCTCTCTCTCTCGCACATGCTCTCTCTCTTTCTTGCGCGCGATCCCAGTTCTTTCAGACAGCGCGCGATCAGTTCTCCTTGCGCCTGAATGGTCAAATGCACACATAGTTGTCAAAATGTCCATCGTGTGGAGTATCTCACGTAAATACAGTCGGTTATGGCTTAAGTGGACGTAAACATTTGGGTGAAAACAGGATATGTGTCAGTATCCATGGATTCAGTCTTAAAGGGACCGTAGCCTATATTTGTCATTAATGTTTAAAATATGTTAAATAAATGTATACATGGTAAATAAACCTACTGTATCTGAAAAACAAGTTTATTTAATTTGTATCTCTATAGTATTTGTTGTATTGTTTGTAATTTGTTTGTAAATTTCTTTTTATATAACAATTATATATATTGGTAATTATGCCCTTTGAATGTTATTGGACACTGTGAAATTTTTGTTCTTTAAGTTTGTGACAAGCACATAAAAATTACTTTTTTCATTAGAGTAATAATAAAGAAGCTGTCCTACATTCATTAGTCTCACTATGTTGTGCTTGGAAAACTGCAACATCAAAAAAAAAAAAAAAAAAAAAAGAGAGAGAAATTAATAAATATATAGGCATCGGTATCGGTATCAGCGAGTACTAGAAAAAAAGTATATCTACACAGTTATTGAACTAAATTGAGTCAAGACTGAACTGAATTGAGCTAACTAGAGTTGTCAAAAGTACCGACTTCGGTACCTTTCGGTACTGAAATTTTAAAAATGTGATGCTTTGAGCGCTGTTGAGCAGATTCGTAAACACCTCTGATTGGCCATTGTGTTGACACGCTCATCAGATATGTCTGTGATTGGCTACAATGATCAACGCACGGCAGCGTTTGAAAGGACATGGAAGTGTTTGAATTTGAAAGCAGGAGCGGGAGCGTTTGAAAGCAGCCGTCTATCAGTGGACTGGTACATGTGTATCTGTGTAAGCGCTCACTGAAGAGTGTCACTGATGACTATTTACAACGTTTTTACAGCGTTGATCATTGAACTATTATCTTGCTACAGCTGCTTTACAGCAGAATTTGAGTTAGTAAAAATTAAATAAATTTTAAATAAAAAAAACAACAACAACTATATAGAAGACTAGAATAATGCTGTTTAGTGCTACTATTTCATACACTTCCATCAATTTTTCCACCCCAGAGAAGACCACAAATTTCCTTTCCTCATTAGATTGGATATTTTTGTGCAAATGAAATATTGCAATAACTAATCATTTTCAGAAGGGGTGTGAGTGACTAAGCCTTCATTTCATATAAGTTTCATTATTGAACCGCGGTACCACACACGGGATTAATAGTCAACCGAATGTTTTTTTTTACTACATTTATAGAACCGTAAAGAACATGTTTGAGAGCAAAGCAAATAAACACTGTTTGCTTCCTTCCTCTCTCCTAGGGAAAGCGCGTAATAAGCTTCAAGCATTTTTTCAATGTATTGATTGATTAAAACCTAACAGACCACACATTAAACAAGTCAATGCTTTTTTTCCCCCTCTCTCTAACATAGAAACCAAGGCCGTTTAAACTAAATGTCAGAACTACAAAAACAAGAAATCAATAGCAATTAAGAATATTTTAATGGCACTGCTTGATGTTCTAAATGTTATATGATGTTTTTTTGTTTCGTATTTTGGGGTTTTGGGACAGTGAGATAATGATACCAAAAGATTTCTTTTAAATTAGAGCACAAGAGTGCTAAAATTGACTTGAAGAACTAAACTGGTGGTGTCAATTAATGGCTCTATGTCCCTAGACAGCGTTTTATTACAAGCCATCAATATTTCGCTAACCACTGCAAAGCAAACAAATCATTTTAATCATCTTCAACTTTCTGACGGGGTCTTTAATGCTGCCTGTCATCAAATCATTCATTTTCAGACTTTTTCCTCCTTGCTTGCTGTACAGAACCAAGAGAAATGTAATCACAGCTGGCTTGGCTTGTAAATTCTCTGTTTCAGATGACGTGCGATGAACGATGGTGTCTTGATGCCTTCATTTGAAATGAGAAAATAGACAGGAGGCAACCACAATGCTGACAAGTTCACAATAAATTGCATGCAAATGAGGACATGTGGATTATTGCATTCTGGGTAGTGAGTGAGACGGGCGGCATCGGTAGCCATGTTTATGAGGTGTGATGCAAACAAGAGGCAGTAATGAGAGTTGATCAAGCGTGACAAGGTGCAGAAACACTCAGCGTGCATATAAGCAAATACGCAAATACACCCCTTCAGGAATAACTTCTTGGCTCATAGTTGAGTGAGCATTTACTGACTGGAAATATCTTGTGGAGGTTTGGTTGAGAGCAAAGTCAGAGGTTTTGAATGAGAATTTCTTCCTTGTAAAACTTAAAGCTGCCACAGTTTTGTTAGTTTTCATTATGCAAGTGTATTGTTTTTGTTTAGTTTCTGTACTGGAGCCTTTTTTTTTTTTTTTTTTTTTTTACTTTTTTTGGATTTCACATTGATTTCACAATTTTAACATAGTCATTTCTTTAGACTTCTTTGGAGGGTCTTCTGTGATTAATTCAGCTGTCAGCAGCCATAAATATTTAATTTCATGTTTATAAAAATCTCTTTTTATATTTATAAAAAGAGTGATAGGCGAGCAGGTCTCTTAATAATGCCATGACAACATTGTTACAGGACTGTTCATGTGTAAATCAACTTAGCATTTTAATATGTTGATTGCTTAAATATCGTCGCTGTCAGGCGGAAACCTCGTATATCTATATTTCATCATTTTTTTTTTTTTTTTTTTTTTCATATATCATTACTATTGGTCATCCTTTATGTCTATCTGTGGGTTCTGCCAATATCTAACCAATAAAAAAATATTAAAAAGAGCTTGTAACTAAACCGCGTAACCCCATTGGATCCTCAAACTGTTGGTCAAACCTCATAACTCATAACTGGTCAAAAACCTTGTAACTCAATTTGAGCTTGATTTAGGTAAAATGTTAATTTTATAATGACACATGCAAGTAGAGTTGTCAAAAGTACCGACTTCGGTACCTAGTCAGTACTGAAATTTTAAAAATGTGACGCTTTGAGCACTGTTGAGTGGATTCGTAAACACCTCTGATTGGCCATTGTGTTCACACGCTCATCAGATATGTCTGTGATTGGCTTCAATGATCAGCGCTGTAAAAACGTTGTAAATAGTCATCAATGACGCTCTTCGCCAAGCGCTTACACGTATACACATGGGAGTGTTTGAAAGCAGGCGTCTATTGTGGACCAGTCCGCTGATAGACGCCTGCTCTCAAACGCTCCCGCTACTGCTTTCAAAACGCTTTCAAATTCAAACACTTCCGTGTGCTTTCAAACGCTGCCGTGCGTTGATCATTGTAGCCAATCACAGACATATCTGATGAGCGCGTCAACACAATGGCCAATCAGAGGTGTTTACGAATCCGCTCAACAGCGCTCAAATTGTCACATTTTTAAAATTTCAGTACAGATAGGTACCTGTCACATGTATCCTCTGTCTTGTGTGTTTTTGGTTCAGTCCTGGTGACCTAGTTTTTCCCCAGTCTGTCTAATTAGTAATGTCATTCACCTGTGCCCTGTTAATCACTCCTCATTTGTTCTAGTATATATTCTCCCTGTCTTTCAGTTCTTGGTCCGATCTCGTCGATGTATAACGTTTATGTTCGTGTGTGGATTTGCCTGTGTTACCTTCCTGTGGATATATTAAATACTGTGTTTTGGAATTCTGCCTTGTCGTGCGACTTACTAAACATACCGTTACGTGACAGTACCGAAGTCGGTACTTTTGACAACTCTACATGCAAGTGTCTGACCACATATAAAGCCACAATATCAACACTGTATTTAATTATTTAAAATAAAATTGTGTTTTTTCAATATTTCCTAAAAAGGTTTCCACCCAACAGCAACACTATATATATCACCTTTGTTTAACAATCATTCCACATAAGTGAGATCACCCAAACGGACACTGGTAAAACATCTACTATAATGAAATAGTTGTGGATTTGATGTTGGTTGCCAACATTTTATTTCATCAGAATACATGATACTTTTGAATGCCTGTGAGTGGAGAAAATATGATTTTTAGAATCAGTTAGTTAATACATCTACAAGTGGATAACTGGCTATGGACTATAGCCACGTTTCCACCAAAATTACCCAGAACAATTTGTCCCAGGAACTTTTTTCCTCCCAGACCTGTTGCTCTCTGCGTTTCCATAGCGGTCTAAAGTACCGTGAAGATAGTCCAGTGATGTAGGACTGCGCGGGACTTTCTAGTTCCCGCTGGATTTCGTCCTCCACATATAAGCTTAATAAAGCCTGAACCTCATCGTCAGTCCATCGGTCGTATTTTTTAAACTCCATTGTTGATTTGAATAGCAAACAACTCTTACTGCATGCACCGCAACAGACTTTAGAAAAACGATGGTCGAAATAAAATGCTGCGTGGAGTCAACCAATCAAAATGCTGCATGAACTCAACCAATCAATATGTTCAGCGCGCAAGTCTCACCCCCGAAAGTTCCAGAACTTTGGAAAAGTGCTACCTCACGAGCAGGTACTTTCAGAGGGGGAATTTTTTACCCGGAACTTCATTTAGACCCTGGTTCCTGCGGTCGAAACCCACGAGTACCACCCCAAAGTTCCTAGTTCCTGGGAAAAGTTCCTGCAGTGGAAACGTGGCTTATGCTAACCAGCCTTTTTTTTTTTTTTTTGTATTCTTCTTTCTACATGGCACGTGAGATGGTGTAATCTTGGAATGGACTTTGTCATGAATTGGTATTGGTATGATTTTTAATCCACATCTGTTAGCGTTGATGTCATCTTTGCTAGTGTAGTCCTCAAACGTTCTGTTTCAGGAAAAATGGCAAAACAGATAATAAAACTCATGAAGCCATTCCATAGGCATGAGCATTTTGTATTTGTAGATTTCCTGAAAGTTTTACGGTTATTTGGGGTGGCAGGATTGGGTCTTTATTGTTTTTTTTTTATTATTGTTTTTTTTTGGACTAGCATTAAGGTCAGGTCAATTCATGTGTGTTTGTATAGCACATTTTCACAGTCCGTGTTGTTTGAAAGCAGAAAACCATGCCTTAATGTCCTAAAGCCTCCAGTGACTGTGGTGAATGTCATAAAGAAAAAATCCATAAGGTGTTTTAGGTAATGGACGGGAAAACCTTGAGAGGAACCAGGCTCAGCTGGGGGAATCTGTCCTCCTATGACATTAAAGTGAGTCATCCTGTATCTAACCATACAGTCACTATACTGTCTCTAGATTGAAAAGCAGCATATTGCACTTTAATTAAGGAGGGAACCTTGGTATTTAGCCAAGTCTTGTGGTTAAGGAGTAGTTTATTTAAACCCTGCTCTAGCGATTTGCTGAGTCATGGATGTGGCTGTAGCCACTTTTACACCATTACAATAAAGATCATGGTCTCATGGGAGAGATGTAGGGGAAAAAAAGCTGAGTGAGATTAAGTGAAAGATGGCGAGATGTTTTTTGTCTGTCTAGAACAACCTCCAGTTAAGTCTGTGTTTTTGTGCCAAAACATAATGCAAATGATCCTCTGTTGAGCAGTGTGGAGAAATTGCCTTCCACAGACGGCAGCTTTCAATGTCTATCTGACATTGACATTGATTACATTAGTATTCAGTTGATAGTAGATGGAAACGTGCCCAATGATGTTCAAAGAGGAATCATTTGTTTGGCTGTTTGCCTGGACTTTAGAGATTTGTTTGACGTCTCTGTGAAGTTCATTTAAAGTGGGATCAGTTTCAAATATTTTGTTTGTAAAGAGAGATTTTCTTACATTGACACGCACAACGACATGAAATTAGTTGTGAAGAAAAAATAAGTTGGATTGTAGCAGACTTGATTCAAATGCCAGAAAACTATTTGATCCTACATCATGTGCAAGGTTAGATTGCTCACATGAACACTCTCTGTACTACATTAAACTACCACCCGCGTTGGATTATGTGAAGGTTGTAGACCTCTGGAGGCAGAAAAACCATTATCTATCCACCTTATTCCGACGCCCCATGACGCTTTGCGCGAATTATGGGTGTAACTTCCGTTAAGCTGTAAACAGTCAGTGTAAGGCTTGCTCTGTGAACGCAATAATACGTTTTATTTTTAAACTGGGTACAATGAGATGACATTATTCTACTCACCCTTCAACCAACGAAAATTAAAAGGACATTTAAGCATCAATAGGGTACTTTCAACAGGCCATGAAAAAGCGCGATTCTTTCCACAGCAATAACGGACGGGTTAAATATAACTATGATATATATCTGTATTGTGTAATATATGTTGCCTTAATAAAAAATGTTAATGAACTTCAGCATTGCGTGATACTATTTCAAAGTGATTTCCACCATTTTTACAGATAATAAATTGTATTTACCTGTGAAAACAAACCTGGAAAGAGACATGAGGCTTTGAGAAGAAAAACGAGAGATTCTTCGTGCATTCCAGTGAATTATTAATGGGATATATCATAAATTATATCGGGAGAACAGACCACAAATGTGCAGTATATGTTGTCCTTTTTCATACTATTACAGCGGTATGCAAAGGGACAAAAGAAAATAATCATGAGGATAGAAAGCAGCGACTGAAAAGAGCTCTTGCCATAGATATTCTTGTTATAACGTGTTATGTTAAAATACCAAGCGTTACGTTATTCTCATGATGTCTGAAAATAAAACATGAAAGAAAAATTGACTGCTCATTCAGTCAAACTGACAGATAAGCTTTATTTGTAGGGTAACCTTATGATTTAAAACTATTCGTTTCAGTCTTTTTAAATGGAAGTTCCCCAAAACGGAAGTGCAACCCATAATTCGAAACGCTGTAGGCTAGTCAGGAATAAGGTGGATATCAAAATGTCTCTCCTGAAGTAGGCACACATTGTGATGTCTGCTTGATTGAAGCCCTCTGCTATGTGGAGAGCTGTGTAATTGCTCTCAGGTATGAGAGGTCTTGTTCTGACCTCATACAGAATAGGACACGTTCTTGATACAGGAGTGGTTGCTTCTTTGCTATGAGAAGGAGTTTTGGGAGGAGGCTCGTAGAGTTTCTTGATGGCAGGTTTGTATTGTCTTAGCAAAAGAACCAGCAAAGTCAACGGTGTTATCAGAAAAACACACACAGGATTGTGATTAAAATGGAATTGAGTGGTGGTACCTTGTAGTCTGCTTGTTATTGTTTAAACTATTTGGGAACACTCTGTAATAAGTTCCCATTAGTTAATGCTAGTTAATGCAATAACTAACAATAACAATGACCGATGCATTTGTTATAGTATTTTTTTTTTTAAATATTTGTTTACGTTAGTTAATAAAAAATACAGTTGTTCATTGTTAGTTCATTTTAGCTCAGGTCCATTAAATATTACATTAAATATTAACTTATACAACTTTTGATTTTAATAATGTATTAGTAAAATGTTGAAATTAATATATACACTCTAAAAAATGTTGGGTTAAAAACAAACCCAAGTTGGGTTGAAAATGGACAAACCCAGCGAATGGGTTGTTTTGACCCAGCAGTTGGATTAAATGTTTGCCCAACCTGTTGGGTCAACATGTCCTCCAACCTATACGCCCATATAGGTCGTTTGTCACTTCCCTGAAATACAACCCATAGGAGCGTTTGCTAAAGTTGCGCCCCTATCGACAACAGGACACTTTCATTTTAATGCATGAAATACAACCCATAGGAGCGTTTGCTAAAGTTGCGCTCCCTGCTAAAGTTGCGCTCCTTTTATCTGCGTCATATTTCGGGTTTCACATAGCTCAATTGGTAGAGCATTGCAACAATATGCAATCATGTGATCATGCGATCGTGGGTTCAATCCCAGGGAACGCATGTGCTCAAAGTGTATATGCACTATAAATCACTAAGGGTAGGTTTAGGGTTGGGGTAGGTGTAGTTGTTAATAAAAAATTGAGTTTTGCTAAATGGAAATAGGACAAATGGCGGGTAAGGGACCGTGTAAAAAGTCCACACATTGCATTTAAATGAACACGTATTTTGATTGGTAACAACGGTCATACATCATTTCATGACGACAAACGTAACACGACACTGTCATTATTTTTACGCCAGCTAGAGGGCGCATGACTTTAAAACGTAAATATAGGTCGTAATAAGGTGCTTGAAAATTACCTATAGGGTCATTTTAAGCCAGCCATATAGTAATTTTTAAACAATAGTTGTGTTAAATAAAACTGCCCAGCAGGTTGGGCAAACATTTAACCCAGCATTTTTTAGAGTGTACATGCTTTAGAAGTATTTTTCATTGTTAGTTTATGTTAACTAATGTTAACAAATGGAACCTTATAGTAAAGTGTTACAAAGTATTTCTAAATTGACATGCTTTTGTAAAAATACGGATGGTGTGACTGAAGAAGTGCATATTCATTTAATTTTATTAATCTTTTTTTATTATTTATTTTTAGCATAAATGTTAAATACAGTAGCACAAATGGAACTCAGTCCATCCTAACTACACAAGTTCTGTTGATTTGTCTTTAGATGACTCAAAATTACCAGCATTACCACTTTCTAAAAGTATTTCATGGCCCGGTTTCACAGACATGGCTTAGTCTAAGCCAGGATTAGGCCTTAGTTCAATTAAGGCATTTAAATCCTTTTTATAAACGTTCACAAGAAAAAAAACATTACTGGTGTGCATATTGAGACAAAACAATGGCACTGACATATTTTAAGATATCAGTGCAAGTTGCTTTCAGTTAAAACAGCTCAAATCCTCATTTTAGTCTAGGACTTGCTTAAATCTTGTTTGTGAAACCGGGGGCATGTGTTTTTCTGCAGCACAAAAATTTAGAGAGCTACTTTAAAAAGTTTTTTTTAATGAATTCATTAATCATTGGATGTAGGTGTGAAAAGACTATAATATGCGCTAACAATTTAAGTGCTCCTGTCTTTTCATAGTCTTTAAATATTTAACAGAATATTGTGAGTGAAAGGGCATGAACAGGTTGAGCTGTATGGAGAAAGAAAAGTTTTTGGTGGAAGATATAATTCTTCTGATGAAAAGAAATGTAAAAAGTGTGAGGGAATATTCACTGCTGTGCTCCTTAAGATATGAAACCTTCACATTCCAACCACACACAAATCACCATCTGTTATTGATTTATAATCTCTAGAGCGGCCATTCTTCCCTCCCTCCTTCTCTTTACTTTATTCTCTGTTTCTCTCTTTCCGCCTGCCTACATGGAACTATAGATCATAATTGAATTACTGTGGTAGAGGGGACGTATAATCAGCCAGATGGAGTGAGCTGACTGATTTGAAAGACAGGCAAATAATCATATCTTCCACCTTTATTATTCCTGCCGGTATGGGGACGTATTGAATAAACTCTGCACGTAATGTAACTGCTTTCTGCATAATTCCATATAATATGGTCATGTCCTGATTCCTAACTCACTGATTTTTAAACTTCCATAGACTATTATTACAGCTCTGCTAAACATACTGATTGATTTATTTGCACCAATGAATTAATCATGCGTTTAATAAACAATAGATGAATGTAATTTGATGGAGGGCCATCGTGTTATTAGAGACAGGGAGAGCGGGAACACTGCAGTATACCCCTTTTTCACCCATATAAACAAATAAACAGGTGTTAAATTGGGCCAGAATGATTCAGAGCAGTGTTTTATTCAAAACAGATAAAATACTGGCTGTTTGTGTCAGTCCTTTTCAATTTCCTGTATACTGTAGACCAATTTACCACACTTGTTGTACATTTAAAAATAAGATGTCGTTTTGTATGTGTTGAATATGTATTTGAATATCTTAAGATTTTATTTTATTTTTTAGCTTATCTTTGTATATACTATCAGAAAACGCACAAATAATCATTATGCTTTTTTGGCAATAAGGACCACTAATCAACACTAGATTTTAGGGTTCCCACCAAAATCTTGATTTAACCCCTGTTTGAATGAAACATCTGGAAATAAAGCAAAACAGCGGAGAACAAAAATAGTAAATAGTCTTCAAATGCCATGTTTGTTATTTACAGCAATAATCTAACATTAATTAAATCTGGAACATATTAATTAGTAGATGTTATTACTCCACTACTTGTGTGACGTCATTATATTGACGGATGTGCGACAAAGTTATTGCGTTTTTGGGAAACAGTCACGAGTAGCTAGTTAGTTTCTTCTGCATCGTATGGTGGTGAAGCAGTGAGTTATGTTGTTGAATGGGAAACGTACCCTTGGAAAGCACAGTTAGAAACTTTTTTGTCACTGGTGATAATGGCAAAGGTTTAAAAGACAAGAAGAGAACCTGTGGTTCTTCCTCAGTTTCCTCCTGTACTGGAAAAACACTCAGCTCATACCTCCGCGCTCACAGCCACGCAAGAAATCCACTCAAAACGGCAAAGATCTGCCAGTTTGAGGGTACTTTCTGTGAAATGTTCAGCAGTTTGGTTGTCTTTAGTCAGCTTCATTAATGCAATCCAAGAAATTATTACTTTTATTCAGCAAGGGTGCATTAAATTGATTAAAAGTGACAGTTGAGACATTTCTAATGTTAACAAAATATGTCTATTAAAAAAAAGCTGTTCTCTGAAACTTTCATCAAAGAATCCTGAAAAAAAATTGACAGTTTCCACAAAATGTTAAGCACCACAACTGTCTTCAAAACTGATAATAATAATAATAAATGTTTCTTGAACAGCAAATCAGCATGTTAGAATGATTTCTGAACGATCATGTGACACTGAAAGACTGTAATAACAAATTTTGCTTTAAATAAGTCAAAAGCATGATAACTCCCTAGTAATGACTGAAGTCATTGTAAGCTTTGGAGTTTTTTTTGTAAGGTTTTGGATAGTAATGACTCAAGTGTTACTACATACTTCTAAAGGAAGTAGCCTACTAATTATTTGGATCAGTATTCTAAAGTGAAGATCATGGTAACCCACTAGTAATGCCTCAAGTGGTACCAAATACAACGAAAGGAATTACCATCCAAAACCTTACAAAAACCTCAAAAGCTTATCATGCTTTTCATTTTAGAATACTGATCCAAATGAAGGATGTATTAAAACTTGAGTCATAACTATTGAAAACCTTACAAAGACACAAAAGCTTACAATAACTTCAGTCATTACTAGAGAATTATCATGCTTTTCACTTTAGAATACTGATAATAAATAGTTAATTAGTAAATCCTTCTGAAGGATTGAGTTATTAGTAGTGGGTTGCCATTATCTTCACTTTAGAATTAAATATACATTATGCATTATTTATGGTAATTATGAACCTGTATATAGTGTTTCTTAGTAGTTCTCTGGAAGGTATGAAAAAAAAGTAGTTATTGATTAGCTAATAGTGAACTACCACATTCGAATAAGCACTATTACTAATTCATTAATCAGAGTTTCTTGTTAGTTAATAGCACTTAGTAGACTGTTAATATTGCGATAATAATATATTTATTAATCTGCCTTAATGTTAATTAATAAAATACAACTGTTCATTGTTAGTTCATGTTAGCTCAACTTTTGATTTTAATAATGTATTGGTAAATGCTAAGATTAATATTAACCATGAATAATACATGCTTTAGAATTTTTTATTTTGTTCATATTTAATTATGTTAAAAAAAAATGGAACCTTTAAAACACTTAAAGTGTTACCAAAAAACCAACCCCAAACATTTGAAAGGTAGTGCAATATTATGTTTCAATATGATTTAAGCTTTCAACTCTCAAGAAACTCTAGACTGATTTTGAAATGCTTATGACAGAATTCACAGCCTTCATCTCACAGCAACTGGCTGACACCCACCATCTAGCATTTCTCAACTTTCTAACATCCTCACCTCTTTCCCCGCTGTCGATCCCATAATCCCCTGCGTGAGTCAGCTCCAATAGAGAATGCATTGGAAACGCACGCTCGACTCCGCACCAGTGGACACGTACGGTTAACCTGCTGCACAGCTGTGACGCTCTGATACCAGCAACTAGTTCAAGTACGCCACACTCACAACTAGAAATATTGTTGAGTCAGTGTGCAGCTCTGACACCGAGGAAGACCTGTGAGCTCAAGCATCTGTCAACAAGTCTGCTTGTAATATAAAAGATGAAGATCATCGATAAAAGCAGGGTTTCAGCAAGATAAAAACCAGTTCTTTATCGACACACTGCTATTAGACACCATTTTAAAGGCATAGTCAGTCTATCTATCTATCTATCTATCTATCTATCTATCTGTCTGTCTGTCTGTCTGTCTGTATATATATATATGGCAATTCATTGGGCCAGAATGATTCAGAGCAGTGTTTTATTCAAATAAAACCTGGAATTTTCTAAATCATAATGACTTCACAGAGCAAATCCCTTCCCTCATACTGGTCGGGGATCTGGGTTGTTAATCATCATGGCGATCCTCGGATTGACAGAAGCCGTTTGTTCCAGATGACAATGACACTACTTGTCAACCACAGAGTTTCAGTCAAAGCTTGTTCACAGATGTCGAGAGCCACATCCAAGAATCAACATATTTCATCTTAGTCGCAACATTCATTTTGCTCTTTTTGTTTACCAAATGTTGGACGAGCTGTGTGTTTCCTCGTGTTTAAAGCTTGTTGCCAAATTTCTTCATCGGCCCCACTGTGAAATTGCATTACACAGTCAGTGAATATTAATTGATGGCATTTGGTATAGGACAAACAAAGTAAGTGAGTGATGTCTCTCTCTCTCTCTCTCTCTCTCTCTCTGCGTGTGTGTGTGTGTTTGAGAGGTCCTGGAATAACAGTGTTTTGAACGAGAGATCCATGATCACTGGAGCACAGTTGAAAGCGAGCTGGATAGTAACAGATGTTCTCTCCTGGGAAATAGTAAGAGTGTGTGGATCTTTTCGTCTGGTGTGTAGGTGTTAGACAGGAGCGTAAGCCAGAAAAGGACAGAGAAAGTGTGCCTAAATGTGAGTTTGTGTGCGTTGCTTGATATATTTGTGATTTGTTTAGATGTGTGCTACTTCAGTGGATGTTTATCTGCGGGATTGTAATATAAAAACGTAACCAGCCGTGCATCTTTCTGCACTTTAAGGGGTCGTACGCTCAGGATGCTTTCTTGCGTTTAACTGCAGTTAGATGGAGTGCAGTGGAATGGAACGTCTCAAGGTCTCGAGACACGTTTTAACAACTTGTCACTAGTTATCCATAATTAAGACATTAATGTTATAGCAGCTTCTGTAAACGCCTTTTACACTCAAGATGCTTGTTCCACTGCTTGCTTCTTTTGATTGGTTCATTCATGATTTAAAACGAACATTGAAGCACTGAAAAAAATATTTATTTACTTACGTATTTATCTAAATGTATGTTAGCTATGCGTAGCTACTGTTAAAATGCGAACCTAACTGAGCGAGACACTGATGACCATCTGATTCATGTGTAAATGGATAAATTCAGACAGAACTCAAGAACACTTCCTGTATGACCCCTAACTGTGTGTCTTGCTCTCTGTCATCTCTGCAGGGAGAAGGAGCGAAGTCTCGCCGCTGCTGGACAGCCTGTGATTCAGCCTCAGCGTCCGGACGGCCCCAGATTCACTGGAGGGGGCTTCAGTTTTAAGCAGCACAACAGGATGACACTTCAAGCCCTGGAACAGCAGTCCTGATGCCCACCAGAATCCTCAGAGGACCCTCTTCACCCATCATCGCCTCTTGATAGACCGTACTTTCTTGTATTTATTCAGCTCTATTGGTGCTGGCCAGCTTCTCAGTCAGCTGCTGTAAGCAATGCGCTAAAGTCAGTTCTCTCGCTTCTGGAATAAAATAAAGCCTGTTATTTTCACTGAAAAGTTTCTGTTTCATTCTGCATTAAACACTCGCACAAATCCACACACAAACACAATCTCTATTTGCCTCTCTAGTCCTCTGTCGCTCTCAGATGTAGTGCTCTCTTGTTTTCTAGTGTGCAGGTGCTGTTGGCTGCTGTGTATAATATGACACTGTGTACTTGTTGCTGTCCTCAACACCCTGTTACATGGTTTTTTTTTTAGGAATGTGGGCTTTTTGTGGATTTGTGAGTATGTGCAATGAATTTTATTCTGGTGGGTCTATGATACTGTAATTGTTTCTAAGCCATTTTTGACATACAACCACATTGGCTCTATTCCAAAACCTAGTGAGCTGACTTGCTGTCAGCTTCCTACGTAAGCAGCATTCTTACTGAAACGAAACCGATTTGGAACGCTCTGCATAAGCAGCAGCTCTTTGCATCATATAAATAGTACTATTCACATCCTCACATAATGTGCAGTTTTGCATGTTGCTAAGCTAATGACAGTATGTTCTAACAGGTGTAAAAAATATACAGCGCACACAAATATTGGGTATACTAAAAGCCCTAAAAGGGACATTGTGATAAATATGAGATGGGAAGAAACATTATATAGCTGTTTCCCAATTCAGAGGCTGCATCCTTTGAAGGCTGTATTCAAAGGCTCCTTCGGATGTGGCCTCCAAATGCGTCCTTCATTTCCCAGGCAATGCAGGATACAACAGATGGATCCTTCTGCGTCCGAAATCGAACACTTCTCTACTATATAGTATGCGAAAAACAGTATGCGAACAGAGTAGTATGTCCGAATTCATAGTATTCGAAAAAACAGTAGGCGAAAAGTACCCAGATGACCTACTACTTCCGGTGAGATTCTGAAGTGCGCATACGATGGAAACTTTACTATCTCATGAGGCCACGGGAGAGGATTTATGAATGGAGTTACATAACTGACTGGTAGGTCATGTGACAGTAACAGCATGGCAGATGTAGTACGTCTGAATTCATTCATACTACACACATTCGTACTATATAGAACGTACTTTTTCAACAGTCATGAAGTAAATTTAAATTCAAACATAGTACCTACTCAACACTACGCGATTTTGGACGCAGCTTTTGTTTTCAATCAAGTTTAGCATTAGCATGTTGCTAAGCTTTAAAAACACAAATCTTGGATAAACAGCCCATTTTAATTTAAACTGAATTATTTTTATTGATATATTTCAGTATTTATGTAGTCTTCGTCATAGCCCCTTGTTTTATCTATTGATTGGTCATTGGTCATAGAATCATTTCGAAATTTCAGTGGTTCACCACTGGGGGCGATCTCTGTGAACCCATGAATCATGTGCATTTACTGAGATTCGCCCCCCCAGCGGTGAACCCTTGAACAAGTGTCTATGGCTTTATGGCTCTGATCAATTTTATGCACTTCTAGACGTTTTAATGAGACATTTGTATAATTAAAAGGAACAATAGTAGTTAATAGTCTCTTATTGGCCTGTTTAGCTGAGCCATCCATACAACAAGCAAAACAAGCCCTGAAAATTGATAATAGAACACATATTACACAGACACTTTATATTTAATGATATTAGATGATTAGTTAATTGTATTTAATAGATTATACTTTCAATAAAACACTTGAAATGTTTTTTTTTTTTAAAGCTGTTTTATTTGTGTTTGGCCTGAGTTTTTGTTGCATTTACACTTTTTGACTGGCTTGTGGCGTTAACCATTTGGCGAAGCAATTGGTTCAATTGATTCGAAGCTTCGAAAAGCTTTGTTTCTCCCATCACTAGTTTTATCCACCATACTGCTTTTTAAAGCATGTTATTAATAATGTCTTCAGAGGCCTTTCTGAAGCAGCCAGTAGGGGTCGCTAGTTCTCCTGGTGTTTTATGTTCTCTACTGCATGCTCTTATTTTGAAAGTGTGTTGTTGTGTGACCTTGGCTGCGTTCCACTCCACTTTTAGACACGCACTCGCATACTTCCCTAAGCACTTTCCCTTGGAGGAATCCCTGCCGCCATTTTGAAGTGCGTTCCACTTCGTGAAGTGGACGAGGAAATTTTATATGGACAGACCCTCACTCCCTCAATTCTGAGTCTACTTTATATGTACACTTAAGGCAGCTCCATATACCACAATGCAACATGATTATGATGTCACTGCGTATCGCGTTTAATTTACCCCACCACAAACAACTCTATGATATATAATTTTTTTTTTTTTTTTTTTTAAATATTTAAAACAACCCAAACATACCTATATACATATAGAATGCTGCATTAAACAGTTTCATAAGGGGAAAAAATGTAAATAATAAATCAACTCCATAGCAGTGATCAAGTTCTTAAGATGTTCCAATTCAGCCCATTGCTTTCTGCCAGTAGTGGGCACTCGTGCAACGTAAGCAATGACGTACATCCGAGTCAACGAGACTGAGGGAAATTAGCGAGGGAAGGGCATAAAAAAACGAACTGGAACGCAGCCTTCGTTCCTGGCCTAGTCCTCTTTGTTTACACCTGTTTCTTGTTTGCTCATGTGTATATCTACCATCACTTTAGGGTTGGAAGTTTAATATTGGCATTTAGCAGCTGCAGGTAAATGCTGTGAACTACTGTAGCATTGTGCTGCCAAAATCATGTTTTTGTGCTGGCCATTCAAAAGTAGCGGTCTGTTCTGCCAAAATAAGTTGTTCTGCAAGCATATAAATTTCAACATTTCATTATATCAAAGTAGACATTTTACTCATATCCATATTATTATGGATACTTAAAAGCATTAAATAGATTTTTGATGCTAGTGAAGGCCTTTTCATGTTCTTATGGTATCATCAACCAATCAGCATTGTCATGATATCATTTTCCTCCTCCAAAATAATTAGTCACATGATGTTTCTGGAGTAACAGAGTGCCTGTGAACAAAGATGGCAGCATGAATGCCATGTGCGTCAGAGATGGCATCTATTAGTTGAAGATCTACCATTGAGACAAATGGGAATACTAAAGGATAGCTGTGTCCAGGTAACATAGACCTCTGTGTGTGTGTGTAGCCTCTATATAGCCTCTCTCTGCATCCATCCATCTATCTATCTATCCATCCATCCATCCATCCATCCATCTCCTGTTTGTTGCCACTGCTCTTTGTCTAGTGTTGTACATGTTCAAGTACGTGCTTGTATTGTAGGCCCTTTGGTGAATCATTGTGTATTCTTTGGGTTATTCTGGTTGGTTGCTTGTTTGTTGTTTGATATTTTTGACTTTTTTTTTTTTTTTTTTTTGCTTTGTACTGTTCATTTCAAACACTCGCACTTGGGTTCTTTAACATTACTCTGCCTGAGCTTTTGTTACAGAAAGAAACACAATCATGCTGCCTACCTTTTGAACCATCTTTGTTTTGGAAGCACACCTTTGAAGCCTTAAAAGGCTGCCTACATAGATAGCTCACTAGGTTTTGAAAAAAGAGCCATTGTTGACAGGCTGCTCAATTCTGTCTTGGAGATTACAGACTGATGAGTCATTTGAACAGTATGAAATGTCAAGTGTGTTATTTGAGAGTTTCAGGTTTTAATATGCATTGCATGACCAAAAGATCAGATAAAACTAATCACGCTTTTATTATAGATGTTTATTAATGACTGATGTAACGTAAGCAAGTTAATGCAAGGAAAGTATAGAACATCTAATTCTCTCATTCCTGCTGTTATTTGGCTTAAAAAGCATCGTTATAGAGTGCTTCAGTCTAAATAGCTGTCTTCAAATGTATTTTAATGTTGTGATGTATTAGCATTTTTACTGAGGAAAGATTTGAAATTTCTTCTCAGTTGAAGCCGGAATCGCTTTTGAAGTGTTGAAACCTTTTAAAGAGACTAGATGTGCCATAAAACAGTTACTGCTATTGCCAAGTCTATATCAAATGTTATATTTTGTTAAAGCGCAGCGGCTGCCATCTAAAGTAGGCTCAATGCCCGTCATCTATCAGTGGCTGATGATTACAGCATTCATCTCTTTGTGCTTCATTATGACTGTTTTGCCTAGATCTGTTTTGGGCTTTGTGATGTGTAGGATAGCCGGGAGAGAAAGGAACCGTAAAGCCGCTCTGGAGCCCAGGGGAATAAAATTGAGACTCATTATTTATCACCACACAACTGGGGCCAGTGGAACTCACTTCATGTTCTTCCAGGCAGCATCGCAATAGAGCAATGTCATGTTATGACACAAGGACGGTCCCCCTGGAGTAGCCTGAGGTTAAGTGGCTTGATCAAGGCCGGGCTAGCTGAAGAATCGGCCTTTGCTGGCTTTGAACCTTCAACCTTTGATTTCTAGCCCAGAACTTTAACTACTAGACTAAAGGGATTTGGAGTTGTTTTAATGGTTATTATGATATGCGTAAATATATGTTATAAATACAGAATTACTCTGGACAGTTTCTTAGGCCCCGTTTACACTAGTACGTTTTCGTTTTAAAACGCATAAGTTTTGCTACGGTTACGCCTATTGTTTACACTACACCAGCGTTTTCAAACCTCGAAAATGGAGACTTTCGAAAACTCTGCAGAGCCTGTTTTAGTTTAAAAAAGCCTGGGTTGTGTTTCAGTGTAAACGAACCAAAACGGAGACTTTTGAAAACGATGGCGTGGCTGCCCACTAGTGTTGCCAAGTCTGCGGTTTTCCCGCGGAATTGAACTACTTTACGCACTAGTGTAAACGGAGCCTTAAGCAGTAAAAGTAAAGAACCCCTAAAGGAATATGTTGATGGAAAAAAATATGAGAGGAAAAAATGTCAATGATTTTGTGTTCTTTCGCAAAACTTTTGCGTTTCCCTGAGAAACTTTGCGTTTGCTCCCAAAACCATTGTGTTTGTGTTTGTAAAAGCCATTTGTGACATTAATTCCTAACTTAAGTCCTAGTTTTTGTCCTAAGTACTTGTGACATGACAGGACGTTTAGTCAATGACTTGATTTAGTTGTCATATTGTACCACATTTTCATGATCATATATAATACATATATAAGAACAACAACACAAACATGGCGGTTCGGTATACCTCGGTTCCCTTTCAGTCGGTCACGTTCGACGTACGTCAGTAGTGACCGACAAATTGGGATATCGCCAGAGAGCCCTATCAGCTTCGAGTGAACTAAAACAAGCCAATGGAATTGGCGTGCGATATTTGCATAATGCGCACCGCCCCCGCCAGGAGGTATAAATAGGGAAGGAGATGCAATCGCACTCTGTCTTTCGCTTCGGAGCCAACCTGTGTGTTCCTGCTATTAGACTGAGAGTGACTTCTCAAGCCTTTGAAGAGCTTTCTTCTGTTGGTGTGAAGGCACGTTACAGCGAGGCCGCGAGCTTTCCAGAGGAGCCTTTTGAGCTATTTATACAGCTCTCAACTGCTGTTTTTACAGCATTATTTGCCCCGTTTGGTTTGCGATTTGGGCCGGTTCCTCTGTGCGTGTGACTCAGGGAGTGGTGTACCTGCAGTCACATCGCGGCTGTTTCCTGTGTGCTTCAGCACAAAAGAACAGAGCTGAATTTCCCCTTCTAAAAAAGCTTCACAGACGAACCCTGTGTCTTTTTCAAGATGTCATTTCGTCTGTGTGTTACTGGATGCGGTCGTTCCCTGGTCCCCGCTGATGATCACAATCATTGCATCACATGCCTGGGCGGGGGTCCCCTCCCCTATGCCCCGTTCAGCCGTTTTCTCTGGCTCTGGCTGGGGTGACGGTGCGTCGGCTTGTAGGCAGGGTGACTCGAGGATTACGGTCAGGGCTTCCCCGCCGAGCTCCGCTCCGCAGGCCCCTTTCCCCTCTACAACACTGCAGCCTGTGGTGTTACCGGAGAGTCACTCTGGTCCCTCTGTTGAGCGACCAGTCGTTTCCTTCGGTGTGCCTGCGGATGACCAGATGTCGATTGCGGCATCGGAAGGTGAGCAAGAGTCCTCGGGAGATGAAGACTTGGCTGCGTTGCCTCCCTCTGGGACTGTAGCGTTGCCTGAGCCCGATCCCAGGTTGACGGCTATGCTTTCCCGGGCCGCCGAGAAGGTCGGGCTCGTCTGGAATCCTCCACCGCATCCCGAACCATCTCGGCTGGATGATTGGTTTCTCGGGGCGGCCCGCGCTGGTGCTCAGCGCCCCGCCCCAGTACCTTTCTTCCCGGAGGTGCATGAGGAGGTGACCAAGTCGTGGAGAACGCCGTATAACGTTCGTGCCAGGCCTGGCCCCTCCTCCGCCTTCACCACTCTGGATGGCGGAGAGGCCAAGGGGTACGCTGGGATCCCCCCAGTCGAGCGAGCCGTTGCGATGCAACTGTGTCCAACGGCCGCTGGGTGGCGCGGTGAACAGCGTCTCCTATCCCGGGCCTGTAAATTCTCGTCAGGACTGACAGAGAAAGCTTACAGAGCCTGCGGACAGGCCACCTCTGCCCTGCATGCCATGGCCCTGTTACCGGTCTGTCAGGCCAAAGCGCTCATGGACATGCCCCAGGGTGGTCTTGACCAACAGCTTCCGGGGGAGCTGTGCAGCGCCACCTGTGGCTGACCTTGGCAGACATGAGGGAGACCGATAAGTATCGGTTCCTGGACTCCCCTGTGTCTCAGGTCGGCCTATTCGGTGACACGGTTGAGAGCTTCGCCCAGCAGTTCTCAGCCGCACAGAAGCAGACTGAGGCTATCAAACACATCCTGCCCCGGCGGTCCGCTGCTGCCTCCACCCCGCCGCCGGCCGCACAGCCTCAGTCTACTGGGGCAGTCGTAGCCTAATGGTTAGTGAGTCCGACTGGTAACCCAACGGTTGCTGGTTCGATTCCAGCACCGGCAGGAAATGACTGAGGTGCTCTTGAGCAAGGCACCGAACCCCCAATTGCTCCCCGGGCGCCACAGCATAAAGGCTGCCCACTGCTCCTGGTGTGTATCATGGTTTGCAGTGTGTGTGTGTGTTCACTACTCACTACTCTGCTCCTAATGTGTGTGCACTAACTTGGATGGGTTAAATGCAGAGGACAAATTCCGAGTATGGGTTACCATACTTGGCCTTCACGTGTCACTTTCACTTTCACTTACTCGTCGCAGAGGGCGGCCACCTGCGTCGTCCTCCGCCCCTGCTAAGTCGGCCAAGCAGCAGCCTACACCCGCCAGGCAGCAGGGAGCCAGTCGCGGACGCGGCGGCCAGCCCGCTCAGAACCCAGCCAAGCCAGGTGGCAAGAGATCGAGGAAGCGGTCCTGAGACGGGCGACCTGGAGGAGAGGATGTCAGCTCTTCGGGAGATGATGCCCGCATCTCTCCCTCCCCCGGAGGAGGGCCGGGGGGGAATTTGTGTCTTGTCTTTTCCCGCCGCTGGCTCTCCAGCGGTACCCACCTTATTACAAAAAGAGCTGTTTCCCAATCCTCCAGGTCCCAAGAGGGCGCGGCTGGCAGTGTGCGGTGCTCCACCTCGCCACTCTCAGCCCCCTCTCACTTCGCCAGCAGGTCCCAGTGTGTTGGTCGAGGCCGCCTTCCATGTGCCGTCTCCCATACACACTGCTACCTCACAGAGTCCGACCCCACTTCGGGCCACTATGCCGTCCGAGTCAGGTCCCAGCACTCTGCTTCGCTGCCCCACGCCCGGTACGTCTGTGGTGCCTTTGGTCCCGCTGGCTCGGTGTCTGGAAGCCTGGCTAGCGCTTCCCAGCCCGTCCCGCTGGCTCATTCGTACCATCAGACTATGCGATTCAGTTCGCCCGGCGTCCCCCGGTGTTCAGGTGTGTCCATTACACTCGCGTGTCCCTGGACAGTGCACCTGTTCTCCGGGCAGAGATTGCTGTCCTCCTGGCGAAGGATGCAATCGAGCCGGTCCCTCCAGCCGATATGGAGTCAGGGTTCTACAGCCCCTACTTCATTGTACCCAAGAAGGGCGGTGGGCTACGGCCAATCCTGGATCTGCGTGTCCTGAATCGGTCCCTTCACAGGCTGCCGTTCAAGATGCTTACGGAGAAACGCATTTTCGAATGCATCCGTCCCCAGGATTGGTTTGCAGCGATCGACCTGAAGGACGCGTACTTTCATGTCTCGATTCTGCCTTGACACAGACCCTTTCTACGGTTTGCGTTCGAGGGTCGGGCATATCAGTACAAAGTCCTACCCTTCGGGCTGGCCCTGTCGCCCGCGTCTTTACGAAGGTTGCAGAGGTGGCCATTGTTCTGCTCAAGGAACAGGGCGTTCGCATTCTCAACTACCTCGATGACTGGCTCATTCTGGCCAGCTCGCGGGAGCAGTTGTGCGAGCACAGGGGCTTGGTGTTAGCTCACCTCAGCCATTTGGGTCTTCGGGTCAACTGGGACAAGAGCAAACTCGCCCCCGGGCAGAGGATCTCTTTTCTCGGTATGGAACTGGACTCGGTCGCCCAGACAGCGCGCCTCACCGAGGAGCGCGTCCAGTCAGTGTTGAACTGGCTGAGTACGCTCAAGCGCAGAACAGCGGCCCCACTGAAACTTTTTCAGAGGCTTCTGGGGCATATGGCATCCACAGCCGTGGTCACGCCGCTCGGATTGCTTCATATGAGGCCGCTTCAGCACTGGCTTCACGGCTGGGTCCCGAGATGGGCGTGGCAGCGTGGTACGTTCCGTGTTCCTGTGACACCGAACTGCCGTCGCACCCTCACTCAGTGGTCGGACCCTTCGTTCCTGCGGGCAGGAGTTCCCCTCGAACAAGTGTCCAGGCATGCTGTGGTATACACAGATGCTTCTGCCACCGGGTGGGGAGCCACGTACAACGGGCATGCAGTGTCAGGTCTGTGGACGGGGCCTCAACTGCATTGGCATATCAATTGCCTCGAGTTGCTAGCAGTACGTCTTGCACTGGGCCGCTTCAAGGAGCTGTTGACAGACAAGCACGTACTGGTCCGCTCGGACAGCACTGCGACCGTTGCGTACATCAACCATCAGGGTGGTCTACGCTCCCGTCGCATGTCGCAATTCGCCCGCCATCTCTTGCTATGGAGTCAGAAGCATCTGAGTTCGCTTCATGCCATTCACGTCCCAGGCGTGCTCAACCGTGCAGCCGACGAGCTCTCACGGCAGCCTCCGCTTCCGGGCGAATGGAGACTCCATCCCCAGGTGGTCCAGCTGATTTGGCAGCGTTTTGGGGCCGCACAGATAGATCTGTTTGCCTCCCCGGACACAGCCCATTGCCTGTTGTTTTATTCCCTGACTGAGGGCACTCTCGGCACGGATGCTCTGGCACACAGCTGGCCCCGGGGCCTACGCAAATATGTGTTTCCCCCAGGTGAGCCTTCTCACACAGCTCCTGTGCAAAGTCAGGAAGGATGAGGAGCAGGTCTTGCTAGTGGCTCCGTATTGGCTCACTCGGACCTGGTTTTCGGATCTGACGCTCCACGCGACAGCACCTCCTTGGCCCATTCCTCTGAGGAAGGACCTTCTGACTCAGAGACGGAGCACCCTCTGGCACCCGCGTCCCGACCTCTGGAAACTCCATGTCTGGTCCTTGGATGGGACGCGGAGGTTCTAAGTGATCTCCCCCAGTCAGTTGTAGACACTATCACTTCCACTAGAGCTCCTTCTACGAGGAACCTCTATGCGTTGAAGAGGAACCTGTTCGTCGAATGGTGTTCCTCTCACCGAGAGGACCCTCGATCATGTTCGGTCAGGTCTGTGCTTTCCTTCCTGCAAGAGGGCTTGGAGCGAAGGCTGTCTCCCTCCACCCTCAAGGTGTATGTTGCCGCTATTGCTGCACATCATGATGATGGTAAGTCTTTGGGGAAGCACGACCTGATCGTCAGGTTCCTGAGGGGGGCGAGGAGACTGAATCCGCCTTGCCCTTCTTCTATACCCTCTTGGGATCTCTCCCTGGTACTTACATCTCTCCGGGGTCATCCCTTCGAGCCTTTGCAGTCAGTGGAGTTAAAAGTACTGTCACTTAAGACCGTCCTCCTGGTTGCATTGGCCTCAGGTAAGAGGGTAGGGGACCTGCACGCATTTTCGGTCGACGAATCGTGCCTGGAATTCGGGCCCGGTGACTCTCACATTATCCTGAGACCCCGGCCTGGATATGTGCCCAAGGTTCCTACCACTCCCTTCAGAGATCAGGTAGTGAACCTGCAAGCACTGCCTTTGGACGAGGCAGACCCAGCCCTGGCTTTGCTCTGTCCCGTCCGCGCTCTGCGCCTGTACGTGGATAGAACGCGAAGCTTTAGGACCTCAGATCAGCTCTTTGTCTGTTACGGAGGCCAGCGGAAGGGAAAGGCTGTCTCCAAGCAGAGGATGGCCCACTGGATAGTGGATGCCATCTCCTTGGCTTATCAGTCCCAAGGCGTGCTTTGCCCGCTCGGGTTAAGAGCTCACTCCACTAGAGGAGTTGCCTCTTCCTGGGCACTGGCGCACGGCGCCTCGCTGACAGATATCTGTAGAGCTGCAGGCTGGGCGACACCCAACACGTTCACTAGATTCTATAGCCTTCGTGTGGAACCAGTATCTTCCCGTGTACTCGCCTCCAGTAGCCGGTAAACGTGCAGAACCCGTTCTAGTGTCGGCTTGCAATGCCATTCCCACCCCCTGGGCCGGATACGTGCATCCATTACTCCAGTAGAGTTCCCCGCTTGGCGAACCCTGTCGAGTTCCTCCGCCTCCCCTTGCGGCTCGGACATTGCGGAGTGCCTGATGCCAGGCCAAATCTCCGTATCTACGTTGAGGTTTGGCTGGGTGCCATATGTTGTGACCCCTCCACGTGAGTGGTCCCATATGTGTATTGTCCACGGTCAACTCCCTACGGTGAGCCCGTGTCTTTGCCTTAGCAGAGCCAGCTCTGCTGTCACCTGTCAGATGAGTCGCCCCCTATCTCTAGGCTGGAGCCATCCCAGGGACTCCATATGCGTACTGCCCTCGGCCAGTCCCTATGTGTATTTCCACGTAATTCCTCCTCCGCAGGGTAGGTTGTGGCCTCCGCAGCGTCCCCTACGGGTTCGCTTCCCCAGTGTTGTCTAAGTCTTACTGTAGTGGGTCTTGCGGAACAGCAGTAGACTCTCTCAGTGTAAGCTCGCCCCCTTCTCCGCCTCCCAGGTGCGCTGGGTGGCTGGAGCTTATGCTCACAATTTGCACACAAGGCAGATATTATTTATCATCATTTTGTTACTCCAATTCATTTTTTAAATATAGTCATTTACACAGTTTCTGTCACAGCTTGTTTTAATGACAAATTTATTTAAACATTTTTAAATAATTAAGACATTACTAACAGGTAAAGTAAATATAATGAATATTTATGCTAATATAGTGCATATATTTAGTGAAATGCTCCCCTCTAGAGTTCATTTCTCTAGTGAACTAACATGCTGTGGACACTAAATGACTGTATTCGTCGTCAGACTGAACCGTGACGTCTGTACCGTGACGATTTGGGATGAATACATGTACCGTTACACCCCTAATAAATATATATGATGCAAAGATGTTCTAAGTGGTTGCTAGGCAGTTGCTAAGATGTTCTTGGTGGTTTCTAGGGCATTGCTAGGGGGTTGTCAGGAAATGACAATGGAAATGGATTTTGGAGGCATTTTGATTGTCTGCTATGGGAAAACCACTCGTGTTCTCTCGCTGTCCTTCTCTCTCCTTCCCTTACAACAAACACACTCTAGTCTATAACATACATTCTTAATATTTACAGTCCATCAGTACAGTACGTCCACTCTAATAGCTTTAAAATGATAGAAAACCATTTTACACAATAATATTGAGACAAATAGAGGTGAACAGGACAAGTTTTAATAGATGCTGAGTTTCCCTGTGCCTGTTATAATGGATGTTTTATCTCTTTGACACCATTTTTAGTTTGTTTGTATGCCCTGTGAATAATGATCCTCTTCTCCCCAGGGAGCTGAATTATATTTGTGGTCTTCTCTCTATCTTTTGTTCATTTTCCATTATAATTTCTCAGGGGCCAGCCATTGTTTTGAATTCATTTAACCCACCATTGCTTTGATCTTTCAATCTGTAGCTCCGATATGTTCCTATACAGTCTTGTCCTGTCCTTGTCCAAATCAAATTACTGAATCCTAAAGAGGAGTATACGAAGATAGGAAGGTAGTCAGTAAACATTGACAACAAATGATTACAAAAATTGCAAAAGAGAGATTTACAGTGCAAAAGATGACGATTCAGACCTCTTATAGAAGGATGTAGAGGACTGCAGAGGAGAGTGAAGGCATTGCATGATGGATCATTGCATGCTTGATTGAGCAGGTAGGTCTTTAGTCTAGACTTGGGAGGGTGTGTCGAGTGCTTAGCGCAGACAGGAACGCTTTTCTGAACTTGTGGACCCATATACAAGAAGGCTTTAATCGTTTTTAACTACAAGTATTGCTGGATAACGTTCAGTCAAATTGTAAAATTGCACCATACACTTTTTCCCATAGAAGACAAAAGATCAAAATCCCCCAAAAATCCATTTCCATTGACATTTTCTGAAAACCCCTTATGCTCTAGAAACCACCCAGAACATCTTAGCAACAACCTAATAGTAATGCCCTGTAGCAACCATGTCTTTCAACCTTTTCTAACTGTGCATGTATTCAAATTTGGAATCCCTCACTGTACTATTACTGTACAAGTTTTAAACTACATACACTTCCAATCAAAAATTTGGGGTTGGTAAAATTTTTAAATGTTTTTGAAAGAAGTGTCTTATGCTCACCAAGGCTGCATTTATTTGTATAAATACAATACAACTGGTTTCCTATTTTAATACATTTTAAAATGAATTTAATTCCTGTGATCAAAGCTGAATTTTCAGCATCATTACTCCAGTCTTCAGTGTCACATGATCCTTCAGAAATCATTCTAATATGCTGATTTGCTACTCAAGAAACATTTCTGATTATTATCGGTGTTGAAAACAGTTGTGCTGCTTAATATTTTTGTGGAAACCATTATGCTTTTTCTCAGGATGCTTTGATGAATAGAAAGTTCATACGATTTGATCAATTTAATGCATCTTTGTTGAATAAAAGTATTAATTATTTTAAAAAATAATCATTAAATCTACTGACCCCAAACTTCCAAATGATAGGGTAAGGCTTATATATCCTTTAGATTTTAAAGCTTTTTAGAAAGCATCCAGAGTTTGTCTTGACAAACTTTCCAATCTTAGCTGCACAGTATCTAGTGATAAATCAATGTTTCTGTACACATGTACTCTTTAGAAATGATTAAGATATTTACTGTACATGGTTTCCTACAATGTCTACATTTATCTTCTCTACCTGCAGTGCTGTCATAATATACTGACTCTAGTACTTTCTCAGTGTAGTAGAAGTCACAGGACCAAGGAACTAAGCATTGTAGTGTCTTTAACCCCATTCACTTTGTATTCAAAATATAGTTTATCTTTGATGCTGAGAGAGAAACTTTTGCTCATGAGAAAGGAACTTTAGAGAAAGTCTCTCTTTCTGTTGTTTGTTTCAGGATCATGGCTTGACCAACATCATTTAAAACTTGCTCTAATCACTCAGTTTTACAGCACACTGTGAAACTTTGGTGCATTTTTTCCGTTCACCCAGGTGATTGTCGCATGTCGGATAAAATTCAATTGACAGGTGCAGTAATTTGTTTTTCTGTTGATGCAGGACGTTCTGGCTCTCGTTAAAAACTCTTAGTGGTAGGATTGTATGAAATCTGTTCTAAAGTCTTCATTAAACCAGAAAAAAGTTCAGCTGGTCTCACCTAAATTCTACCCCCCCAAAAATGGTAAAAGAATTAAGAGTTTTTAGGTGAGAATATAGTTGCTTAGACCCCAGATATGCGATTTATATGTAAACATTTTGAAAATTTGTATGCGAGCTCCAGGCTGTCAGCGACCGTTCAGTGCTCATGTACCCACAGAGAACAGCTTCATCTCAGCCAGTCCTTCAGGAATTTGCCACTGGCTCTTGTGTAGATAGTCTTTAAACATGAGGTATAATTCGTTTTGGTATATCAAACGGGCAATCTTTGGTCTTATTAATCTATTACTTGTTCCAGAGCTAATTGATTTGGCTTAAGGACTATATTAAGTTTCATAACTTTACTATACTTACTATACTTAACTATATTTACATTGAAATTAAATCCTGTACTAACTAGAGCGCTGCTTTTGTATGTTTGACTGAACTGTTTGCTTGTTTATTTCCTATTTTACTTCTTATACTGTTATAATGGCTATTGTTGTTAATTTAAATAGTATTGTTCAATAAATAATATTTTATTTAAATAACATGCCGTATTTTTTGGTATAGACCCTTTTCACATTTCCGGGTTTCTCAGAAGCGGAAGTCGCCATAGTTGGGTAAAATTCTATAGCGGTGAATGAGAGAATACATTAAATATATTTTTTGTGTTTCCATTTGCTCAAATAGCAAAAGAAAAACTCCACAACAGTGTTTTCACAACTTTCAAAAAGAGGAAAAAAATAGAGAGAGATTGATAACGGCAGTCAGAAGAGAGAAAGATGTCATTTTTACCATCACTCCCATAGCCGCAGTATTAGAAACACCCTCACAACAGCGTTAACTAGTTTTTTGTAATTTGATGCAAAGGTAATATAATACTAAGTATAGTGATATAAATGTACATAACTTTGCAGGATATTGATGACCATTAAAACGCGTCATCACAGTCTGTGAAAAGGGTCTATTGAAAAAGAGTTCGTTAGTGATTGTGACTTCAGTGAAAGTTTCATTAATACGTGTGATATTGCTCATATATATATATATATATATATATATATAAGGTACAAGAGGCTGTGCTGAATAAGTCACGGCTGAAGGGGTTGCAGGCATTCTTCGCAATGTGCCTAACAACGCCCTTCAGCCGTGACTTATTCACGATACAGCACTAGCCCCGAGTACCTTATTGCTTTTATAAAACGGTTACCACACAATACAGATATTAAAGCCAAAAATATGTATCAATGCAACTTTCATGAAGTAAACTTTCCCTAAAAGCCTTCCTTCCGCCGGAAAAAAATAGTCCCTGACCGTGAACAGCAACAGAAGTTACATTGTTACGCCATTAGATGGCAGCAAAGACTGTCTTTATTAGATTGTCAGTCAGTAGCGAAGACTTTTATATTGAAATACTGAATTGTTGTGAACACGGAACAAGACGCAACTGACAAATGCTTTGACTAGTGCTGTCAGTCATGGGAAAACCCCTTAACTGTTAAAAGGACAAGATATTGCAGCGGACATTTAAACAGATTTTTTATTATGAACATAGGATTGACCTGAAGGAAAATTCTAAATCTGAATGCAGGTAATAAACTCGCTCACTCGATCTCTTTCTCACAACACTCTTCTACATAATACAGTAAGCTTCAATGAACAATATCAATTGAGAACATACAGTTTACGTTGCTAAGAGTGGTTGCTAAGGGTGTTGTGTAGTGATACACTGAACCGTTGGGTGAAGCGGTCATAGCCGTGTTTTATCGTGAATAAAACACGGCTATTGACCAATCAGAATCAAGAACAGGAACTAACCGTTTTATAAATGAGCAATATCACACAAGTAGCCATGCGATATGCTGATATACAGCCATATTGCACGGCTACTCATGTGATATTGCTCATATATATAATCAGTAAGCGTTGTGATGTACTGTAGACTTGACTAGTTCCTTTAAAGAAAACTTTGATAGATAACTCGTAACTATTCCAGCAGCTTTTAGAAGCCTTTGTACTGCTCTGCTTATAGAACCTGCTCGCAAAGCTGAATCAAAGTAGGAGCGCAAAACAGGCCTAGGATGATGGTGGAAGAGAGGCATTCTAATGACAATGAGCTGCCAGTGAAATGGAACTGTCCCATGCTGGCTGCCTCTGTCTGCTGAGAGGGTTGTTAAATGCAACTGGTGCTGCTGCTGTATTCTTTTCTCTCTCTCTTTCTCCCTTCCACCCTCTCATGCTATCTCTACAGGGTGCTCGGTGAAGTGAAGTTAACAAGCTGTGCTCACAGACAGTGTATTGTACAAATGGAGGTGTGTGTGCATTTATGGGACATGCAGGGCTCTGGTTGACTCAGACACATTTCAGCACAGCAGGTTCTGTGTCTCTGAAGTCATCAGATTAGGAGCTTCAGTCCAGTTGTGTTCTCATCAGAAGGAAAAACGCAGCATTTGTATCAACCTGATTTATCAAGAGCCGGAGGAAAGCGTTCTCTAGCCTTTTTTTTTTATTTTTTTTTTTTAAAGTGTTTACTTCATTAGGGGTAATGATTCTGTTTGCGTTATTGGGAGAAAGTTTGATCGGACCAATTACTCCTGCTGTGGAGCGGCTGGAATGATAATAAGAAAGTGAGAGAGAGGAACAAGAGAATGAGGGAGAAGAGAAAGGATGAGTAGTTACAGAGTGAATAGGTGTGGTAAATAAGCACATATGCATGGATGCAAACATGCACCAATGATAGAGCAAACAGCAGTGAGCCAGTTAAAAGACCTCCCGAAAGACCTCATCTCATCAAAAACCGCAATCAATGCACAGATTGACTTGAGGCCAGACGCAAACACACACACACACACACACACACACACACACACACACACACACACACACACACACACACACACACACACACACACACACACACACACAGCATAACTGCAAGCAAATGCATAATGCTGCTTATTCCATAGTGTATTCTCTTTGATAGGAGAATGTGCTTCTGTGAATATTACTGTTAATTCTTAACATGAAGAATGTGTTAAGAACTAACTTTCATTTAAATAAGCAATAAGCTGGAATGGAATCCTTGTTTTGCATTTTCTGCACTGGTTTAATGGGAAAATCATCTGTTGAATGGATTAAAATTTTGCAAAAGTAGACTGTATGGAATGGTGAGATGTGGTAAGATGTGTTGTGAATAAGTTGTGTCGCTCCCTTAATCTGGCAAACTGTGCATAGTTTTTGTCATGATTAGATTTTGATATCACACCATCTATGAATGAGAGATTCACATGAAAAAGATGCTAAAAAAGATCTTGCAATTCTGACTTTATATCTCGCAATTCTGACTTTATATCATGCAATTCTGACTTTATATCTCGCAATTCTGACTTTATATCTCACAATTCTGACTTTATATCATGCAATTCTGACTTTATATCTCTCAATTCTGACTTTATATCTCATAATTCTGACTTTACATCATGCAATTCTGACTTTACATCTCGCAATTCTGACTTTACATCTATAATTCTGACTTTACATCACACAATTCTGACTTTATATCTCACAATTCTGACTTTATATCTCATAATTCTGACTTTATATCACGCAATTCTGACTTTATATCTCGCAATTCTGACTTTATATCTCGCAATTCTGACTTTATATCACGCAATTCTGACTTTATATCACGCAATTCTGACTTTATAACTCGCAATTTTGACTTTATATCTCGCAATTCTGACTTTATATCTCTCAATTCTGACTTTACATCACGCAATTCTGACTTTACATCACACAATTCTGACTTTATATCTCATAATTCTGACTTTATATCACGCAATTCTGACTTTATATCTCGCAATTCTGACTTTATATCACGCAATTCTGACTTTATATCACGCAATTCTGACTTTATATCTCTCAATTCTGACTTTATATCACTCAATTCTGACTTTATATCTCTCAATTCTGACTTTATATCACGCAATTCTGACTTTATATCACGCAATTCTGACTTTATATCTTGCAATTTTGACTTTATATCTCACAATTCTGACTTTATATCACGCAATTCTGACTTTACATCACGCAATTCTGACTTTACATCACGCAATTCTGACTTTACATCACGCAAATTTTGACTTTACATCACGCAATTCTGACTTTATATCACGCAATTCTGACTTTATATCATGCAATTCTGACTTTATCCCCCGGTTTCACAGACAAGGTTTAAGCTAATCCTAGACTAAAATGCACGTTTGAGCTGTTTTAACTGAAAGCAACTTGCACTGGCATATCTTAAATTATGTCAGTGCCAATGTTTTGTCTCAATATGCACATCAGTAATGTTTTTTTTTTTAGGGTACGTTTATAAAATATACTTAAATACCCTAATTGAACTAAGGCCTAATCCTGACTTAGGCTAAGCCCTGTCTGTGAAACCGGGCCTATAACTTGCAATTATGAGCTTAAATCTTGCAAATCTAAGAAAAAAAGTGAGAATTCTGAGATAAAAAGTCACAATTACCTTTTTTTATTTAGTGGCGGAAACAAGCTTCCATAGTGAGCCGTTTTCGGTTCCCCAAAGTGATAAGTTCTTAAAAGAACAATTTTTTCTTAGTGTGAAGAAAATTTTAATAATTTGAAGAATCTTTTTCCACTATAAAGAACCTTTTGTGCAATTAAACTATTCCATGGATGTTACAGGTTCTTCATTGCCCCATCAATGCCAATAAAGAACCTTATTTTTTTAAGAATGTATACATCGTTATTACGACTACAATTTGAGGTTAAAGTAACAAATTTAGTAACAATTAGTATGACTTTTCTCTCTTTATTTTTAAAGACAGACAACAAAATAAGCCGAGTATGTTCATTTGTATGGATGGGTATTGGATTCGACCTGTGTATCAACCTGTGAGTGATATTTCATAATTGTTGAGCTTCAAATGATTTTTTACTTTGGTAAAAGCCTTCCATCTGGATTTCAATTATTATTAAATCTGCTTTCTCAAGGTTAGTTTTTCCTATGATTGCACCCAGAATTGTCAAAGCATGTGATTATAGACAAACAAGCTCAAGTGTTTTATTATAGGGAGATGAAGTGCCCTATGTCGTTTTTCACCCTTTGTAATAATAATGCTGCTGAATGATACCCAGTATAATGTGTAATGTATTAAAAGGCACACATATCTACACTCTCAGAAAGAAAAGTACAGTAGCTGGAGTGGTACCTTTGTAACAGGTACACTTTTGTACCTTATTTATTTGGGCTGAGTTTCCCAAAATCATCGTAAGCCTAACTTGATCGTAGAACAATTGCCACCAATGATCTCTATGATCAACATAGGTCCTGTATATTACCTATTGATGCCAATTAAATGGCACATAATAGTACGTTTTGAAAGGGTACTTCCCCAGTGACAGCATTTGTACCTTTTTTTCCCTCTGAGTGTAGTGCTGATGCTGATGAAGGGTACTTGAGCATTCCTGATGAATAAAATCAAAACAGATCATTATTTGTTCAGGTAATCTAGTTCATTAGCCAGATCTGTTTTCCAATCATAGGCGATTTAATTCATGTTATATCAGATATTTTACAACGGCTTAGAATGTGGTGCATCCAATCAGAATTTAGTACATGAACAATTTGTTACTGAATGATATGTCAATGGCCTTTTCGTTTGTATGTTATCACTATTGCAAAACATGTTGCAACATTACTGAGACATCTGGCTTTTCCAGTAATTTACGTAGGAATATCTTTCTTCATGAAATCCTATCACGACCATTTTGATAGGGGAAAAAAGATTGTGCCTCATTACAACTCCACAAGGGCATCAGAGCAGTACACACATCTGTCAGCTATCAGCGGGTCTTATGTCGTGTGTGGTAGTGAGCAGAAGGGTCGTAACACCAGCACATGGGAGTTTTCTGCACCTCCTCTAATACCGTTTAAATACTGAGTGGCATCAGGTAGACACAAATGGGAACCAGTGAAATAGCATAGATGGTATGTGACAGGCTGGCCATTAGAATACAAATAAACAAATTTCAGCTGAGACTCTGGGAGGGTAAGAAGGCCCCGGAAGATTCGATCGTCCATCTACTCGTGTAATGATTCCCCTCCCAGATGTAATTTTGAGGCTGTGGTGCGCTGGACCAAACTGGTTTCTTTGGACAGGAGTGTCATGTCCTATCTCAAGTGAAAATGACATCTGTCCAAAAGTGTTGACGTCAAATGTTTGTGCTTTGAAACTAGACCCCAGAGGACTGCTGCATTTGAACACATAAAATACTGTATGGGTCAATAGCAATCAGATGTATCCCTGGTTATAGATCATACAAGAGACATGTGACGGGCACAAGATTAAAAATCTGTAAGAGTTCCATATAGTTCTGAGTCTCTCACATGATTATGAATGCTTGACTGTGCAAAACAAAACTATTATGCTATGGGTGTTGTTGTGGGTGGTTGCCAAGGCGTTGCTACGGTTACTAAGGTGTTCTGAGTGGTTGCTTCCTGTGAGCGCACAGATTTTTTTTTTTTTTTTTTTGATCTATTGGTTGAATTTTGTTATTTTATGATTTATATTATTTTTTAGATTAGATTATTTCATATTATTATTTATTTTTATAGTTTGTATTTCCAAAAATAGTTCAAACTATTATATTACATTAATATATATATATATATATATATATTAATTATATTAATATATATATATATATATATATATACACACACACACATACATACAGTGCTCAGCGTAAATGAGTACACGCCCTTTGAAAAGAAACATTTTAAACAATATCTCAGTGAACACAAAAACAATTTCCAAAATGTTGACAAGATTAAGTTTAATAGAACATCTGTTTAACTTATAACATGAAAGTAAGGTTAATAATATAACTTAGATTACACATTTTTCAGTTTTACTCAAATTAGGGTGATGCAAAAATGAGTACACCCCACAACAAAAACTACTACATCTAGTACTTTGTATGGCCTCCATGATTTTTAATGACAGCACCAAGTCTTCTAGGCATGGAATGAACAAGTTGGCGACATTTTGCAACATCTATCTTTTTCCATTCATCAAGAATGACCTCTTTTAGAGACTGGATGCTGGATGGAGAGTGATGCTCAACTTGTCTCTTCAGAATTCCCCATAGGTGTTCGATTGGGTTCAGATCAGGAGACATACTTGAATCACTTTCACCCTGTTCTTCTTCAGAAATCCAACAGTGGCCTTAGATGTGTGTTTAGGATCATTGTCATGTTGGAAAAGTGCACGACGACCAAGGGCACGGAGTGATGGTAGCATCTTCTCTTTCAGTATAGAGCAGTACATCTGTGAATTCATGATGCCATCAATGAAATGCTCCCCGACACCAGCAGCACTCATGCAGCCCCACATAAGGACACTGCCACCACCATGTTTCCCATGTTTCACCATGTAGGCACCATGCATTTTTCTTTGTATTCCTCACCTTTGTGACGCCATACAGTTTTGATGCCATCAGTTCCAAAAACATTTATCTTGGTCTCGTCACTCTAGAGTATAGAGTCCCAGTAGTCTCCATCTTTGTCAGCATGGGCCCTGGCAAACTCTAGGCGGGCTTTTTGTGCCTGGGCTTTAGGAGAGGCTTCTTTCGTGTACGGCACCCATGCATGCCATTCCTCTGCAGTGTACGCCGTATTGTGTCACGGGAAATAGTCACCTCAGTTTGGCTTTCTACTTCTTTAGATAACTGCAGTGAACTTGTATGCCGATTTTCTTCACCCCTTCTCATCAGAAGACGCTCCTGTCGAGGTGTTAACTTCCGTGGACGACATGGACGTCTCTGTGAGATGGTTGCAGTTCCATCTTTTTTAAATTTTTGTACCACTTTTGCTACAGTATTCTGACTGAGAAGTAAAGCTTTGCTGATCTTCTTGTAGCCTTCAGCTTTCTGGTGTAATGAAATGATTTTCTTCTCAGGTCTTGTGACATTTCTCTTCCATGTGGTGCCATTGCTGACAGCATGAAATGGGAAGGGGTTTTAACACCCTTTTATACCCTGCGTTCCATTAGGAAGGGCTCATCCCTATGCCCTAATCCCTTCAAAGGGTTTACCCTCCGGAGTGAGAGCTTCGAAGAGATGAAGGGTGTAGGGGCCAAAAAAACTCTCTTTTTTTGGAACGCACTTCTGCGTCATCTTAACGAGACAATCAATGAGGTGCCTTCGTCTTTTCCCCCCGGTTTACTCTTTGTATTAATACGCATTCATTTACTGTAGTAACATTATAAGCTACTGCCGGTCTTTTACGTTAAATATAATGTATATTGTGTCTATGTATTTGAAACATTTGAATGGACTGATAAAGGGAGCTGTAAAGTATTTTTGTTGAAGTTCAATGTCATTTTGACCATAATAATGTGCCAAATCTAACTAAAATATTACAGTAGTATAGAAAAATACTATACATACATTATTACCCATTCTGTGACGTCAAACAACTTCCCTGTGCAAAGGATCATGGGGGCCCGAAGTGTCCATCAGTTGTACCCTTCAAAATCCTTCATTCCGAAGGGCCCTTTGAAGTAGCCAGGTTTGAGCACTTCGGTTTGGAACGACTCTTCAATATGGCGGCCATGGAGGGCGATATATCCCGTTTGGAATGCACCGAGAGACAACTGTCTGCTGGACACCTGTGTAATGAATAATTAGACTCACCTGTGGTTTAATTCTTGTTAAATTAGACATTTGTAGTCTAAAATTTAGCTTTGCTCCAGAGACTTTCAGTGGGGTGTACTCATTTTTGCATCACCCTAATGTGAGTAAAACTGAAAATTTTGTTCTCTAAGTTTTATTATTAACCTTACTTTCAAGTTAAACAGATGTTATATAAAACTTACCCCCAGTTTCACAGACAAGGTTTAAGCTAGTCCTAGACTAAAATGCATGTTTGAGCTGTTTTAACTGAAAGCAACTTGTACTGACATATCCTAAAATATGTCAGTTCCATTGTTTTGTCTCAAGATGTTTTTTTTCTAGTGTACGTTTATAAAAGATACTTAAATATCCTAATCAAACTGAGGCCTAATCCTGGCTTAGGCTAAGCCCTGTCTGTGAAACCGGGCCTTAGTCTTGTCAACATTTTTGAAATTGTTTAAAATGTTACTTTTCAAAGGGGGTGTACTCATTTATGCTGAGCACTGTGTGTATATATATATATATATATATATATATATATATATATATATATATATATATATATATATTAGGGCTGGGCAAGTTAACGCGTTATTATCGCGTTATCGCATTAATTGATTAACGCCGACAATTATTTTATCGCGCATTAACGAAGTATTTTCTAATTATTATTTTGAAAGTCCGTTGCTTACAGACAAACCATGGGTCACAGGAGGGGTGGGATGTTGATCAGTACTGGCTTTGGATTGGCGTGGGGTGGGCCTAAGACTGCTGCAGCGCTCACTTGAAACAGAAACGCTTATCCTACTGTGTACAGACTATGCCTACATACTTTATTAATCTAGCATACTATGTGCAGATAAAAAGAAGCTTAGAATATGAACGCAACTGGAAAATTTAACGTTAAGCATTTTTTTTTTAACGGGTGCTATAAGGGAGGAAATGCCCTGAACGTGAAAATTTGCGCGTCGCGTTCATCTTCTAGGCTCTTGTCTGTACATAGTAGGCTACACGTTTTCCTCCCATTGAGCCTATTATAAAAGAAAACACTAAACGTGGCTTAATGCAGTAAGACGGTGATATTAAAACTCAGTTTAGGACTACACCTTTTTTAACATGCAACGCGCTATATTGCATGTCAACATAATGGTTTTCTATGGGAGAAAAATGCCTAACCTCTCGTGTTATGTTCTTAACCTGATTTAATCTGCTTTCCTGTACAAAGTATGTGTTATTAATACCTTTTAATGTTAGCCTACTGTCTTAATGCATTAAGCGTTTTCTTTACAACGAGGAAACATTCGATATGAAACTTTGCGCGTTTTAATTTAATATTTTGCTGCTTATCTATACAAGGTATGCTATGTTTTATTAATAAGGTGTGTACTTAATTTGGTGCTTCAATATCACTTTCTTAAGCCACTTAAAGCGTCTTATATGGGGAAGAACGCTTGATTACGTTTTAGGTTTTAGCAGGCTATACTGCCATCTAGTGGTAGCAGGCGTGTCACCGGATCCACAAATGCAGATCTTACTCGTTGCACGAACAAATTCTGATCTACATTAATACAAAATCGAAGTTTTGTATTTACGGCTATGCTTGCTACTGAACATAGACTGTTTATGCTGCTCCCTGATAAAAGAAAAATGTTTCTGCTGGTACCTGTTCAGAAAAAAAAAAAAAAAAAAAAAAAAAAAAAAAAAAGATTTATAAATGTTAATTTGCTGATGTTTGGAAGGTGCCTGTTATAATTTTATGATCGAGGCTCTGGACTCTGAGCATAACTTGTTTTTCTATAACAAACTAGACAAAACGTTAATGCACTGGCAGTGGCAAATAGCTTTGGTTTTATATTTAATTTGATTATGTTAATGTTTAAAATGAGATTTACAAGAAATATTTTAACTGCATTTTAACAGTATTTAAGGGAATACTGCTGTAAAAAAGCACCTTATTTATGTTTGCAAATCAAATGTTATTGCACTTTTGTTCATACAGCAGTACTTTTAAAATAAAAGTGCGCAATACACAACTTTTGAATTCATTATTGAATTTTGCGCATAATGCGATTAATCGCAATTAAAAATTTTAACCGTTGCCCAGCACTAATATATATATAATTTTTATAGTTTGCATTTTCCAAAATAGTTCAAACTATTATATTACATACTATTATATACTATACTATACTATACTATACTATACTATTATATTATATTATATTATATTATACTATATTATATAGCTAATTTTTACTTTTATAGTTTGAGTATTTTTGTTGGTTCAAAACTATATCAAAATATATATAATTATGTTATTATACTAGCATCATGTATTGTTTTATATTATGATTTATATTATTTTATATTACATATATTATTTTATATTATTTATTCTTAGTTTGCATTTTCCAAAATAGTTCAAACTATTAAAAATATATTATATTATATTATATTATATTAGATTACATTACATTACATTACATTATATTATATTATATTATATATCATATATATTTATACATGTATAGGGAGCTGTAGTTGTCAAAATAAATATAAAGTCTGCTGTGTTGGTGTCATTTAATGGATTCATCTCCCCGTTATTTTTTTTTCTCTCCAATATTAGTACAGCTCACTAACATGCTAGACTGCTTATGCAAGCAACAGAACCTTTATTATTATATAGATGTTTTTACAAACCCTAAAGTTTGCTGTAATTCAATAATACTGTCTGTTGAATGTGCAGTCCGCAGTGTTTACTGAGCGTGACTTTTGCCCGTAAGGGCTCATCGGGCACTCAGCAGGTTTGACCGGACTGAAAGAGTGGGAGACAGAAAACAAGAAGGAGAGAAAGCTGACCAGCCCATAGACAGATAGACGGAGATGGAGGCACTTACAGAAAAGCGTCAGCAGACAGCAACGGAGAAAATTTGTCTATTTTTCTCTGGGTCACTCTGCTCTCGGTTTGTCTGCATCTATCCCGCCTTGAAATGGTGCACCTTTCTAAAGAAAACTGGACTGTCCACATGCTATAGAAAGTAAATGATGCTGATGCTTTTTGTCCTATAAGAAAGTAACAAATGCTTTGAATGACATGAGGGTGAAATATTCTTTTAATCTAAATCTGATTAACGTCCCAGAGCAGTACACAGCAATGTATTATCCCCAACATTGCAATAATCTGTCATAAGTGCAACAGCTCACTTCATTACCATATGCTAATGGCCATCTCACACATCAAATCATCTGGTTCTCTCAGCCTGCCCTTCAATACAGACAGGCTCCTGCGGTATTTCTGTCCATTTCTAAGCAGGAAGCCACTATTTGCCTTCAAGAGAGTATAGCAAACAGCCTGAGAAGGGTCCAGTGGGGGCAAGATAAAGTTGGGTCAAAGCGGCTGACTGTCTCATTGGCGACGGGTGTCCCTGCAAAACTGCAGGAGTGATAGAGATAAGAGAAACCACTGCTGCTCTTTAGCACACCATCTGCAGGTCTGTATGATTGTGCCTTCCAGTGAATTAGATATGAAAGCAACTTGAGGGAGAAAAAAGTGGCTTAGAAGACTTCAGATATAAAGAAGGAAAGAAGGTTTTCTGGGGGCCATTGGTGCTAGTGCTCCGAGGCCTTGGACTGCCAGGGGCCTCCACACACATTTTTTATGTATATGTCGATAGAATCAGACCTTGTCAGACAGCTAGATTTTGACAAACTGGTGGATTCTTTTCCGAGGAGGAAGACACCAAGCCTGGCCGGAAAAGGTCAATATGTGGAAGGAGGCAGGACTTTCACTTTCTAACTCTCATTAGAGTATTAGTAGACTGTTAGGGTTAGTAGAATAAGTTGACATGTAGTTGCAAAGTTACTTATAGTCAGTAGAATGTCTGTTGGGGAGCATCAAAATAAAGTGTTAACCAATATTAAAGGGATAGTTCACCCAAAAATGAAAATTCTGTCATCATTTACTCACCCTCAAGTCGTTCCAAACCTGTATGAATATTTTGAAAGATGTTGGTAACTAAACAGTAGGGATAGTTCAACTCATAATAAATATCAATCATATATTTAAAAAATCAAAAATATAAAAAGCCTTTATTTAATCATGGCTTAGGCATTTAAAAACAGATGACATGTAAACGCACACCGACGTGTTGCGACTAATTAGCCTTTGTCAGGATGTGAGCAACAAACACAATCAGGGTTCTTTTAAACAGTAATTAATTAGTCATGTGACAATCACCTGATTACGTGGTATAGGATATGCACAAGAGAGAAAGTTTAGATGAAATAAAGAGAACATATCTCACCAAATATATAATTAACCCAAACACTGTATGTTCAAATAAACAAATCTATTATATATATAACGGTTAGTTCCTGTCCTTGATTCTGATTGGTCAATAGCTGTGTTTTATTCACGGTAAAACACAGCTATGACCGCTTCACCCAACAGTGCTGTGTATCACTACACAACACCCTTAGCAACCACTCTTAGCAACGTAAACTGTATGTTTAAAAAAAATAGCGGTTTCACCTTCTGAAAATGGCAGATCCGTCTGGACGAAATGCCTATACGATACAAAATTTTTGCGTATACAGCTAAACTCGTCTCCATGTGGACGGGGCCTGAAGCTTATTGTATTATGTAAAAGAGTGTTGTGAGAAAGAGATCGATTGAGCGAGTTTATTACCTGCATTCAGATTTAGCATTTTCCTTCAGGTCAGTCCTATGTTCATAATAAATAATCTGTTTAAATGTCCGATGTATCATCTTGTCCTTTTAACAGTTAAAGGGTTTTCCCGTGACTGACAACGCTAGTCAAAGCATTTGTCAGTTGTGTCTTGTTCTGTGTTCACAACAATTCAGTCTTTTCAATATAAAAGTCTTCGCTACTGACTGACACACTCATAAAGACAGTCTTTGCCGCCATCTAATGGCGTAATAATGTAACTTCTGTTGCTGTTCACGGTCAGGGACTATTTTTTCCGGCGGAAGGAAGGCTTTTAGAAAAAGTTTACTACATGAAAGTACATATTTCTGGCTTTAATATTTGTATTGTGTGGTAACTCCGCTTCGCGTCGTGCCTAACCTTATTCACAATACAGCACAGCCTCTTGTACCTTATTGCTTACACACACACACACACACACATATATATATATATATATAAATTTATATATATATATAGTTGCAAATACAATATCATAAATGAAATGAAGTATACAAATTAGAATCAACAGATCAATAATGTATTCTCAATTCCAAAACTTAGATTAAAAAAATAATTGCACTTGTACTATATTTTGTTTATATTGATCAATTTATTTTTTTAATTAACAATTATTCATTTATATTTATCAATAAAATATCAATAATACATTTTATAATATAATTTGAATTCTTAATATTCAAAAAATTATTATTATTAAATATTTTACTGGTTTTCAAAGACAACTTACTGCCCCAGTCCAGATTTTTCCTATTTATTATTTTAATATACAATTACTTTATATTAAATTGTTTTTATATATAGTATTATAGATAGTAATTTGAATTTTTCAATACTTATCAATATTACATCTTTATAATATAATTTGATTTTAGATGTCTGATAGGGACAGCAATGCAATACTGTTTTTCAATTCATTTACTCTTCCAGACCAAATATTTAATATAATATTTTGCTTTTTATAACTTTTATATATATTTTATCATATATTTTGAAGTCAAATTATTATAGCAAAAATATATTTACTGTTCCAGTCAATATATTTCAAATAATATTCTGAATATTATGTATTATTTTTATATATGATAAATGTTAGCTCATAATTTTCAAAATATTACCTAAATCATTCTCAAGAAAAATAGCATGATAAGTGTCTGTGACTATAGGGACAACAGCGGGGCCATGATGGTGAAATAATGTGTAATTTAAGTAGTACACAAGTGGACATGAATTCTGAGTCTTTAGTATATCCGTTGCTCTCCAGAGAGGATCTATGGATGAATGTCTTTCTTTCCTGCCTCAGAGTGGATTCACATTGATGGTGTCTCTACAATCACTCCATCCTCTCCACCACTCGACTCCTGTGGGTCGATAGGATTTTGGAAGTTGTTCCAATTTAAATGCAAATGTCTTCCCCCGTTCTCTGTCCAGTCAGTACCTTCGTATCCCCATTAACTTTTGAGTAGCCTTCAGCGTTGTTAATAGGATGCGTACCTTGTCTACGTGATGCCTTGTGCCCCAATTGAATTCCACTAATATCACTTTACATAGCTACATATAGAGTCACTGTATGACTTCTCTTTGCAGTTCAATATTTATTTTATGTTGTTGCTATTGTTCTTGTTCCATCTGAGATATGCAAAAGGCAGAGGTAGGCATGGTGTTATATATGATGAAAGTGTAATGTAAAGCACAATAATGACAGAGAAATGGCCATTTGCTTTACAACTGTCGCTTTCACAATTGCCTTTTCTCTCGCAGTCTCTGAGCAATTGCACTAAGTTCACTCAAAGAATTTCCTTTTCCCAGCCTTGCAGTTCAAAGAAGATGTAATTTGGCCTCCCCTGCAGCAAAGGAAAATTGTTTCAATTAGCTTCTAAACGGCTTTTTCAGAAGCCATTGACTCACTGTTTTTTTTTTTTTCTTTTTATGTGAAGACAACACTGAAGGTTCTGAAATGGACCTGAACGTATATGTTCTTGATGTTCATCTCCTCTTTGTCAACATGCTGTGGACACATGATGTGTTGAATGTGATGTTAATTGTGACAGTCAAGCTTGCTTACTCACTAGCATTTGTTAGTGACATTTCATGTTTATCACAGTTTGTTGAATTATAATCATTTTCTCTTTCTTCCCCTCATTTTTAAAATGCATTCAGCTTGAACCTCTTATACAGACTCCATTCAAACTGTTGTAGGTAATGTAGCTCTTTGTATATTTATTGTGGCATTGGTGTCACTCATGACCCTTGCTGAAAGCTCTAAGCACTTCACCAAATACCATTTACAATGTTTATTCATTGTAGGAACTGAAGTTTAAAGAGATCATATTATGTCTTTTTATAAAATCTTGATTTTGTTTTTGAGGTCTACTAAAATAGGTATTCATGCTTGAATGTTCAAAAAAACAAACAAAAAAACAAAAACAAAAAAACACACATTTTACATTGTTGCTGCTCCTTTCTTCCCAGTCTGAGTAACACTCTGATGACGTGTTCATTCCGGGAAGAAAACAATGATATAGAAAATCTTTGTGCTTTGTAACTTTCCAGAACTTTTTCATGCTTAAAGGGTTAGTTCACCCAAAAATGAAAATAATGTCATTTATTACTCACCCTCATGTCGTTCCACACCCGTAAGACCTTCGTTCATCTTCAGAACACAAATTAAGATATTTGTGATGAAATCAGATGGCTCAGTGAGGCCTCTATTGCCAGCAATGTCACTAAACCTCTCAAGATCCAGAAAGCTACTAAAGACATATTTAAAACAGTTCATGTGACTACAGTGGTTCAACCTTAATATTATAAAGCGACGAGAATTCTTTTTGTGTGCCAAAAAAAAAAATTAAAAAAAATAACAACTTTTCAACAATATCTAGTGATGGGTGATTTCAAAACACTGCTTCGAAGCTTAACAAATCTTTTGTTTCGAAACAGTGGTTCCGAGCGCCAAAGTCACGTGATTTCAGTAAACGAGGTTTCGCTTACGCGATCGAATCACTGATTCGAAACAAAAGATTCGTAAAGCTTCGAAGCTTCATGAAGCAGTGTTTTGAAATCGCCCATCACTAGATATTGTTGAAAAGTCATTATTTTGGGTTTTTTTTTGCCGCACAAAAAGTATTCTCGTCGCTTTATAATATTAAGGTTGAATCACTGTAGTCACATGAACTGTTTTAAATATGTCTTTAGTACCTTTCTGGATCTTGAGAGGTTCAGTGACATTGCTGGCAATGGAGGCCTCACTGAGCCATCGGATTTCATCAAAAATATCTTAATTTGTGTTCTGAAGATGAACGAAGGGCTTACGGGTATAGAACGACATGAGGGTGAGTAATAAATTTCATTCATAATTTTCATTTTTGGGTGAAGTAACCCTTTAAACAGCAACATTACACACTAAAGAAAGGTCCTCGTTAAAGGGGCTATATGTAAGAATTTTCATACTAATCACTTTTTTTTTTTATATTGCCAATCTGTGAACAGCTTGTAACGAAACTTAAAAAATGAGAGGTTGTCTATGAAAGACTGATTTTTTAAATTTTTTTAATTTTTTTATGTGAAGGATTTGGGACATTTTTTGTCAGTAAAATCAAATGGATGTGATGTTTACTCCTGAGAGCTTCTGTTCTATGACACATTAAACAAATGCTTAAACAAATGTTCAGGATAATGCCGAAAGAGCCATACTGTACTGTATGTCAATGTGTCATGCAAAGAAAATGGATTAATTCAAACTATAGTCTCACATAGCCACATCTATATAGTCTATAGTCTCGAATATGCTTTATAATCAAACTATCAGTGTAATTTTAATTACCTTATCTGTCGACATGATGAAGGTGAATTGTAGAGCTGGTGCAAACAATATCGCTATGATCAGATGCTTTCTCACTGCTTTCATTTTTGTTGTGTTTTGTTATTGAGAGGAAAGCGCGCAGCACATATTTACATATTCTATTTGCTCTCAGCAGCGTGGACACCGTTGGGATGTTCGTTAACAGTATATCGCTGCAAAGGTATTTATTTCTAACTTTTTGAACAAAAAAGAACTTTGCCATTTGAGTTTATAGAGGCATTGAATCACGTTCAGTCTCTTGTGCGTTTTATGATGGGTCGATCATGAACGATTCGTTCATTTTGAATGAATGTTTAATATGACTCAGGAACAATGAGAAATTATTATTTCACCTCCCGAGTTTTTGGGTCCGAGTTGTTCTTTCTATGACAGCCATATTGGATACGGCCATACGGCCATATTGGATACAGAATTGAATTAATTCCCAACCTTCCTTACAAACAAGCGCATAGTTAGTTTTTTTTTACTCTTACAGTTACGTGATGTGTAAAATTTCCAACACTATCTCACGACCAATTCATACGTATTTTACGAGGTGGCTAATTCGTATGAATTCATACGACATCACTCATACGAATTCATACGATTTGTCTAAACCCCAGTGAAGGGTAGGTTTAGGGGCGGGGTTAGGGGTAGGTCATTCGTACGAATTCATACAAATTTGGCAACTTGTAAAATACGTACAATTTAACAAAAAAAATTACGAATTAGCCGCCTTGTAAAATACGTACGAATTGCTGTGAGATCGGGTTGAAAATTTCTTACAGTTTACATTTGTGAATTTCTGTCATGATGGTTCTTTTCCATAACTCGTGATGAAAGAACCACTCAGACCCGACGACTCGGGAGGTGAACTAATCATTTCTGTTTCCGGTACAGACTGTATAGCTTCAGCCTATGGGGATTTGATGTGACAAAAGAACAAACGACTCGGATCAGGAGGTGAGGTGAACAGACTGCATAGCTTGAAGACCCAGCTAAGCATTATCATTTCTGTTTCTCATAATTTGGCCTTGGCTGCATTATAAATTTTTTTATTCTAAACATGATCAGCATTTACATAAGCTGATGTGCCAGGGAATTTGGCAATTAACCTGTAACATTTCAATTATGTTTTACTGAAGTGAATGAAATGCCTTGAAAAAAGATTCCTACATTTTGCTGAACGAGACTCAAAGATCCAAATCAGTAAAATGATCCGAAATGATTCCCATCACTAGTGTGCACAAGCACTAGCAATAAGTTACTTACTGCAGTTCTCTTAACAACCACCGGTGTCGCTAATAACAAGGGTTTCTGAATTCTACATAATAATATAGCTCCTTTAAAACAGTAAATAACTTCAGTCTTGGGTATGCTGCCTGTGTTGGTTTTGGTAATCGTCATGCTTTTTAAGAAATTTAAGATAAGTCTCCCTTTGACTTGGCATTTAAAACCGTAACATCTGCATACTCAGTTTGCGACTGGTCTTCTTTCTTGCATTCGTTTGCATACTGAGCTGTGATAGATCTGGTCTTCTACACAGGCAGCACAGAAGCTGTTGATTTTTGAGCTCTGACAGAAAACAAAATGCACACTGACTGTCATGACAACAGCAGTGTTTGAGGCTCATATGCAGCATTTCATTTATGCAGAACCATCATCTAAAACAAGCTTGCCAAAATTTTAACACCTGTTCTTTTGCTGCCTTGTACAAAAGTATTCTTCTGTAAAAGCAAATGTAAATCTAGTTGAAACCAAGAACTCGCAATTTGCATAAAGATAATGAATGTTTGAAGTCAATATGGTGCTCAAAACTGGCATACTTTCTTTCTTAATGCCTTTTCTTGGACTTAATGTGCTTGATTTATCAAAATCATTTATCAGTGTCCGCCTCTAAATTAATTTCCCTTTTTAGTCTGATAGTTACTAATTTCTATTTTTTTTTTAACTCCTATCTGACTTCTTGGCATTATAAGCATTATGGTAACACTTTACAATAAGGTTTAATGTGTTAGCACACTGTAATAAAGAATTGTTGGTTTAACTTAAAAAAGAAAGTTGGTTGCCTTAAAATTTTGAGTTCATTGTTAACAAATGAGACCTTATTATATTATATTATTTTATATTATATTTTTACATTGCTTTAATTTAAATTTTTTAATTCATTTTCTAATTTAATTTTAATTTCTTACTGTAAATATTAAAAATGATCATGCTGTGTGATGTTTAAAGCAAAAAAAAAAAAAAGTTGACAACATCATGGCATTTGGTAATTACATAGCTTAGTAAGCGAAGTAGCAATACTACACTTGACGCTTGCTGATCGGTATCAGTCCATTTCCTCTTTGGCATGTTTAGATAAATGAGTTCAGTTCTGCAGATTTATAGTATCTGTCAAATACAAATGTGTCGTCTATATCTAGATAAATCTGCGGTTCTTAAAGCATACGCTTGGTGCACATTTGTGTTGTTTATGCTGCAGTGGTTGGTGAGTGTTTCTCTTCCTTTGACCTCTGACTGCTAACAGGAAGTCACTAGGTGATTTTAGAGGCATTAAAAGATTGTGTAAGTACAGTTAAAAACACCTCTCTAAGCTCCTGTAAGTTAGCTTCCTGAGGTTAAATTACTGAGCTGGGTATAAACGCTGCCGGGCGAGAGAGGAAATTACAACAGATGCACTGCTTCAAATGTCACAACATTCTCAGAGTCATACTGCACATAAATCACAAATGAAATAAGCTATATTGCAGAGTATTTGATATCACAGATGTGAGAAACTATGATCATGTTATTTAACCAACAAAGATCAGCCTGCATAGCAACAGATGCTGTTTTAATTTTTTACAGTCATTTTTCATTCAGTCAAGAAATTTTCTCAGTTACAGTTTTTGTCTTTTGATGAACGTTCAATACTTTCTCATGTCGTTACTCATTTTGTTGATGGTACTCTATCTGAAATGACAGTTTTAGTAAATCAAAATAGAAGATAATACAAAAATATTGAAAATGTGTCAAACTGTAACATTTTAAAAATGGTGTATACATTTATTAAGTTAATTTTTCCAAGCATATGAGTGCTTTGTTTGCAAAATAAAAAATACAACATTATTTACAACAATAATTGATGCGTGTTCATGAAACATTGTCTGCTCTTGCATCAACACAACACGCATGCGTCGTGGTGCTCTCGTGAATATGTGTTGGAGATTAATATTTTGTAAATAAAGTGGTAATTTTTTTATTTATTTATTTTTTTTATGTACTCGTATACTCGTGTCTCGTCATAAGATTGAGGTTAAACCACTGGAGTCACATGGATTACTATTATGATGATGTCTTTACTACCTCTCTGCGGCTTGAAAGTGGTAGTTGCGTAGGCTGTCAATGGAGGGACAGAAAACTCTCAGATTTCATTAAAAATATCTTCATTTTTGTTCCGAAGATGAACGAATGTCTTACGGGTTTGGAGCACATGAGTCACAAAATTATAGAAGAATAAATTGAATAATTGAATAAATCAAAATTTTCACTGGAAAATTCAATTTATTCTTCCATAATTTTGTGACTTCTTTGAAATTTTGGGTCCTGAAAATGGACTTGCTACCCATTTTTGGGCTGTGAAAACAATTCCATAGAAGATCCATCTTTGGTTTCCCAAAAAGCCTTTCAGTGAACAGTTCTTTAAAGAACCTTTTGTGCAGTGGAAAGGTTCCATGGATGTTAAAGTTTCTTCATGGAACCATTGATTCCAATATAGAACATTGTACTATGTTAGGATTAGGTTGATTATTTCTATATTTCTCTTGTTCTAAAACATTATTAGTGCACTGTTACTGTTCTTCAACAGTATGTTTTTCACCTATATATTTTTCGCCTTGTCAACAATCAAGAAATCCTTCATCAACGAACATTGGCTAATTTCATTGGCTAAATTAACGCTGATCAGATGTAGGTTCTTTGGTATGTTGCATGACTCCAAAGGCCTCTTCTGCTCAAAACCACATCATTAAACAAGGAGGAGACTTGTGTCTCTCACATATATCACTTAAAATAGGTCTAGCTGGGGATTAGCTGTGGTTTGTGTTTGCGTGTTACTGACTCACTGCTGAATCACATCCACATTCAGAGTCAAATTATTTCCCTCCTCTGGTCGAGTGGTTCGCCTGAAAAGACATTTCACCCGTGTTTGTGGAGATGATGATGGTCCTTTTACGTTCCACCTGGCATTACAAATGCCATATGTATAATAAACATTTTGAAAACTGGGTTTTTGGTGCAATTTAACGGAGTAATTTTGGCATGAGCCTGCATTTTGACTATCCACCCATATTTACAGTTTTTCACTTCAGCACTAACATGCCTCCTTTAAATTGGGCTTGTAGTTTGAGCCTTATTCGTGAACTCCTTTGTAAAAGAGTCCTTTTGCCTGGTGCAATTAACGGTATTACCACCCATGGAAAGCAGGTGGTGAAGGGAATTTTATTTAAGAGATATGCATATTTTCTATTGATCATGAAATGTGTGTTATATATCCAAATACATGTAACAAATGTAGGCTGGTAAGAGCTGTGCGTGTAAACCTCACTCCCCTGATCTCAAGAGGCGCTCTAGCGACTGATGCTAGAGACTACGGTCTTAAGCCTTATTGTTAGAGTGCCCGCCTACCATGCCGGCGGACTCGGATTTGAGTCACACTTAGAGCAGGTGGTTCGAACAGAAGGGGTTACATTGGTGCCGTGCCCTGGATGGGAGTGAGGTTTAGGGGGGTGAGTGTAACAGATGTAGGCTGGTAAGAGCTGTGCGTGTAAACCTCACTCCCCTGATCTCAAGAGGTGCTCTAGCGACTGACGCTATAGACTGTGGTCTTTAGCCTCCTTGTTAGAGTGCCCGCCTCCCATGCCGGCGGACCAGGGTTCGAGTCCCAATTAGAGTGGGCAGTTCGAACAGGAGGGGTTACATTGGTGCTGTGACCCGGATGGGAGTGAGGTTTAGGGTGGTGAGTTTACGGACATAGGCTGGTAAGAGCTGTGCGTGTAAACCTCACTCCCCTGATCTCAAGAGGTGCTCTAGCGACTGATACTAGAGACTATGGTCTTAAGCCTCATTGTTAGAGTGCCCGCCTCCCATGCCGGCAGACCCGGGTTCGAGTCTCACTTAGAGCGGGCAGTTCGAACAGGAGGAGTTACATACAGTCATAGTACAGTATGCCAAATCACAGTTGTCTACGCCATCATCCAGAACTTAACACTCTAGAGGATCAAGATTACATAGAGCATAGATTTTATGGGAATGTTTGCACTGTTACCTGATTTGCATAGTTGCTTTAATGAATTGGTTGCTAAACTGTTATCAGTGCGAAAAAAAATAAATTCTTAATGATTTACCCCCGATATCAATGGTAATGATTTAATGAGTATTTGAATTGTGGTTAATTAAATTAATATAATTATAGTTCATGGATGCGGATTGTTCAATATTACATTCCAGATGTGATAAAATACACAAAGTAACATCTTCGATGTGAAACAACATCTAGCTACAGTGTAGTGGGACCCAAAAATTTGAAACCACACTGAAAATTTAATAATAATATGAATTTGACTAATACAAGAATAAGTTAAGATGTAAAATATGCAATATCTTTAGGTAAGCTGTGACATCTGATCAAGTGAAATACTTTGTACAAATTGTCAGATGTTCTTGCTCTTTGGAATTTATGGAAGTTTTGCAGTTGTGGACTTTGTGCAGCTTGAATGCAGCTGACAGTAAAACAAAAGAAGGACATACTAAACTTTTCACTCAAATTATATGATATTATAGTATAACTTTAAAATAAATATATTGTTAGAGGTCTCAGAGTTTTGGCCTGCACTCTATATTTTCATAGGCAAAAGAAAGTCATACAGATTTTTGGAATGACATAAGGGTGAGTAAATAACATAATTTTTGTTTTTGGGTGAATACGTTTATTATATATCATTCACTCACTCACTCACACACACACACACACACACACACGCACGCACACATTCCTTTTTATGAAAGCAATAAGGCCCTCATGGCTATGCTGTTACTGCTTAAATACATTACTGCTTAAATATAGAACAGCCTTTTCAATGATAATGGAGGTTGTTGTACATCTGCCCTGTTACCTTACATCAGACAGGCCATAACTGACTGCGCTTTTAACATGGAATGACCCTAAAAGGTTAATCATAATGAACACAGACTGTTTCCCATCCAGACCGGCGAGGATGACCGATTCCCACAGGATCCTCGATCCATAGCATTGGTATTTGCATACTTTTTGTAATTATCTCAATCCAGTGCCATTGATTTTGGGCTTGATACCTAATTGGAGGACTGCCATTAACGGCATATTTTAAACGCTCCGCTCGCAGCATTTCCATTGATATGCAAGGACATCCAAATTCAGCATCTGTCTCTCCTCTGTAAATCTGAACATCCCCTCTTATCGCTGCATTAGCATTGCAGTCGTGTACTCTTTTGTGTTATTGTAGCCACAAAGTCTCGGTTTATTTCCAAACGGGCCCCTCTTACCGGAGAGGGGTTGAGATAAGCTAAACAACTGTGATTTGACAGCGGAACGTATAAGCGGCAGGTCGTGAACAGAGGAAGTGAGCGTTTAAAGATGCATCACAGAATGGCCATGAGGTCAGAAAAGGTTCAAACAAAGCAATTTTTGCCCATAATGCTATAAATCAATAGGGACAGACGGTGGCTTGCTTTTGTGCGCAGATATAAATATATAAACGCCGGAGCTGCCACACTGCTGGGTGCCTATTAATACGACGCTATCCGTTTGAAAGGGTTATCAAAAAACAAGAATGGCTGGCTGCACACCAACACAAACGGGCTGTGCTTCGGAGTACTGTGAGATTGGACACCTATGACTCACTACATATGGTTAAACGCCAGCGTGTGGGAGACAGGGAAGCTTTTCGCTTAGCTTGTGCGACCTTGATAATCTCTTACCCGTATTAGAATAGAAATTAGGTCTCACTGGTTGGCTTGTTTGCTTAGCTAACTTTAGCTTTGGGGTTTCATTGTTTTGAGAAAGCCTGTCGTGAACAATTGGAACAAGCTGAGTCAGAATATAAACGGCAGTCAAAAGCTGTTTAGCTTGAGAGACGTAACGAGTGCAAAATAAGTGCTCTTCTATATTCAGTATTAATCTAAACTGTGAATATGCAGAGACTGAAGTTGAATGGCCTGTTTTTAGACGCCCCAAACCATTAGCATATTTGGCTCTCGAATCAAACAAAGATATTTGTAAAGTCCTGTTTTAACGCCTACGTCTGACCAAATGCCAACAACTGGATTTAGACAAGTAGGTCTTTGAGAATTTATCACCGGACCCCAGTTCAGTTTGACTGTTTCTATTTATGTGGTTAACATGAAATATTGGGTAAGAGAAGCTGGTTCGGCGGCGGTTCAAAGGGGCAAAGCCCACTCTGCTGGACCTAGATCTGCCGAGATTCCCAAGAGCGGTTGTGTTCTTTCATGCAAGTAAGACCTCCTAAAATGTCTAGCAAAGAGTAATGGGCACTGCTTCAAAGAGCGCTAGGTTGTTTTGACCTGTAATGAATTCCTTGACTGAACGGGAGATTGGCTACTCGGCCCAGATCTGTGAGAGAGCAGGAGAGAGAAAGTCTCCAGTCTGATACTGGGGAGTTAATAAGTCTGTTGGGGTCCAAATATAGTATCCAAAAGGTTAGCCTAATTATATCCAAGAAATAAAAAGGTCAAAAATTCCATGTCTAAAGAACAGGAAATGCAGCTACTTATGTAATAGTTTGCTCTTTTCTAGAGCGCTATCAAATCCTTTTACAAAGTTGAATGCACTTTAAAGTGGAAGTGTGTAATTATTTTCGATGTTTAAAGTACAGCTTAATATGCAGAGACAACTATAAGTAAGCCATTAGTAGGTTGTTGCTAGTGAGCTCTCCAACCTGGCCAACATAGCAGCATTGGCTTAACCAATGATGAGACTTTTAGGCATGACTATCTGCTTGCCTGACCAATGACGCTGTTTGGGAAACTTGTCGGGAGACAATCATTTTTCTTTATTTTATTTCATTTAATATTTTTGGTGTAGACATTATACTTTTCTGATAGCTTAAACTCCTCTGGTTTTCAAGACTCTAAGGGTATGTTTACACAACAACAATATACTAAAAGGTTTTTCCTTTGTGTTTTTCACGTACAGATGACAACTTTGCTAAAACGATCCCTGTTCACACAGATCCGCAAAAATGCGCCTATAGACTGTTTGCGTTTTCAGGACCCCAAAATGCAGCTGTTGTGTAAATTAATGTCCAAAACACATAAAAAGTTTTCCGTTTTTAGTGTTGTGTAAACGGCCCCTAAGGCAGAGGTGTCAAACTCAGCTCCAAGAGTTTAATTCCAACTGGTCCAACACACACTGCAGTTTTCAAATAAGCCTAAAGGACTTGTTTAGCTGGATCAGGTGCATTTAATTAAGGCTTTGGCCCTCCAGGAACTGAGTTTGACACCCCTGGTCTATGGTTTCTGTTTAATAGAGGCCACTATAAACACTGACATTGTTTGACATGTAAATAATTTCATGTAACCATTTCCTGTATCTAGGAGCCAGGAAAACATGTTCTCCTCCTCTTTGACTCTTTGACTTTATTATGTATTACAGCATAGAGCAGGGGTATTCAATTGAAGGTCCAGTCTCTATATTTCCTTCCCAGCAGAGGACAATACTTTTTTGGAACAGTTACACATTTTCATTGGGGCAGCCATAATAATTGTATTGTTGCGTTTTCTGCAGCTCTTAATGTGGCGTCTTTAGCGAGAGAGAGAGAGTCAACGTGCACGGAACGGAAAGGGCTTGAATGAAGCGCATTTGGCTCTAGATACAAATATTAGAGGATGTAGCACCTACAGATCATTACCGTAAATGACCCTGAGCGCTTGTGGTGTGAACCGCTCTGTTAGTTTGACGCGCTGCTCACTTTAAACTGTAGAAATTGTAAAATGGCGCAATTACGTCCCGTGTCTGGATGGAACCAAGCCGGGGACCGGAACCGGTTGGAGGTCCGCAATTTGAATACCACTGGCATAGAGCCATGATTATATGTGAGAATATTAGGCCACATTTACATTACATGGTTCAAGTGACCCAATTCTGATTTTTCCCTCCCATGTGGCACAGATCGGATATGACCCATGAACATGTAAGTCGGAAAAAGGCACATAGATTCCGATATTCTCAGATCGGTTTCAGACCTCATTAATATGTGGAAATAAATCTGATATGAATCAGATACGTGCATTTGCGTCTTTCGTTTAAGAGGACAGATCGGATATTCTCCTGTCAATGTGAGTCGTACGTCATTGAAAAAGCATCAATGGTGAATGACGTCAAGTCAGGTCACAAACTGTGATCACATGACTCTTTTCAATGACGCAATGGAGGACAAAGGCTCAACCCATTATGCTGACCTTGTATTGTCATTTAATCTGCTTCCATTGCAAATCACACTGCTTTTACTTCCTTTTCAGTCTAAGCTTTTCCGGATCAGTATATCTACCTTAGGTTGTTTCTCCAAGTGTCTAGTGTAAATGCAGATAGTGGATATGGGCCACTTTTAACTGGGCATCAAGACCTGCCGTGTAAATGCAGCCTTAGATGCCTTAGATCTCTTTTTTTTTTTTTTTTTTAGCAGTTTTCCTTCATAACTCTTACAAATATGCCATCTTAGAAATAATGATGCACTGTAAAATGTAGTGAGTTGCATGTGCAAATGGTAATAGTCATTCAAATATTTACCTTGGCAAAGATTTGATCATAAAAGTGAATTTAATGCAAATTCTGCTTTATCTCAAAAAGCCCACATCAAGTAACAATTATATCTCTTTAAAACCCTTTTTAAATATTAATGGATAGTTGTCACCTTTATGAAACTAACTTTTTTATGTGTCATTTAAGCAAGTGATTATAATTGTTCCAGGTCTCTTCTGTTGTACATGTTTTGTACATACAGTAGCTGAATCTGTGTTTCTAAACATCTGTGTTTGAGTTTTCCACTCCGTTACAAAGAAATATGCTTCAGCTACTTCAGATGAGGTGTAATAGGCTGCCATTGATGCCCAGTTTTTTATTACAGTCAGATTTATAGTTGTTCCTCACTTTCTGTACTTGTTAATGATGTATTTCACTGTGCTTCCAGCTATATCCAATGCAAAGTCCTATAATGCCTTGATCAGCATTTCGTCTAAGTAATTTGTCTCGGATCTGCACTTTTTTACCCCCAAATGTAGTGTTTTACAGTGCACTAAGTAGATATATATTTTTTTGTCTAAATGGCTATTTTTTCCAAATGAGTGGTGAAAAGTCTTAATAAGAAAAGATGCATCATGCAAGGAGTGGATGTGTTTGTTTTTATTATATATATATATAAAAACAAACACATCCACTCCTTGCATGATATACATATATATATATATATATATATATATATATATATATATTTATATAATTCTTAAATGCTGTGGTCACAGTGCATTTTAAATACTAGATTCCAGACATTCAGTGTTTCTTAAACAAATGCAGATTTAAATGCATGTTGATACCATTTTTTCATAGTAGCTTATTTTGTATTCTGGTCATTCTGCTCTTTACATTATATGGACCCATACTCCCACATGCTAATTGATCTCACTGCATCATTTTTTGGCTACAAATTAAGAATTTCTGCCTGAAGAGACTCACCTTAACAAAAGTGCTCCATGATCCTATTTTTTCCTCCAAATTATTCTCTTTAAATTGGGTGTCTTGAGACAGATGAGGTGAGGACTGCAGATGAAAGGCCAGCACCTTGGACAGTTCCAGCCTAATTTTGTGCCTGCTGGTCAAAATGAATCTCTTTTAAGGAGACAGTTCTGGAGTGAAATATCTGGAGAAGAAGAGAAGAACAGCTTATGCTGTCTTACAAGCACATTTCTAAGTGATTGTAAAAAGTCTCATTAGCCAACAAATATAGCCATTAACCTCCATTTATTATTGTCATGCTGTTTATTATTCCCCGATTAGTTTTTTCAGCTTCTGTTTTTAATCTGTTTGCAGTTAAGTAAAGATTCAGATGTGTAATTTGCCAGGTGCTGAAACAGTCATTGTTATTTCGTGGATAAGGGGGCATATTTAATTGGCAGTCATGAAACTATCTGTTTTTAGTTAAATTACACAATTATTCAGTAATTTATTATACCAACACGAACATAGTAAATACGTATTTTTGTAGAAATTAATTTTAATTGTACATTTACTGGAAAATGCACTGTGAAATATGATTGATCTTACGCAAGGGATGCTAACTAATGCAATTATACTCAGCTAAGTAGGTTAGGAATTGCATGTCTTTCTCCATAGACTTCTGTTATCTGTTTACCTAATGTACTCTAGCTTAATCATTTAAATTGCAGATAATTTTAACTAGTCAGTATTTGTTTTTGCTAGTATAAGTATTGGTTTTACTTACTCAGAAGAGCTCAAACATTAAGAACATCTACCAAATGTCCCCATAAATTCCTATGCTTTGACTGAGAATATATAAATTATTCAAGGGCTTATGGGCATTCTCCATAGCCACAATTCTGTACTTGATCATTATGAATTATTAATAATTAAATTATAAACGTTGAAGTCAGAGAAGAATGGAGATATTTGAGTTATGTTAATGTTAAGTTAGATAATGTTTTGAGTTAGATAGAGTTAGATAATGTTTTGTATCCTAACCCTAACTGATGTATTTTAACAATGTGATTTCATGAATATTTGTATGTATTTTTTTTGTACACACATACATTTACTGACATTTGACATATTGACAGTCAATTATTTAATTTTTTAAAAAGAATTGGTTATGCTTATAATCTAAATGAGAACTATTTACTCCAAATAACCATTAACAACTCTTTTACTACTGGTTTAAAATATTCTACATCACTTATGCAGTTAATAAGTTGTTAACAAAGCATAAAAAACATTGTCTATCTCTTTATATATGAGCTAAATAAACAATCATTTAGTTAATTACAGTGACAATGAATGAAGAACTCACTATTTGTATACAGCCTATTAATATACTGTATTAACAAAACAGAGACTATATATAAACTATGAATTAACTATAAACTAATAGTTTGCAAATTATTTGTAAGTACTTAATATATTATACTATATATTTTTTATTAAGTGTTACCGATTTTGTTTGTTAACATTAGATAGTTAAGATTAAATACTGAACTAACAAAAAACAATACTTCTTCGGAATTTAATAATCTGAGTTGATGTCAATTTTAACATTTAAAATCATGATTTTTTAAACTCAGAATTTTTGTCTTGTTTTCCAAGTATAAATATCTAAACTTAGCAAAATGAAAGCAAAATAAATGTTTTGTTCCTGAATTTAGCTAAATAAAAGGACTTTGTTTGAATCAAGTATAAAAAAAAATCTGCCAAATAAACTAAAAATAATAAGTTTATTTTTCTTATCTAATTGGCAGATATTTTTTCTTGTTTCAAGTATAAAATCACATAATTTTGAATTTATTAAATTTATAAGTATTGTAAGTAATTTTATGTTGACTTACTGTAAATATATCTTGACTTTATATTTGTTTAGAGTTAAATTCTTAAGTCTTTTTTTTTTGTCAATCAGTGCAGCTGTTAGTATTGTTTTACAGTGTGTAACTTGACTCCTTTACCTTATTTTTATTATCCTCAGGGTAAGTAAGTAGAATCTGACCTAAATTAAAACCACTTTAAAAAACTTACAATCGGTCAGAAGACTTCTCCATGGTCTGTTCTGGCTCAACGTCATTAATCAGTGCCCCGGGAGGCAGACTTTGTTCTAAAAATAGAAGTCCATTTATTGATTACAATTAGTCTCTCTAGAAGTACAAGTATTCTACAACTAAGTTAAAGTAAGTTTTTCAATCAAGGCAATATCAGCGATTGTTCTGGTGCCAGAGAAGCTCTTCAGGTGATCATGAAGCAGCATCTGGATATTTAAAGATAAATTAGTGACCTCTCCAAATGAGGTCATCCAGACTGGGAACGTGAAAAGGCCTGCCATATTTGTTCTCCTCTGCATTTGTCGAGTTCCTCTTGATGGCATCACTTTTTTTATTCAAGGCAACATACTTCCTGCATACTACTTATAAAGTTGCTCTAATACATGTTTTCTTCTCTACTTTGAGCATGAATAAGTCATCTGCAAGTGACCCAAAAATGATGTTATTAATTACTCACCCTCATGTCGTTCCAAACCCATAAGACCTTCGTTCATCTTCGGAACAAAAATTAAGATATTTTAAATGAAATCTGAGAGCTTCTGACCTCACTATACACAGCAATGTCGTGGGCACAAAAAGTTCTCGTCACTTCATAACATCAAGGTTGAACCACTGTAGTCACATGGACTATTTTAATGATGTCTTACTACCTTTTTTGGGCCTTGAAATTTGTTATGACATTGCTGTGTATAGGGAGGTCAGAAGCTAATGAGTAATTAATGACAGAAATTTCATTTTGGGTGAACTAACCCTTTAATTGTATTATAAATAAAATACCTATGTAACAATTACATCATTGCCATTACATCAATTGTATTCATATGCATATTACACAACAGTATTTTCAGTGAATGATCTGTGATGCTGTTTCTATAAAGATAGAATTTCATGACAAACACAGATCTGGAAAAACAATTTCCTCAGTATTGTAAGCTTACTTTGCAGACAGGTTTAAGGCACTTTTCTGATATTCCTTTCCCCTGCAAACATGCCTAGAGTGGCTGAGAGTGCATTCTTGAGACATGATTTGAGTGCATTTCTCCCGCTGGTCAAAACGGTGATGAATTTAAAGTAGCCTGGGTTCAGACGTGCCACACTTCCCCAAACAACACGAATGGATCTATCACACTGACAAAAGCTTAGAACTTGGCGTGGAAATAACAAATGGAGACTCCACATGGTCACAAAGGCTATAAAAGGCACCAGAGAATTGCTTAAAGGAAGCCTGATACCACAGTAGTGAATTGCTTATCACAGATAAGAAAAGAAATGCTTATTTCCTCAGTTTATTATATCTTCAGTGTCAGTGTTTGTTTGTTTATGTGAAAGTTACTATAATGAATCAAATCAAGCAAACCTTGAGGATGTGCTAGTGCTGTAAGTAACCGTACATTAAGTCTTCTCAAACAACTGCTCAGTTAAGTCAGCTTGGTCAATTAGTGTAAGCTAATACTGTAAGGTTACGCAAATTACTTGTTAGAATGTTTAAACTGGAATTAAATATATGGTGTCAAAGGTGGGATTGAATAATTACAAATGCACTTGGCACGCCACTTATTCCAGAGCACTAGATCTGAATAGTGCCAGAGGGAATATATGGTTTCAGAGACATGTGGACATTTTTCCTAAACCCGTTCTCATTGATTAGGTTTCTGCTTGAAATAAGCAAGAAATGAAAGTATAATTTAAGGCACGAGGCAGAGGTCAATGAAAACAGTTCAGATTCAAAGCAGTCCTGCATATACAGTGACATTAATATTTATGCTGGAATATCAGTGAATTTCATAAATGCTCAACTCTGGTTCTCTTCTCCCTCTAAAATGCCCACCCCAGGACGCTATGCTAGTAACACCACGGTTTAAATCTTTCTACCTAAAAGTAATGATGTATTTTGTCATGCATGAATATTCTTAAAGCACGTTCACACCAAGGACGATAACTGTAATGACACTAAAGCTTTAAAGGGTTAGTTCACCCAAAAATTAAAATTATCCCATGATTTACCCACCCTCAAGCCATCCTAGGTGTATATGACTATCTTCTTTCAGACGAACACAATAGAAGATATATTTAAAAATATCCTGGCTCTTCCAAGCTTTATAATGGTAGCAAATGGGGGCGTAATTTTGAAGCCCCAAAAAATGCATCCATCCATCCATCATAAAAATAATCCATACGGCTCCAAGGGTGTTAATAAAGGCTGTCTGAAGCAAAACGATGGGGTTTTGTAAGAAAAATATCCATATTTAAAACTTTATTACCTATAATATCTAGCTTCCGACAGACGGCCGTATGCATTGATTTGCAACGGAAGAGCAACCCCTGACCCGATGCATGACGTAATGGCTAACGTGGAAGTACAGAGGATAGAGCAAAACAAAACACCGGTCACGAATTACAAGTCTAAAAGGAGAAATTTTAAAGCGAAATGTTGGAGGATTGCGATATAAGAGAAGAGGAGCTTGAGTTTATTGCTCAGCCCAATTTGTTTGAACCGTGAGAGGTGTCTAAGCTTACGCTACTCCTTTATCCTGCGTCATACATCGCGTCAGAGGATTACTCTTGTGGCGCAAGTCGACTTGCGCAGTATGCGTATGGTCGTCTGCTGGAAGCTAGTTATTTTAGTTTATAAAGTTTTAAATATGGAAATTTTTCTTACAAAAACCCATCGTTTCACTTCAGAAGGCCTTTATTACCCCCCTGGAGCCGTATGGATTATTTTTATGATGGATTTTTTTGGGCTTCAAAATCACGCCCCCCTTCACTACCATTATAAAGTTTGGAAGAGCCAGTATATTTTTTAAATATATCTCCGATTGTGTTAGTCTGAAAGAAGATACACCAAGAATGGCTTGAGGCTGAGTAAATCATGGGATAATTTTCATTTTTTGGCTGAACTAACCCTTTAATAATCATTCTTTCACTTTCAGCATTTTTTTTCAGCTGATAAACGATAAAAACATTAACAGCCAATCAAAATCCACTCCACTTTAATGTCTTATTATTGGGAGATACCATCTTGGACCACATGGATGGGACTTGATGACGAATCACATTATGCCTTGACCTCACTGAAATTCTGTCAGAGTTGTGTGACATTCAATTTCTTTTTGCGGATACCATAGAAACTCAGTAGTGGCGCAAACTGAATCCTACCTGTTGCAAAATTGTATGTGACTTCTCTTATAAAACAGCCATTTTTTCGTGTAAACTCTAAAAATAAATCAATCCAAAACAAATGTTTAAAGGCGAACATGTTAAAGATTAGCCGATAGGCTGTCAATTCATTAAGTGGAACCTTGGAAGCCTGCCTTAAAGCGGCTTTGTTATCATTATAGTTATTTTTAGGCTCAAGTTATCATTATGCTGCGTTGCATTTACCTCGGAGGAGCGATGTCGCAGCTGGGAATGACGTGTTAACCGCGTTTCAGTACACAGGTCAGAAAACTAAGATGGACGCGTCCAGGCAAACTTTTGTTGTGCTTACTCTTTTGGAATAAAAACACATACAAAAGTGGTATTTTGCACAGATAATGCAGAAGTATAATGTCCACAAGCATCATGAGTTTGAGACAGACAAACAGAAGTGCTATCAAACAATACATCACTACAGTTTCACTATGGTTGATGCCCTGAGCAGCCATATTGGATATTGAATGATTCTGAGTTTTCCGGTCACAACTCTCACTTGAGGGGTCGTTCCAGTTAAAAGTTCCTACTGGGAACTAGGACGTTCCCACTTCCAAGGACAAACTGAACGCACTATAAGAATAGGGAAGTGCACGTCGCAGCTATAATGATAACAACACAGATGAACAATATTGATTAAATCACTTTCAGAATGTTTTTATTTTTTCAGCCGATGAACCATAAAAACTTTGAAAGCCATTTAAATGTGCATAAGCGTGCACTTTTTCCGCTGGTGTTGATGCTAATATAGTTAACGTTATAATTATTGTTCTTGATGGGCCATTAGTCACAAACCTGATAAATATTACAAGGCTCTTCTACTTTGGATCAGCAGCTTGTGGACTTGTGTATATAGAGTATCACATCTGCAGTGGTTCCCAAACTGGGGTACGCGTACCCCTGGGGGTACGTGAGGTGACAGAGGGGGTACGCGAACAAAATGCCAAATTTTGCCGTTCATTTAATTCTTCCCCACCTTAAAATAACATTAAAACCAAGCATGTATTTTCTAACAGGCACAATGCCGTAACTACATGACATCCAATCAAAATACCACATCTTTTGAGGTCAAATCTGACAGCGTCCATTTCCACATAAGCAGCGTTCATATGGGTGCAAATCGCGCTACATTACTGCCGTTCTTGACAATGTACAGTAGATTTAGCACTTACTAGCATGAAGAACAAATAGCCTGGCACAAAAGGTGCATAAAGATCAATTTAAGATTCAAATTCTTGATACAAAACATAGGCTACCTTTTGTGAGTTCTTGTTTTTAATGTTAATAATATTAATAATAATATTTTACGAGCAAGAATGCAAATCCAAATATCCACACGATTGCAAATGTGACATTGATTTTATACAACAGTTCAACAAACAAAAGGGTAATATTAAGTGATGTTCTTCACAGTATTGTCAGTATTTGGTCTATTGTGAAAGCCACAGCAGAACTACAACACAGCGGTAATTCGTGAACGAATCTGCAGCTTTGAACGAACCGTTCGTGAAAGTCATTGATTCAATGATTCATTCATAACAAAGAGCTTAGAACCCAAGAGGCGACACTTTGATACTTTTTGGGTAACAGCCACTAGATGGCGCTCCGGTAGCGCGGCCGCCATTATGGGATGAAAAAACTAACTGGACCATAGAATCATTCACATCTTACGCACCCAAAATCGGCGAATTTCACTGCCAAATCAGAAGCGCAGTAGAACAGTTTTTTAAATTAAGTCACCAGTAAATTGTATGGCTCCCACAGTAAATGTTGTATTGTCTTATATATGTTTTATTTTACCAGTTGTGGAATTCAACCATCTGAGGTAACGTAGTTTGCCTACTTTATTGAGTATTTCCATTTTATGCAACTTTATACATTTATTAATAGTAAATTAATAATTAATAAATTTAAGATCATCATGTTTGCAGCGAACAATATATTTCAGACCTAGTGGAGTAATAGTAATAGTATCTAGGTCTGAATTGAAATAGGCTATATTGTACGTTTTAATGGATCACGCTACAAACGTAATGATCTTATAATACATGATGTTTTGCTGTGTCCGTTATCGCATAATTCCCACTTTTGGACACTTTTACTTCAATGGACATTAGACAACACTGCAAAATCAAGCTGTTATATTCATATATTTATTGTTCAACATTCCCAGTTTTTCTGATGCATGTCCTTAATTTAATTTCATATGTTGGTAATAATTTATTGTTTATAAGCCTTTTAGAGAATTTTAACCCAAACTGACTGGGTTTCTAGAGAGCAAAGGTTTTGTGAAAAAAGTGGAAGACTTAAACACAAAGTGTGTAAAATAAACTGTTAAAAGGATTTGATGATCACTAGTGATAGTATTTTATTCTGTGTTGTCATCATTCAGGTTGGATTTCAGCTTTAATGTATGTTTTTTTTTTTAACAAAGCAGCTGATATTGCCATAGAAACTAGTGGGCTGCCGACTCGCTTTCACCCCAAAATGCAGGGCCGCTGCTGGGCGCCGGTGTTTCAATGGAACGTTCTATTGAGTGTCGCTTCTTGTTAGTGTATATTCTTTGTTCACAAATACAGCCACTTGCTTCGTTGAACAAATGACTCGATGACTCACGCATTAAGAAAGTGACTTACCGCCATCTACTGGCAGTTTTAGTATTTAAAATAATAAATTTTCACGTTTTTATCATTGTATATGTCTCTACTGAACATTTTTTTTTTTATTTAAAACATTATTAATGTTGTAAAGGTATTTATATAGATAATAAATGCACTGGGAAGTCAATTTAGTGGGCAAATATTGTCCCTTAATGGAAAAGGTGCAGTCTAAGCGGAAGAGAGGGGTACGCGGAAGGATGGTAAATGCCTCAGGGGGTACTCCACTCTAAAAAGTTTGGTAACCACTGACATACTGTATTAAGGGAGGTTTAGCTTCCAGAGGTGTCTGGGTTTAGGTAGTGCTGTCTTTTTGAAAGCTGTGAAAAAGACATCTGTAGCACAGTTGGATTGGTTTTAGTTTTGGTATTATTTCCTGAAGCATCTGTTAGGGACCTTGGGGATGAAGATGGTGAGGAAGCTGTGGGGGGTCTGATAAATGTTGTTTGTGCATTCCTTTAGCTTCAGTAGATGTAGGATGGAGAAGAGGGCAGGTTTTTAAGAAACATCTTTTCCTTGTTAAGCAAAAAGAAGCACTCTGTCATTGCCGCTCTCTCAGAGACAAAGGAAAACGTGCCATAAATAATTCAAAATAGCAAAATAACACTCCCTCTTCTTTCTTTTGCTTGTGCTTGTAAGTAAAACTAAGACAAATGAAGAATGAAAGGCTGCAATGATTAATATTTCTTTCAGAGCGATAAAGAAGTTGCCTTTAAGTGCTTGTGAACGCGGGTGCACATCATGTGTTCTGATGACAGTTTGGTACTTGTTTTTATAAGACAGTAAAAGCAGTAGCTTGACATTCACTCTGCCAAATGGGGTTCTCTAAGTTAAAATCACAGGAATGAAAAAGTAACAGCCACTGTAATTTAAACACTGATGGAAACAAACTTCCATGCGCTAAGTGCCTCTGAAGCATCCCGAGTCATATGGTGTGACGCTATTAACACAAAAATGCAATAACATATGATAAATCAATCATGCTTTACTGTAGTCTTAGTTTTTTTCTTTATTTCTTCTTTTTTCCCCTTTTTCTCAACATGAGGCATATGAAGAGTGCAGAGAAAACAAGTATTAAAGAAAAAATGTCATTTTGGAAAAAAAGAAAGTTGTATTTCATTATATGCTAGCTGTTTTATTTCTTTTGAAAGATCTGAATAGCATAATTAATGATAACCTGTTTTTTTATATATAATCTATGGCACAAAACTTAATCCAAAACTTTACACCCTTGTATCTTGATTTGAATTTTGTGGTGAACAACAGTTAAGATGGCATTCCAGGGACCAGTTTATGGCAGGGCCCCTCTCTAACTGCCGGTGTGGAAGAAGATGTGCCACACTGTGATTGGATTCTTGGTGAATGAACATAAACAAATGTTCAGCAACATCAGATAAGATGCTAAGACAACTGCCAGAAACCTCTTCCAGGGAAGGAAGGGGGACCTTCTGCACCCACCACCACCGAGGAGAGGACTTCTCATTGGACAACAGGTTGACTCTAACCACCAAACTCATTCCTAAGGTTTATGCAATAACTACTATAAAAATCCCTTCAGGACCTCATGGATGCAGCAGCAGTGGCTCAAATAAAGAAAGGCAACAGATATTTATCTAAATCCATTACGGATTCATCCATACCTATGTTTGGAGGCCTTAAATTGATATAAACTGCAACACTATAAAACATTACAGCACTATTAAGTTATTTGAACTTATTTCTTTTCCAATTGTCATGACAAGTTTTGGGTTTTGAACTCAAGTTTATAAGTTTTAAAAAATTAAACTTAAAGTAATCCATTGTCTTGACTATTTGTGAGTTGAAACAAAGGTTATCTTCAAGTTGAGTTAACTTATGTTTAGTTGAGTTCACTCAGATTTCTAAGGCAGCAGGTGAACTTTCATTTCTAAGTTTAACAAGCTGGAAATGTTTTACAGTGAACACATATACTTCAACTTCATGCAAAACACAGTTTATGTTAATGGTTATTGACTGTTAACAAAACAGTTCACGGGAGAGTCCTATTAACAGATAAACGAATGCATGGATGATGACAAACGTTTCTTATCATGTTTGGTCTGCTCCATACAATGCCTTTAATCGAGAAATAATGGATAGGTAAAATGTTAAAGACACTGTTTTAACACTGTACTTTATGCTATGCAAATGAGTTCCACACTAGGGTGCGCAACACGTGGCTACTTCTGACACCAGTGGCCAATCACACTCCAGGATCAGAAAGGCACCAGATTTCAATCTCCTCCTCATCAGAAATGGATAAATATGTCCCCCAGGTAGACACACCCTTGTTCTGCTTTTCCAACTCAACGGGGAAGGAGAGATTAACAGACATACCACGTCTTGAGTTTCTGACCTGACGAGGAAAGAGACTACAAGACAGTTAATATTAAGTTTTTGCAAGAAAAACCTATGTTTCTTTCAGCTGCACTCTAGCTGCAAAAGGGCCCCAGCAGTGAGGGACTTTGTCTGACCCCTACGGCTCCTCCAGCAGCGTAGCCCAGTCCACAAAAGACCTCTGCATTGGCAGACATTGCCTGTAATACACAGCTCCTCAGCAATGCTGCCAGCCTGCAAAGGAAGCTGTGAAGTTTCATCTGACCCAGCTGCCCAATCCATCCTTTAAGAAAGTTCACTGAAGTTCAGCATCCTCCAGCCCAGCTTGGCAACGACTACTGGATCGCAACTCTGCTCCCTTCCCACTGCACGCTACCCCCATCACCAGCGGAAGTCTCAACTGCTGGACTGATAATCTGACTGTGTGGAATGTAAATATAAACTTACCAAACCTCTTTCTAGAGACCCTGGCATTAGTTTATACCTGCAGCATATGTTTTTCTAACCTGCTTATATAACAGTTACTTGGGGTCAGTTTGTTACAGTTATTTATCATCATTTTACCAGAGCCATTAGGTGGTTTCCCATAAGAAGCATTCCCATACAACTCTCTTCCATTCTACATTCAGTTCAACAGCATTGCATTTACCCATTCTGTGTTCACTTCATTTATTTGTTTCTATGATCTAATTCAGTCTTTTCCTTTTGGTTATTGGCTTATTATCTTTTAGGAGTGTATATGCATTATTAGCATTATTAACTGTAAAACATTTTCAGCTGGTTAAACTTAGTAAGTTCACCTGCTGCCTTAAAAATGTGAGTTAACTCAACTTGAAGATAAGCTTTGTTTCAACTCAAAAATAGTCAAGACAATGCATTACTTTAAGTTAAAATTTAAACTTAAAGTAATGTATTGTCTTGACTATTTGTGAGTTGAAACAAAGATTATCTTCAAGTTGAGTTAACTTATGTTTAGTTGAGTTAACTCACATTTTTAAGGCAGCAGGTGAACTTACTAAGTTTAACCAGCTGAAAATGTTTTACAATGTTGTGGTATTTACTCTTGCATGTCTATTGTTAATAAATTTCATGAATTTTAATAAATATGAATTTTGAACTGTGTCTTCCTTGTATTGATGATCAAAGACTCTACCAGTTGGCCAGACTCTCACAAATCTTTCAGATAAATCAGTTGACAGACTCCCTCCAGTTAACACAAATTCAAAATTATCGAACAGCTCTGATAGTTTTCTTAACTGGTGCCCTGTATTGCAAAAAGGGTAGGGGTCATCTGATAGACTCATAACCACACCTTAAAGGTGCAGTAGGTGATCTGGGAAATGCTAACTTTAGCCTGCTAGCATTGAAAGTGTACAATCCCCCTCTCCCTACAAATCGCCATCCAAAGCCATGCCTCCTCCAAAACATATGAACGCGCACAGACCAGAAGCGACGACCAGAGACAATGTTATTGGATTGTGTCATTCGCCGGTGAGAAAACTTTACAGTATACAGTGAGTAACTTTGAAAACATAAAAATAGTTTCCGAGTGTTGCTGTCGTTGAGCTAATTCGTAAATAAGCTACATTATGCATTACTATCAAAACACATCAAAATCCAATCATACCATATACTGTACCTAGCCTTTTCTAAGACTGTCTTTCTTTTCATAGATCCTTTGCCAGTGCCACCTGTTGTCGGTTCAGAAGTAAAGTTAGGTTATTGCTGTTTTGCCTGCCATTCTCGCTCTGTCTGCACAGCACTTAACATAGTGATTGCTATCGGGATATGAGGAGACTTTCAACCAGCATAACAAAAAAATTTTCTGTAGAGAATCATCTAGTGATCAAAAATCACTATGTCACCGGTGAATTAAGTAGAAATCACTACAATTCCAGAGTTTCATGTAGCAATGGACAAATTCAGAAACACAGTCTGAGATGATTCTAAGGAGTCACTTGACTTGCTGAGTTCTTTTATTAATGACTTGAACATAAGAGACGTATGCTTGTGCTAAAGCCTCAGTGTCAGGCGGTACAGCTTTTATCCTGCTCATCATAAATCTCAATCCAGGATTGATTACATATTTCTATCACCCATCCTACTATCCACTAGTGTTCAGGCAGAGATTATGTCCATCTTACTTTCATTTTAATTAATTTCTCATTTTTTTCTACCTAGGGCCTATATGTCTTAATGACATCCACCAGACTGTTAGGTGCAAGTTTAACACTCCTTTGCTCTCCAAGAAGACAATGAATACTTAGAACTGCATGGAGATCATAATGCCCAGAAGCATTATGGGAAACCGCAAAGTGCTTTATTAGGGTGAACTGTATTGCATTTTGTTCCATCTCTCTATATCACAAAGAATAAGAGACTCTGATCTTGAGAGTAAAATAAAGTCGCTTGAATATAGCAGGCGCATTGTTGATCTCTCAGAGGAAATAGCTACCTTGCTTATTGCATTGAAAGACAAATAGCATTCCCTCTTGACGTCTAGAGTTGCATTTATTTTGCACAGTACTGGGTGGCATTATTATGTGATAGAGAAAGGCAAGGAAAGGCTCTTTGATTGAAGTATGATGAATCAAGTTCTGCTATTTCTGCAATTAGAGACAAGGATGGTCAGATGCTCACAGACATGAATGCCTTTTACAGTGTTATTCTTTCTTTTACCAGTCAGTTGTCATCAAGCATTTTTAATGGTTAAGTTTTCTGTGGATGCTTTTCATAGTGACATCCATATGCAATTATCATTGTAGGGGATATTGTCGGACACCTGTTAGATGTTACTTTGTTTCATGTATCTTCCACATTGTGATGAAAAATATAGACTGGGATGCTCTAGTTTTAGGCCAATAAGTTTGATTTGTGGTGCTGTAAAGTTATGCTATAACGATGACGGTAAGTCATTTTTCAATAATATGAGGCAAAAATAAAACGCTGAACAAAATGTACTTTTACTGAAATATGTTCACAGAGACCATGAATACATAATGTGTTTAATTGAGTTTTAGGTATATTTTATCCAAGAATGATAATTACCATTTTTGTCTTATTTTTGACAAAAATTGAAGTTGCTGCAATCGAGGAAGCCACTGATGCCTGTTGTTAGGGAATGCAATTATGTGAGACAGTTCTCAGAGATAATTATACCAAATCATTCTGATGATAGACTTTGGCTCAGACATTTCAAAACATTTGAGATGCTGTGCAATGGGATTGGTCCACTGGTTAGTTCAGCTATCCAATAACATCCACTGTGGAGGCAAATTCCATTTTTTTTTTTTTTTTTTTTGTACCAAATTTATCTGCCTCAGTTGAAAGCATTATGCACATTTTTAGAATTTATGCACATCTTGGTGTTTCCATGCAGTGTTTTTTTATGTGATATCCCAAAATTTGCATAAAAATAGGTGGATGCAAACATAGCTAATGTTTCCAGAATTTCAGAAAATCAGTGACACGAATTTGAAACTTGCCAGTTAAAGGATTAGTTCACTTTAAAATAAAAATTACCCGAAGCTTTACTCACCCTCAAGCCAATTCTTCTTTCTGATGAACACAATCTGAGTTATATTAATAAATATCCTGACACATCCAAGCTTAATAATGGCAGTGAACGGGACCAACGGGTATGAAGCTCAAGAAAGTGCATCCATCCATCGTAAACGTACTCCACACGGCTCCAGGGGTTTATAAAGGCCTTCTTAAGTGAAGCGATATAAAGTTATAAAGTAAAATATCTAGCTTCCGCCAGACCACCTTCCGTATTCGACTTGCGGAAAAAGCGTAACTAACGTTTCGTAATTTGAATACGGAAGGCGTAGAACGTCGCGTAAGCGTTTTGAACTGCGAGAGGCGTTACACTTTCTTCTTCGGTCTGGCGGAAGCTACATATTTTACTTCATATCTTGTTAAATATGGATATTTTTCTTCGCTTCAGAAGACCTTTATTAAGCCCCCGGGAGCCATGTGGAGTACACGTTTATGATGTGATGGATGCACTTTCTTGAGCTTCATACTCATTGGTCCCGTTCACTGCCATTATGAAGCTTGGATGCTTCAGGATATTTATTAATATAACTCCAATTGTGTTCATCAGAAAGAAGAAAGTCATATACACCTAGGATGACTTGAGGGTGAGTTTCATTTTAAAGTGAACTAATCCTTTAAGTATATAAATAGCTACAGTCAACCTGCTGAAGATAAAAGATTAGCAAAAGCATCTGATACAATTTTTAATATTATTACATGGTTTGACATTTGGTATATGACATTTAGGTTAGAATGTGAACACCTTCTCAACCTCATTCAAACGCATGACATAATTTTATAATAAAAATGCCTTTTTGAGAAATACTACAGTACAATGCTAGTATTGCTTTCAATATTCATGTTAGGGCCTTTAGCAAACTGAAATACGGTCGCTGCTCAGTTAAAAATTAATTGTCGAGGCTGAATTTGCTTGCCACCCTTTCAAAACCAACCCCTTTGAAACCAAACTTTTCTCTGAAAACAGATTGCAAGAATGTTATCAGTGACGTCAAGGTGCATCTTGGGTTCTGTGAATTGGGTTGGCTCCACATCATAAGTGTAATGGGGGCTATTTTCCACCTCTGCGGGTCTATTTCAGCGCCGTTTCTGTGTATTAAGGGAGCGCTTCACATGAAGCTAAATGCTACTGCAGAATGGCTCATCCAGATTCAGACAGGCTGATCAAATAAGTTCCGCATTACATCGAGAGGGCCCTAGGGGGATGTTGGGGGATATCCTTTTCAGAATGTGTATTCCCCAGCTTGCTACTAGCAAATAAGCCTGTTAGCAACAAAGCAATGCTGAGTCACACGGCAAAGGATCCAGCCAAATCCAAGAAATAATGTAGTAATCATTGGCTTTTTCCCCTTGTCCATGTTGCTGTGTAATCATAATGTCATTTTGACAGATTTTTATGAGATTTTAATGAGAACTAGCATGCCGCTAAAAAGGTGTAAATAGCAGTTGTATTGACTATTACTGTTATCACTTACACTGATGTTTATAACTGACCGCATATCTGTTTGTGAACGCTGTCACAAGGGTTAGAAAGGAAAATCGTTGTTTAAACAACAACAAATCCATTAAATAAAATGACAAAACACCTCTGTGACATTGATGAGAATGGCTTTTCAATGCAAATCTGCAGGATTTCATTCATGAGCTACTGATTCTGAGAACCTGGAAATCGTGATCTTCTTTTGGGTATTCAGAGATTAAGTTTATTAAGTTTCTTAATGTATATGACAACACCCTGCCCGTCAATGAAATCAATGAGTATTCAGTCAGATAATATTATTTTAGCCTCAAGGATTTTATAAATAGGCCTAACTAGTGAATCACTCTCTCAGTTAAGTAATGTTGGTTTCCAGTGAAACATGCCCTACAGACACCCCAAAGATTGTCTATAAAATGTTTGTATTTAATATTCTGTTTTTCCTTCGAGAACGAATGTGAGTAAAACTGCATTTCCTAACCAACAGAAGATACTCACAGTGGAGTCAGATACGTCATGTACAAAACTCTTCTTTCAAACGCAGAGGGAAATTAAGACAGGGACTCAAAACAACCCACACAACCTCGCCAGAGGGTAGAAAGCATCCTCCAAATCCACAAAGTAATGGAATAACTTTCCAAACAGAGGAAGAAAGCTTGGGTAAAAGCTGTAGTTAGGAGTTAGCCTATAGTGCTGATTTAAGGGCAGTTACACGGTTTACCTTACGATCGTTAAAGTTAGAATTGTGTTAGAAGGACGTCTGGTCGAAGATTAGAGCAAAGTGACTTCTGCCTGGGCTTTTGTAAAGCACATTTGAACATTTAGACTCTTTCCCCATTTAAGGCCTACTTAACTGAAAATGAGAGACGTTCCCTGTCAAGGTTGGGTTGGCAATGCCCAATAATGCCTTGATTGAGCTGTCGATTCCATTAACAAGCAAATGGGCAGTTGTAGATTTGTATTGATAGCTCAACTGACAGCTCTATACAAGTGAAGGTTTCAAAAATGGCTTGGAATGAAGGAAAAACCTTTAACAATTCATGTATTTTTTTTTTTATATCTTTTATCTCTGATTTATTTTGACAATAACTGGACTTCAGAAACTTGTCATCAGTGTTTAATATTGAAATGTTGAATGTTAAAAACTATGTGTAATGATATTACGTTATTATTTATTTATTTATTCAGCAGGCATTCAATTGATAAAAAAGTGATAAATTATACAAATGATTTCTGTTTTAAATACATTTTTTCTATTCATCAAACAATCCTGGAAAAAAAAAAAAAAAAAAAAAATATGTATCACCGTTTCCACAAAAATATTGAGCAGCACATGTGTTTTCAACATTAATAATAAGAAATGTTTCCTGAGCATAAAATCAGCATATTAGAATGATTTCTGAAGGATCATGTGACACTGAAGACTGGAGTAATGATGCTGAAAATTCAGCTTGACCATCAGAGGAATAAATTACAATTTAAAGTACATTAAAAACAGTTATTTACAATTGCAATAATATTTTAATAAAATATTTGCTGTATTTTTTATCAAATAAATGCAGCCTTGGTGAGCATAAGGAAATAAATAAAATATTACGACATATAAGATTCCCTTGAGTATGTTTGTTTATTTACACATTACTCAAGGTAAGGTCTTATTATGAAAGTAAAGTCTTAACTGTATGATATGTAATCCCCAAATAAAAGTCATCAGAGCTTTGTCTGCAAGTTTCTTATCCAGTTTCAGCCGACTGTGAGTGTTCTCCTTGACTTTTGAAAAATGAAGTGCTAAATACATCCATACCATCAAAATGTCAAAGCTATGTTCGTTGCAATCTTTTATTCTCTCTCCAGAAATTCCTTCAAAACTCTGTTTCATAGAGTCAGGCTTTGATTTTGATCTTGTTTACTACTTTCTGTAATTCTTACCCCCCCTCTTGGTCTAACCCAGGATGGGTTTTTTGAAAGAAAAGTCTCCAATTTGTTATTCTTTTTCTCCAGCTGTGTTCTGATCAGTGCTCTCGATCAGGCTTTGTTCCCTCAGGCTACATTGACTGGATGGAGATACATTTTGACATACCAGTGCTTCCAAAATGGCACTAGTGAAATGCAACCCCGGGGAGCCCACCAGCTGTGTCCCTCAGGCAAACAGAGCTTAGATATACATTGATTTAAAGGTGTGTTCTTTACAATGAAATAAAATGGTGCTTCTTTTGAAAACTATTGCAGAGGGAGTTGAAATATTTCATTCTGAAGATCATTTTAAGAAATCACTTATATAGAAAATTATAGAAAAGTCTGTTGCAATACACCAAAACTTGTTTTATACAATGTTGTGTTTAAGCACAATGTTAACGTTGAGCTTAATGTTAACTTAATGTTAGTGTTAGCCTATTTATTTACTTATTTATTTTTCAAAAGTGTCTTTGACCAAACATTGAAAAGTGTTTTTTTTTTTTTTTCGCCTGATTTCCTGAACCTGATTTTGCCAAGTACATGTTCCAGGATCAACAAAGATGTTGATCCTGGAACAGCATTACATTCAACCAATCAGATTTGAGGGACAAGTTTACTGGGCTTACAACCAGCATTAGGTGCTTCTACATCAGTGTTATTCACCTCTCATTTCCCACTGATTTTAGGGATCAGTTATGGGTAGGGTTAGGTTTAGGGGTAGGGATAGGGTTAGGGTTAGAACTAAATTTTCAGACAGGAATGTTGTTGTGAAATCAGGATGTGCGACATGTGACCTGTTCATGTTGTCATCTACCACATTCTACTGGCACCAAGTGGATGAATTTGTGCCAGAGAACCCTATAGTTTGATTGGACAAATGGCCTTTGGCAACAAAAGATATGGAAAACGTTTCATCCTTTTATAAACTGATTAGCCTATTATTTTGCCAAGTTAAATTAGATTCATTTTTGCCTGGTTTTACAAAAAAGACTTAGTTTTAGGGTTAGTGCACCCAAAATAAAAATTCTGTCATTAATTACTCACCCTCATGTCGTTCCACATCCGTAAGACCTTCGTTCATCTTCAGAACACAAATTAAGATATTTTCGATGAAATCCGAGAGGTATATGACTCGTCCATAGACAGCAATATAATCAACACTTTCAAGGTCCAGAAAGGTACTAAAGACATTGTTAAAACAGTCGACGTGACTACAGTGGTTCTACCTTAATTTTATGAAATGACGAGAATACTTTTTGTGCGCAAAAACAAAAATAACGACTTTATTCATATACCACATATACCTCTCGGATTTCATCAAAAATATCTTAATTTGTATTCTGAAGATAAACGAAGGTCTTACGGATGTGGAAGGACATGAGGGTGAGTAATTAATGACAGAATTTTCATTTTTGGGTGAACTAACCCTTTAAGTCTAGTCCTAGACTAAACTGAAAGCAGCTTGCACTGACATATCTTAAAAATGTTTTGTTTTGTTTTTTTTTCTCAAGATGCACACCAGTAATGTTTTTTTCTAAGGCACATTTATAAAAGCTATTTAAATGTCCTAATTAAACTAATCTAAGCCCTGTCTGTTAAACCGAGCCTTTATGTTTTGCTCTGCTCTCTGGAGCTGTGATGCAGTTTTGGGTAATAACTCGTGACTGGCCAACTGAGAACCACTAACTTGAAAAAAAAAAAGAAGAACTAAGTGAAACTAGTCTCATATCAGTTCTAAAAGTGCAGTTTCAACAAACTACTCATTAGTCCTCAAGAGTTCAATTTATACAACTGTGAATAACCTAATGGCATGCATATTTCATGTGTTCAGCAGAAAATCGCCTTCTTATCTTATTGAAAATTTTCAATCCATAAACCACATTGTAACTGAAGTTGGCATAAATCATTAGTAAAAATCTGTGAGGAGCATAAGGAATTCCATTGAGAATTTATTAGTGGATTTTAAGCTTTGCCTTTTCTAGGTGCAAGACATTTTACATTTACTGTAATTTAAAAACACATGAGCACACATCATTCATTCATAGAGGTTGTGTAGTTGTGTGCTTTGCATGTTTTAGTCTTTGGTATATGCTATTTGCTATATGATAAAGATCTGCAAGATCATTACAAACAGAACTCGCTTCAGGCTTACATAATGTAATATAAATTTATATAAAAAAGTCCACCAAATCGTTTGAATGTGGGAGAATCCAAAGCTGGCATTAAATCCATGCACGATTTGGGACTTTAAATGTGAAAAGTTTTGCATAAAATTAATCAAGGGCACAGAAGGTGGAAGAATGAGCTTCTCACATCCCTGCTTAATGAAGTTCTGAAGATTCATGAAAATGTTTGGGCATCTAGGCTGAGAAGGACCAAAGGGGTGTGACTCTTTCCAAAGGTGTTTTTTCTTCTTCTTCTTCTTCTTCTTCTTTCTTTCTTTAAGGCATCTTGGTCATTAAAATTCTGCACAGACTGTCAAAGACTCCCTCATGAAAACAACAGCTCCATGTAAAATACGAAAGTCCAATGAATGGAAGATTTATATCCATTTAGATCATCAGCATTATTAGCCAGCATGAGCTAAGATGAGATCCGATTCAAGAGAAATACTGATCAAATTCACTTAACCCGATGATATAAATCCTAAATGTAGTGAACATTTGCTGTTAATTTACTCACCCTCAGGCCGTCCTGAAGATGTAGGTGACTTTTTTTCTTCAGTAGAACAGTAAAGAAGATTTTTAGCTGAAACCGTGGTCCTTGGTGATTCGTATAATGGAAATCAATGGGTGCCGTCAATTTAAGATGAAAAAAAAAAACATATGCAGACAAAACAAAATTAATACTCGCTGCTCCTGATGATACATTGGGATCTTAAAGGCCCACTGAAGTGTCTTGGAACGCACAGCATTATTCAATGTGTTTACATAATTTCAACTGAAACAGGAAGACAGGGCGGGTTATATCGAACAGCCCCGCCCCTTTTAAAAAAATATCCAATAGCTATTCCTTTTATATCACAGCTCGGCCAGAGCCGCTGAGCTCGGTAAAGCATTGGTTTCCTTCTAATCTCTAACTGTTTCTCCTCCTAATCTCCTCTATATCGCTTTAAAATACAGCATTCTGTGCAGAATTCAAATGTGTCCGAACGTTTTGTGGTCTGCGCCGACTCGTGCATATGATCCGCTCTGTGCTTTCTTGTCTTATTGTCTCTTGTTCTCGCGCTGCGGCGGTTCATGTGACACTAACGCGAAAACGGACTTCATTTGCGTCAATGGAAAGCATATTTACACTGTCTGAATCGTTCCCTATTCTCTATATAGTGCACTATGTGCCATTCACCATGTAGAAACTAGTAAATGTGTGAACAAATGACCGATTTCAACCGCAGCTTCACCGTCTGTTGATAGTGTAGGAGGGGGCGGGACTTCAGATTCTAGAGAGCATTTGATTGGACAGAAGATTTGATGAGAAGCTGAAGTGCGCGGTGATGTCATGAAAATCTGTGATCCATTTTAGCGGAAGTGAGAGACTGTAAGTTTTGAATGCTTGTATCTCCTAAATGCGAATTTTGTCATTGTTTTGGAACACACCAGCTTATTCATAACCTTAAGGCTAACTTATTAATACTAAAAGCTAAAAAACTTAAATTTTGATTTCAGGGGGACTTTAAGATGTGAAACGATCGGTCTATGCAAGAAACTGAACATTATTTACAACATTTTTACCTAATACGGTCTTGGCAAACGGTCCTGGCCACGTTCACAACAGTCTGGAGCATTAGTTCGATTTCAGTACTTGATTCCCTTGGGTGTCTTTAAATTCATCAGGGGAAAATGTTCACTGCAGACCCTCCACACTTTGAGTAACCTCATGGGTGTGCTGACATCCATTTGAAGAGCAAGCAACCATAACTTCAGGCGATCTGGCTCAAACATTGGGAATCAGTGAAAAGTCAATCTTCCCGAGTTAGATTATGCAAGCGAATGTAATTTTCTTATTTTTGAATTGGTCGCAACAATCAGGATAAACACAGGTAATTATACAGCATGCGTCCTCCATCTCTGTAGTAAACAAACAGCATCAGCTCACGTGTGAGTTCGCTGCCGCGCATACATCACTATGCTCCAGACTGTTGTGAACGTGGTCAGGACCGTTTGCCGAGGCTGTGGATTACAGGTAATAGTGCTGTAAATAATGTTCAGATCGATCGTTTCACTTCTTAAGACCCCAATGTATCATCAGGAGCCGCGGTTATTAATTTTGTTTTGTCTGCATATGTTTTTTTGAATCTCAAAGTGACGGCACCCATTGACTTCCATTACATGAATCACCAAGGACCACGGTTTCAGCTAAAAAAACTTTACTGTTCTACTGAAGAAAAAAGTCACCCACATCTTGGATTGCCTGAGGGTGAGTAAATTAACAGCAAATTTTCATTTTTGGGTGAACTATCCCTTTAATGTGTCTTGTTACTACACTTAAACGAACCTTTAAAGCAGCCTTGGGTGACAGAATGCACAATTCAACAGCCACCTGAGCTTGGAACAAACAAGGCCAGCTGAATGTTCTGAAGAGGCCTAGATAGCCGTTCAGAGACAGGAAAGGCTTTATTTACAGGGAATAATCCAACATACTGGGGGAAGATATTGATCAGCCTGAGCGCAGTATATTTTAAAAATGGGACCTTTGCAGCTTGTAATCATGATGAGAACAGCTGTGTTGAAAAATGGTGATTTCTTGTGTGAAGACCGTAAACTGCCATTTTACTAGAGGTATCAACCACATGTTCAAGCCATCAATAGCTTGGGCTATAAGTCTTTTATATTGGGAAGTCTAGATCATGTGCAAAGGTCAGTAGCTTGGGGTTTACAGATCTTGGATCTGAGAGGAAAACCTAGCAGTTAGCTAACTACTGTCTTATTTAAGGGGTTAGTTCACCCAAAAATGAAAATTCTGTCATTAATTACTCACCCTCATGTCGTTCCACATCCGTAAGACCTTCGTTCATCTTCGGAAGACAAATGAAGATATTTTTGATAAAATCCGATGGCTCAGTGAGGCCTGCATTGACAGCAAGATAATTAACACTTTCAGATGCCCAGAAAGGTACTAACGACATATTTAAAACAGTTCATGTGACTACAGTGGTTCAACCTTAATGTTATGAAGCAACGAGAATACTTTTTGTGCACCAAAAAACAACAAAATAACGACTTTATTCAACAATATCTAGTGATGGCCGATTTCAAAACGCTGCTTCACGAAGAATCGAAGCTTTATGAATCTTTTGTTTCGAATCAGTGGTTCGGAGCATGTATCAAACTGCCAAAGTCACGTGATTTCAGTAAACAATGCTTCACTATGTCATAAGTGTTTCGAAACATCTCGAAATTTCAATGGTTCATGTGACTTTGGCAGTTTGATACACGCTCTGAACCACTGATTCGAAACAAAAGATTCATAAAGCTTCGAAGCTTCATGAAGCAGTGTTTTGAAATCACCCATCACTAGATATTAATGAATAAAGTTGTTATTTTGTTTTTTTTTTGGCGCACAAAAAGTATTCCCGTCGCTTCATAACATTAAGGTTGAACCACTGTAGTCACATGAACTGTTTTAAATATGTCTTTAGTACCTTTCTAGGCATTTGAAAGTGTTAATTATCTTGCTGGCAATGCAGGCCTCACTGAGCCATCAGATTTTATCAAAAATATCTTAATTTGTGTTCCAAAGATGAACGAAGGTCTTATGGGTGTGGAACGACATGAGGGTGAGTAATTAATGACAGAATTTTCATTTTTGGGTGAACTAACCCTTTAAATGTGTCATTTTTTCCTTGCAAGTGATAATGCACATTTGTTACTTGCAAATATGCATCTGTGCTGTTTATGCCATTTTTCGTCATTGCAATGTGCACATTTTTTTTATTTTTTAAATGTGCATGATGTCTCAGTTTTCCAACTTTTCCAATTAAAATCATTATGCAAATAAGGATGCATTTATGCATATACTGTCATTTTCAGAATATGCTCTCATATGATTATCTAGTACTATCTTAATTACCCCAGATTAAAATCTTATCTGCTTAAATATCATTTCAGATCAGTATTAAAAGCCTTTTTCCGACACCTGCCTGCAGATACTCTGTCACCTCAGCCCAGCTTTAATCTGCAGCATAATGTAACCAGTAGGGGTTAGTGTCGAGACAGCAGGAGAGGGCAAAAATCCATCTTCCTTCTAATTTGAGTGAATGTGTATCATATGCTAAGCACTTAGCTGTTATCAATACAATCTTCTCTGTTCCCCCGGGCTGCAGAATAGCAGAGAAATTCACTGTATTTTAGGGTTTTTCTGATTGGCCATGCATTATTCATTCATTCACACAACTGCACACACATTTAACATGCTTTCTAAATGAGGTCCTCTACTGTTTTTAAACTTTTTGCATTTTTAAAACAACAAAAAAATGGTTTATGAATTCTTTTTACAATGAATCAACATCCCAAAAGAGGGATTGTGTCCAATTTAGCAAACTTCTGGGGCCAAATTGCAATTGCAAACCAACATATTTGGTTTTCTCCAATGGTGAGAACTTTTTTTAATTATTATTCATGTTTTTATAAGCTAGTAATATTTTCTATCTCTTCTTTACTACTATCTCATCTAACTTTACCTCTGCAACCTAACCCTCACAAAATTATTTTGTATTTTTTAGTACCTACCGCTGATCTATACAGTAGGTGTTTCACTACCCTTGTAACGATCTTGGTCTCCACAATATGCAAAAGCTGACCCCAACACACACACACACACACACACACACACACTCGCACTGAACATAAAACTCCTGTCCCTGCTGAAGAAAGGTATCATGCTGCTGCAGCCCATGTGCGCTGATGTGTGAGGACTGTTGGTTATCCATGCTGAGCTCCTGCAGTTTTGTCCCTGTCAACATAGAGCGCCTTGTCTAGTCACAGCATCCTCGCACGCGTGGATGACAGGAGAATAAATGTCACTGCTGCGCGCGTGCACGTGCCAAACCTAAGATCTGCCTCCTCTTCTTAGTGATACACACAAGAAACAACACATTTTCAGAAACTGTCATTGGGTGTAACAAAATATAATTGTATACGATGTGAAACGAGTGAGCGTCACTTATGAGCTTTGCAAACAGGAAGTCTTAAAGGAAACGTTCAACCTAACATTAAAATTCTGTCGTCATTTACTCGTTCCAAATACGAATGACTTGTTTTGTGTTCCTCAGAAGAATGTTGAAGTCAGTCCTGTCGGTCTTTTCGACAATGAATTATAGTTAAGCCTCAAGAAGGATGCAAACTCGCCATAAGTAGCCTACCATAAAGGTGGTCCACATGACTGTGGTAGGGTAGGTGTCAAATCTCTTAAGTCTTCAGAAGTCATACAATTGTAAATAATTGCCTAATAATCATCCACTCAAGTGAGCTGTAACCGCTGCGACTGATTCATTAAATTAGTGAGTTGAACTTGCGAACGGGATCAGTTCACATGAACTAATGCTGCCTTCATGTGCTATCGGAAATTTGATAATTCCCACTTCTCAAGTCGTGATTACGAAATGGGAGGGCGTTCATGCGCAATTTTTAACTAGAAAACTCGTATTTACGATAATTCCGAGGGCACGTGAAGGCAGCATTACCGCTCCGGTTGGTAAACTGAATCAACCGATTCTTTGAAAAGATCCAATTAAAAAAGTACTTAGTGAGATTTACAATTTACACAATGATATTTGATATGACTTCCTAAGACTCGCAAGAATCGTTTGGGCGATTTTACGATAGGCATACTTTTATTTTCTCCCTTTTTGAGGCGTGACATCTTCGATTACCGTCCAATGTCAGTGCACGGAAAGGAGCGTTATTTATTTGTGTAGCCTATTTATTTATTTATTTATTTTTAAATTATAACAATTTCCATAGGCTATATATATATATATATATATATATATATATATATATATATATATATATATGACAATGTAGCCTATACATATTATTATTGAATTTTTTGGTTTATAAATAAAGATAAATGATAAATTTAGCATATTTATGTAGGCTAGGCTACATTAGAAATGCTGAAGTAGTAAACCAGTAATCCAGTGGATTCATTTGAGTAGGTATAAATTAATGCAATTCGCTATATAAAAATAAAAGACTTTCAACCGTAATACGCACGACGTCGTTATGCCCAACTCGCTTCTCTCTCTCTCTCTCTCTCTCTCTCTCTCTCTCTCTCTCTCTCTCTCTCTCCCTAGACGCAGCAGCGGCTTGGATTGGATTCAGTACCTCCCCTATGTGCTGCCTTACTCCATCATCACATCCCTGAACGTGAGCAGTGTAGCTGAGGAGCACTTCTTTAAAACCCGACACTTCGCTGGAGTTGCTTCCCTGCGCATCTGAGAGTCGGAGGGAGGGGAGAAGCATCCCCCAAAATCTCTTCTAACGATGGAGACCGGTCTGGGTGTATTCCCTGGCGCTCACTTTACTCTTTGTACCTGGCTTATTCTTTCCTTCGTGTATGTTTTTCCAAACGCAAAAGCAGATATAAGTTGCGCGCCATGTATGTCGCCAATGCAAGTGAATTACGCAGGGGATGAGCATCTGCGTGACATGCCTGAATCTGGGAAATATCCGAGACAGGATCAAAAGAAACCCAAGCTGATCACAGTTCTTTACCCGAATATTGGAGTACCCACTGGACGAGAGGCGGATGGTTTTCCAGGGATTGCGCCGAAACTGGAAAGAAACGCTGATGGGATAAACTCCCGTGCGCCTTTGGGGAACTTCACCGAGTCCGCATTAGATGAAGAATTGTTTTCGGATGAATATGTGGAAAGTGTATCCGAATTTGAACCCGAGGACGCCGCATCAGAGAGAGTCAAAAGAAGCGTGCCCGAGTTTCTGGAGAGCGCGCGGAGCGTTGATGCCCGCTCGGAAGAGCAGAGAAAGACCTCAGGTCTGCGGGTGGACGGACAGAGTAAACGCGCCGAAGTTCGCTGGAACAGGGAAGATGACCAGGATGCCAGAGTATCGGATTCCAGACCAGACGAACCCAAACTGGCCAGCAGCACTTTTGCTCTGGCTGGAGACTCCGCGCACAACCACGCAGTCGTGTACTGGTCTGGAAAAAACAGCAGTGTAAGTCCGCAACATCCAGTACTTCTGTGTAATACTATTGCCATTCAGCTGTCTAGTACATGCTGTCTTGTTTTGCTGCCATGGGTTCCTGACAACTTCGCTGAAAAACATGCACTTGTTGTTTTGACTCCATAGGGACATTTATAATGAGCATTTGCCCAACTTGTCCTGAAATGCTCCCCCCTCAATCATCCCTGCTGAAAAGACCATATTCATCCAATCTAAGCTGGCTGATTAGGCTGTTATTACATGGATTTTTGGCACTTTTCAGCTTGGCCAGGCTGGGAGACCCTCTTAAACCAGCTAAGACCAGCAAACCAGCTTAGTCTTTTCAGCAGAGATAATCTAAATGTTCACAGAAAACGCCTGTTCAGAGTGTTAACCACCTGTTTGTGAAGCATGAAAGGGATCAAGCACAATAGGACCTCTTGCGAAGAGCTGGAATGTATTTCATAGTGTTACTAAGATTATTTTCACTGGAAATGATCATTAATCTTTGGGAGTTTATTTCTAAATAACATTCAGTTAAATCTGCTGGGGTAAAGTCTGCAAATGCAAGATCTTTCTGCACTGTCGGTATATTTTTTTGTGATGAAACGATTTGCTTGTAGAGCAGGTTGTTGGCTAGAGCCTCCTGGCTGCCGTACTGTCTGTGTTTTTGGATTGGAGATTTCTGGATTGGCAAATAGGAGACTTTATAATACTTCACATCTCAATAATTCAGAGATCCATCTAGTCGATTTTATAGACTGAGGCACTTGGGCAAATAATAACCTTGTCTTTAAATGCTAAAAGTTAAACAGAACTGGGAACTTAAAGCAAGTCTGCAGAGTATTGCCTGAATGTTTGGATTTTGTTACAGACAGGTGGTGTTTGATGATAGTGAATTGAAGAGAGATATGAGCGAGAGAGAGGGGAGAAAGAAAGGGAGATTTTTGGTGATTTTTTTTAAAAACAGATTTTCATGTTTAAGACAATTTTGTGTGGCTGTGCATGTCTGTACTTTAATTATATTATATTATTTTATATTATATTATATACAGAGGAGACAGCCAAGATTTTATAGAAGAAATCAGCAGGATGAGACAGCAAAGGGATTTTTATGGAGAAGGGCAAGGTTATCTTGACTTAATTTAAATCTGGATATATAATTTTTAATAAGAAGCATTATTGGAACTTAAAAATATACTACCTTCCTATACTTGAAAAATGTTTTTAAAATGTAGAATATGTAGCAATGAGTTTTCAGTACAAGATCTATAAAGTCTGCAGCCACTGATCAAGAATCAGCTTTCACCTTTCACTCATACACTGTAAACAATTATTTTCATGATTTATCACAACATTTTTTGTTTTGTCAAATCAACTTAGATAATTAATGTGGTTCAGATAACATAATATTTTGAGTTTCTGTTGATTAAACCAATCGCTTTCATTGTATTAACTCAATTTTTTAAAACTTTAAGGCAACCAGATAACTCACTTTTTTAAGTTAAACCAACAATTCTTTTTTACAGTGTAGTTAACGTTTGTATTGCTTTGGGAAACTGATCCAAGACCAGTGATTTTGTCAGATTTGTCCCAAGGCGGTAATTTGAAGCAACAGGCAGATGATTGAGGGAGATATTTCTACCACAGGTTCTTTTTGCATTCTCATTTAAGTCCGGACTGTATATGTGAAATAATTTCTCCAGGGGTATGAGGTGAAGTTATATGAATCAGACTCAGTTAAACATTAAGGCCTGGTTTCACAGACAGGGCTTAGATTAAACCAGGATTAGGCCTTAGTTCAATTAAGACATTTAAGTAGCTTTTTAAACATGCCTTAGAAACAAAAAAAACATTACTGATGTGCATCATGAGACAAAACAATGGCACTGACATATTTTAAGATATGTCAGTGTAAGTTGCTTTCAGTTAAAACAGCTCAAACATGCGTTTTAGTCTGGGACTAGGCTTAAGTTTTGTCTGTGAAACCAGGGGTTAATGACTCACCCTTATCAAATGAACCACCTCATCCATTATTGTCTTTCTTTGTGCCCGTTTGCACAAAAAAAGTACAATAGATTAAAACAGATAGTCCATTATTTTCAGGCCTTGTCTAGAAATATTACATCCAGCTTTATTAACTTGTTTAGTAGCTGTCAGTGAAACAGCCAGAGCGATTTTAAGCCGGGGTTACTGCCCGGCAGGTCTTGTCCCTCATCCCCGCAGCTGTAAATCTACTATAATTATCTTCAGGACCGAGGCGGCCATTTTGAAAGATTTTGTCCTGTTCTGGGATTGCCTAGTCAAGCGTATTTTCTCTGCTTGCATGCCTGCTGGAGAGCTTTGTCTTCATTGGCTGGAGATTTTATGAGAGATGAATGAAGAGTGCAAGGGAAGAATGTGTGATTTGATTGTTTTTTCCCTAGCAGCTCCATGTAAAGTAAATATCTTTTGCATAATGTTATTTATACAAAAGCTTTTATGCAATGTTTGCAGCTTTCTGGTCCCAATCACTGCTCTTATGTTGGATATCCCTCAGTGTTCTTCAGGAGGCACTTCTAGTCAAAAGTTTGGATGCACATGACTGAATTTGCTTCTTATTACCATAACCTTTTGATCTATACAGTAGGTTTATGCTTAAATAAATACTTAAAATTACTTTTGTAGACAAATATTAATTGTCCCAACATATACATTTCTTTATAAATCAGAAATGTTATTAGTATTATTACATAACTGTTTATTTTATTTTATTTTATTTTATTTTATATATTACACCAGTTCACAGCCAACAACTCCCCAGCATACATGTGAATTTCTTTCAATACTGTTTAAATATCATCCCAATATGAAGTCAGCTGAGAGAATTCAGAAGCTAAAATACATTTTTTTACAATTACAACTTTTGGTCACGCTATTATTAATATTAATAATGCAGAAAAAGACTTGTCTAAACCTTTGACTGTTAGTGTGTCTCACCATTTTAAGAGAAGTACTGACTAGGTGGAGAAATGGATCCACTCCACTGAAGCGTATCACTGGTGTTTTGAGGCTTAGGCTATATGTAATTTATTTATTTTATGATTCACGTGTCCCATCATGCTTTGGATGTCATGCATTCAGAAGGAAAATAAAGCATCTGATTTGCATAAGATCCAACTTGTAAGCCTGGCACGCACGAATGGATTCTGATGTAGTCCTGCTTCACTGAGATTGGGTCATTCTTATAGACCCTGTTGTCATATGCACCAAGGATCTCTTTGAAACAGCTTACTGAAAGTCTAAGTATAAAGTACAAGCAGTAAATGAGCTTTGTCAAATAGTGTTTCCCTGAAGGGGGTGCTGTTATATTTGCGCCTTCATGCGATTCACTAAACATGGGGGTCAACAGCAAGAACTTGGCATTGGTTTGTTGGTTTAAAACTGGACGTTTCCACCAATCCAGTTTAGTACTTAGCTATGTTTTGCATTTATCACTATATCTGGTTACAATTTTATTTCGGACCATCTGGTTGTGTTTTTACATCCGAATGGCTTCATCGTTTTGAAGGACAGTGGAGGTTCTCTGATATGTAACCTCAGAGAATTGCTTCTCTCCTGGTGTGAATCTCGATTGCTGTGTGAATTGAGAAAACAGCATTGCAGCGTTTCACATCTGAGACCTCCTTCACTCCTCTGTCAAACCATCTGTTCTCCTTGTATACAGTCTTTATATAACGTAACATGCTCCAGAAGTCCTGCCCGGAGGTATTTGCCCTTCTGTGTTGAATGATGTTGGCTCATAAAGGGGTTATTTACATTTTGGAGACACATCCTTTAGGTTTCTGTCTTAGTTTGTTGGGAGGCTTCACATGTATAAGGGGGTGTTTGGTGAAGACACTTGTTGGGCATGAATAATATTGTCTATGCTGCTTGTCTTTGATGGCTCTTTCAATGCCAATTGCTAAATCCACTGCACTATGTAAGCTTTGTCAACTTTGATATCAAAATCTGCACCTTCTTTAAAGTTGAAATGGTACAACTAATGACAGAACAAAAGTGTTGTCTCTTTGAGCAACCCAACTAGGCCTGCCATTACATTTGCTCAACTAATAGCATGCGGTTTGGTGGTTTGAACGATGATATTTTTGAAATTAATATATTCTGCATATATATTCTGTTCGGTAGCACAGAAATTACTTGCCTTTTAATGTGTGCTGTACAATTCAAGAAAGCTCATTTGTTGTCTTGTTCATCCTTGTTCACAGTTAATATTGCTTGTTTTGTTTTGACAGGTTTAATATAGTATTCAGCTGCTGTTTATATACATTTAATGGATCAAAAATTACAGTAAAGACAATAAATGCTGCTCTTTTGAACTTTCTATTCCTGAAAATTTATCATTTCCCTATTATTTCCTGAAAAAATTATCACGGTTTCCACAAAAATATTAAGCAGTACAACTGTTTTCTAAAGTGATAATAATAATAATAATAAGAAGAAGAAATTTTGGTAGCACTTTATTTTGGGTCAATGACGTGACGGGTCATTTTTTTGTCCAAAGGCCTTAATAATAATAAAAAACAAAGATATGGCATCCATAGTATGTAAGGTAGTACAACTAGATCTCTTTTATTGAATCCAAAAGGTTTTAATTATATTTTGCTACATATAAAGGTATTTTAAAAATGTTTAAGTGTCAAAAGGTCATTCAGTTTAACCATCCAAAGGCCAATACAGTCATTTACTTTGTGATTAAAATATCTTAAAATGTAATAAATGTATATATTTTTTATTCTGGCATGATTTTATAATATCATATGGTATTAAAATTATGTGTAGAAGTCGTAGCTTTGTTATGAGAAAGAATGTCCAGAAAAATGAATTTCATTGATGTCATTCGGAGTAACCAATATAAAGGGACCATTTTGGATCAAGTCATGCGTTCAATATCATGTGACAGGATGTGACATCATTCAGACACCTGCAAAGGACCACATGGTTCTGAAGCAAAGTAATTAACTCTCCTTTAACTATTTGAAAAATTCATGTTTTCACTTGCTCATACGCATGTCCAGAAACATCAGGTCATTCGCTACAACTGCTATAAAACATGGAAAATGTAATATTTTAAAAACTTGTACTAAATATAAAATGTTTAATTGTCATTTCGCTAGCTAGCTATCAAGCTAACTAGCTAGCTAGCTAGATATCAGCCTGTTAGCATTGTTTAAAAATATCGTCATTTGGTATAACCAAAAGTGTCATTCGGTAAAACCGAAATTTTGGTTAAAATGAATGACTTTTTTGGAGACAAATTTTTTGTCCATCTTGTAAAAAATGACAAAAGCAGTGTTAATTCATTATAAAAATCACATAATAAAACTTCAAAATTAATCATATCTCCATTTTGTTATTTTTACACTTTTTTTAAAAAAAAACAAAACATATGTGTCAATGACCCTTTTACAGTCCTGTTCTTCATGTACATACTTTGTACTTATTATAATAACTGCAATAAATAGGTAATAACTAGGTACTAACCCTAAACCTACCCCTAAACCTAACCTTAACCCATGTAGTTACCTTTTGTTACCAGTACTTTCTTAGGTAAGTACACTGTAATTACATGTAAGTGCACGTACTGTAAAATAAAGTGCAACTAAATCAGCATATTTGAATGATTTCTGAAGGATCATGTGACACTGAAGACTGGAGTAAATTCAGCTTTGCTCTCAGGAATAAATTACATTTTAAAATGTATTAAAATAGAAAACAGTTATTTTAAAATGTAATAATATTTCACAATATTACTATTTTTACTGTATTTTTAATCAAATAAATGCAGCCTCAGTGAGTGACTTCTTTCAAAATCATAAAATCTTTCCAACCCCAAACTTTTGAACAGTAGTGTATATACGATTGTATTATAAATTATTAATAAATATAATATTTATAAAGATGGCTAGATGGATATTAGATATAGCCACTACTCAGTTGTTTATTACCTCAACACTTTACTTTCATAAACATTTTAATATTTTAAGCCCTCTTAGCCAGCCAAACTCATTATGTCCCCAATAACTCATGAATGGCAAGATAGATCTTCAACAACCTTGTGCACTCCTGAATATGATTTAGTGCCACTAATGCATTGTAAAGAGGTTCGTTTATTTAGCATGGATGTTAATTACTAGTAAAGGAGGCTATGGAATGTCATAAATAATTTAGCTATCCTAATGTAGTATATGCCCCCCAACCGCCAATTAGTGTTTACACATTAGTTTCCCGGCCCTTTTTTTCTGCAGCTGAGGTCCTCCTAGTGAGAGCCGGTGGTACAGTCAGGGGATTTATCTCTAGGATTGTCTTTGGAGACCAGGTTTTGGCTGACTTTCCATAATTTGTGAACAAAATTACACTTGGCTTCCCCCAAGTAAAAGTAGACACATTTGTTTTAGGATACACAACAAAAAAAGTGGAAAATTGTAAAAGTGGAGTGTGTTTTTTTTGCTGATGTGTTAAAATATTTTGTTCAATCCCAGCTTGCATAGACCAAATAGGTAAACCATTTGTGCATTGATTTCCCCCATCTCTCAAATGTATGTATTTATATTTATTTGTATTTTTCTTTATTTTGATAAAATTCCATTAGGTGATGCAAGTGGCACAGAAATTTTACAGTTCACCTTTAAACATTTTCAAACCTGTTTATTTTTTGCCAAATCAACAATTATGAAATGCATGAATATGTCAACTCACTCAGTGTCACTATCTTTTGTATTCAGAACTGCAAAAATTTCATTTCCTTTCATTTACCTCTCCATTTATATGCCATTTATCTCCCTAATATTCAAAACTCCAAGCTTTGTGTGCCGAGAGCATACAACATTAACATATCCGACAAATCCTCATTCATCACAAAAAGCATCATCTACTGGATGAGAATCACGAAGAGTCAGTTTACAAGCTGCTTAAATGTAGCCATTATATCCATTGGTGGGGAGACATAGTGAAAGGGCTGGAGCCACTAGAGACGAGAACACTCCGGCATAATCACACGCTTGGCCGCTGAACCAGAGCAAGCAACAAGGGTGTCTCTGCATCTATCTGTCCCCCTATGTTAATTACACTGATATAACAGAGTGTCAGATGTGATTTGGTTTCATCTCTGTTGCGTTAAACACTTTTTTCCCCACTGGGCTGCTCAGCACTCTCTCTCTCTCACACAGACTGGCTGTGTGACAATCTACGCTCTGAGGTAGATTAAAAAACTCTGCTATGATATCAAACACATATCTCGTTGAAATCACTTTAAAATGTGGTGCTATCAGATACTTGTAGAAGGAAATGGTGCTGTGGAAGATGTGTTAGGATTTATACTGTATGTATATCTAGTTCAGTCATGAAACTCTAGAGGGCACAGGCTGATAGGTCCTTTACATGCAATCTGCAAGCAATCACATCATTTCCGCCTGGCACAAGCTGATTGGCTTCTGCTGATCCTGCAGCCAATGAGATTGTTTGCTCAATATTTAAATAGTGTGGTTCAGTGTTTGCTTGAGACTGTCCTCCTCCAAAAAAAAACGTGTTTTTTCAAGCACGTTATTACGACCTATATTTACGTTTTAAAGTCATGCGCCCTCTAGCTGGCGTAAAAATAACGACAGTGTTGTGTTACGTCTGTCGTCATGAAATGACGTATGACCGTCGTTACCAATCAGAATGCGTGTTCATTTAAATGCAATGTGTGGACTTTTTACACGGTCCCTTGGACGCCATTTGTCCTATTTCCATTTAGCAAAACTCATTTTTTTATTAACGACTACACCTACTCCAAACCTAAACCTACCCTTAGTGATTTATAGTGCATATACACTTTATGAGCACATGCGTTCCCTGCGATCGAACCCACGATCGCATGATCACATGATAGCATGTTGTATATTGCAATGCTCTACCATTTGAGCTATGCGACACCAGAAATATGACGCAGATATAAGGGTACAATGCATTAAAATGAAAGTGTCCTGTTGTCGATAGGGGTGCAACTTTAGTAAACGCTCCTATGGGTTGTATTTTAGGGAAGTGACAAACGACCTATATGGGCGTATTGGTTGGAGGACATGTTGGTTTGCTCTAGCACTGCAGTGCGCTATCAGAGAAACCCTCCACCTCCCCCAGCTCCACCTGTCTAGATCTGCTACGGGATTTAGTTTGAGCCCGTCTGTCATGTAACAATGATGGAAAAATCCCAGATTAAGATAAGAATTGGATAAACTGCAAAGATGTAGATCAGATACATATTGCATTTAGAACCATTTGAAAGTGGCCTAAATGCATTCTAGTAAAAGGCATAACAATATTAAAGGGGACATATCATGAAAATCTGACTTTTTCTGTGTTTAAGTGCTATAATTGGGTCACCGGTGCATCTACCAACAAAGAAAACGTGAAAAAAGGACAATCCAGTAACTTTGTTTAAGTAAGCCTTTCTCTGCAAGCATGTGAAAAAATGAGCCTCCATTTTGTTTTCGCAAGCGACAACGGTGAACAAGAACCTTGTATGTATTTGACAGTTTAAACACAACAAACAATGTGAAAGAGAAGTCACTTACGAGACTTGACGTCTGACAGCCAGCAGCTGTCTGTGTGCGTCTGCTTCAGATAAGTGCGTTCAGAAAAGGATCCATTAGAAGTTTAAAGTGATATAGCTTTAAAATGCATGGAAATAATTAGGGATGCACCGATACCATTTTTTAAGGACCAAGTACGAGTACCGATACTTTTTTCCAGTACTCGCCGATTCTGATGCCTATACATTTATTAATTTCTCTCTCTCTCTCTCTCTCTCTTTTTTTTTTTTTTTGATGTTGCAGTTTTCCAAGCACAACACAGTGAGACTAATGAATGTAGAACTGCTTCTTTATTATTACTCTAATGAAAAAAGTAATAATTTTTATGTGCTTGTCACAAACTTAAAGAACAAAAATTTCAGTGTCCAATAACCTTCAAAGGGCATAATTACCAATATATATAATTGTTGTTATATAAAAAGAAATTTACAAACAATACAACAAATACTACAGAGATACAAATTAAATAAACTTGTTTTTCAGATACAGTAGGTTTATTTACCATGTATACATTTATTTAACATATTTTGTTGTTTTATTAACATTAATGACAAATATAGGCTACGGTCCCTTTAAGACTGAATCCATGGATACTGACACATATCCTGTTTTCACCCAAATGTTTACGTCCACTTAAGCCATAACCGACTGTATTTACGTGAGATACTCCACACGATGGACATTTTGACAACTATGTGTGCATTTGACCATTCAGGCGCGAGGAGAACTGATCGCGCGCTGTCAGAGAACTGGGATCGCGCGCAAGAAAGAGAGAGAGCGCGTGCGAGAGAGAGAGCTTCTGGTCTCTCATTCAGCGCGATTCCGCCTATCCCACCTTCACTAATCGATAACGCATTTAAAGGTACATGCACGAAAACAGCCTGTTCTTGACTGTAGTCAGAAATGGGTATTTACAACATGGATTTATAAATGATCTGTGAGGTATTTTAAGCTGAAACTTTACAGACACATTCTGGGGACACCTTAAATTTACATCTTGTAAAAATAGGCATAATAGGTCCCCTTTAAGAAGTGATTAGCTGTAGTGTGTATATGCAGCCACAGAGTTCATCTGGGCCGTGGTCATGTCCTCTCTCAGAGTGAGCGTACATGTGCCCTGAAAGTGTCTCTCCCACACACTTTAATCAGGGGAAAAGATGGATGAATAAGACATGACCGTAGACCGGCTACACACTCACGGTCAGCTCAAGAAACTCTGTACGCTCGTGTGTGTTTGGTAGAGGGAGACTTCATGAGTGTGTTTCATGTTCATTTGCAGCTTCTTGTGATGTAGACCAATGCTGACAGATTCCTCCCTAGAACCAGCAGTCTATCCACACACTGTCTAATTAAAACTAATCTCCTAGCTTATCTTCACTGCTGGCTAAAATCAAAATATGCTGCCTTAACATTATTACTGTTTCTGACAGCTTCACTGTTTGCTCTCTGGCAAGTCTTATGCTTTTCTGGCCCAAAAACACTGCACACAAAACAAGTTGAGTGTTCAGTTTCTCTTATTCAGAAGGATAATGTGTATCATTTGCTGATGTGATAGTTTGCTGGACCTGGCCCATGTTTTCTTTGTATACATAGACTGAGAGAAAAGGAGATGCTTAGCCAGGGAATATTGAATTCTGGCTTTAAATAAATTATACTTAAACTAAGGTACTTAAGCTAGTACAACAATTGGGTCATTCTACAAAACAAGTGCCATTTTTGTCGCTCATATGCATATGTAAAATTGCTTTTGATGAACAATGAATAGCCAGTGCCGACTTTTATGGTGCATTATAGTCAAAGATGTATCTTATACTTATACCAAGCCTGTATATATTTGATCAGTAATATTAAACACAGTAATATTGTGAAATATTATTATAATTGTAAATAAAATAAATGTTTTCTATTTAAATCTATTTTAAAATGTAATTTATTTCTGTGATGAAAAGCTGATTTTTCAGCATCATTACTTCAGTGTCACATGATCCTTCTAATATGCTGATTTGGTGTTCAAGAAACATTTCTTATCATTTTTTTTTTTTTTTTTTGTGGAAAATGATTTATTCAGGATTATTTGATGAATAGGAAGTTCAAAATAACAGCATTTATTTGAAATAGATTTTTTTTTTAACAATGTAAAAGTCTGTACTGTCATTTTAGATCAGTTTAAAGCACAAAATCTCATCCCAAACTTTTAAATGGTAGTGTACTGTATTTTTTTTTTTACATGATATATTATTAAAATAACAATAATGGCTGTAAACAAACAAGAATATTTCAACCTTGTCACCATAATATTTTCCCTATAAGCTATTTCCTATATATGATTTTGTCCTCACATATATAAGTTAGCTTAAGATACAAAAGGTTATTAAAGTGTAAAAGCCACTCGTTTCATAGAATGACCCATTTGCTCTTGCTAAAACAAGACTGTGAGAGAAAGTGTGAAGCATGAAAGTGTTTATCTGTCAATATTCCTTGGTGTTGAACTGCGTTTTAACATTTAATGCTTTTGTAACCGATTTGGAAGGCCTAATGGAAACTGAAGAGGAGCTGAACAGAAAATGCAGATGAATTTTTAAAGATTCCTGTTTTTTAAGAGTCTCTGTATATGTGGGCTTAGGTGTCTTCAGATGCCAGAGAAAATAGGCTGAGTTTAAGAGTTCAGCAGAGCAGAATCTTGCGCCGGGGTTCAGGCACTTATCTGTGTTTTGAGCCGTGTCAGGGTCTAAAAGAAGAGTACTGTAGTGTGGTCTTTCTGTAGTTTGTAAAATGCATTTGGTAAAGATTCTAGAACTGTGTCAAAAGATTGCTGAGTGCTACTATCACTATGGCAACACTGGCCTCTGTAGATTTTGCAACCAAGAATTGATTTCTCTTAATTAATTTTATTCTGTCTTTGACCTATACTGTACACCCAATTAACTTGTCTATATGCTTGTGTTTATGGTGCTGCCCACTCTGGATTATTTAGCCTCACTGTTTAGTCTTACTAAATAATAAGACTAGTGTTACAGTACTTGCACAACTTTTATCTAACCCTTTTATGAAGAATTCACAGTTTAAACAGCTCTAGGTCATTGCTGTGCAACAAAAACCTCTCATGATAGCATGAATATGCTGAATAACTTTTCTTTCCTATATTGATGTATTTCCTTTTGAAAGAGGAAGTTTGAGTGCCTTTAGTTTACATCTCAGCCTTGAAAAATGTCATAGTCATACTGCTACGCTATTTTTGTTGACTTTATCCATTGGGAATTGATTAGATTTCGAAAATTGTCTTCTAGGGAAGGGGTTCCCTACAAAAAAAAAAAAAAAAATCTCTTCAGAATAAAGTTTACCAATGAACTGTTCATAGTAAGTTAAGGAATGTAATTTAAAGTGACAAATTTTGATTTCATGTTAACGTTTAGGAACCAATGAAATTTTGGTATTTAGTCCAGGTCTGTTAGCTTTGAGACCATCAATATTCTAGTGTCCTTCAAAATGTAGTTTAAATACACAGTTAAATGCATGAAAAAATGCTCTTCATGGAAAAGACAAAAATATTGATGGCATAGCTTTTGCAGAATTTTTGCCCAATTGAATGCATTTTAAAATGACAATGTACTCTCCACCTTGATTAAAAAGCCCACCTGCCACTTATCTAACACTTCAACATGTAATTCACATAATCATGGGCTTCAGAGCCATCAACCTCAGATCTATTCATTTCTACGACCTCAGATCTATTATAGCCCCTTTTACAGTAAATTACTGTAAAATTACCAGAATGACTTCATTGGTAAATACAAAAGTATACTGTTCACACAAGCAACAGAGATCTGTTTTTTTTTTACCGGTAAGAGACCATTCACACAACAGCACCAAAAAAATGGTAAATTCTGTGATGTCAGGCATCGGAAATTATCTTTAAATGTCGCGCCGTTGTTTTCATTCTCCCGCATGAGGAAAAGTGCTTTAGTTTCACTATCTGTTCAATTTGACAACATTTTTGACGTCTGAGTAACAGGCATAAGGGGATGTTCAAACAGGCCGAGTTTTTGCTCTTAAAGGGTTAGTTCACCCAAAAATGAAATTTCTGTCATTAAGTCCTCACCCTCATGTCGTCCCAAACCCGTAAGACCTTCGTTTGTCTTTCGAACACAAATTAAGATATTTTTGATGGTATCTGATCCACACATAGGCAGCAACATCATTGCACCTTTTAAAGTCCAGAAAGGTACTAAAAACATTGTTAAAACCAGCGACGCAACTACAGTGGTTCAACCTTAATATTATGAAGCAACGAGAATACTTTTTGTGCACAAAAACAAAACAAAAATAACACCTTTATTCAACAAATTCGTCTGTTCCCTGTCATACTGCTACACTATTTTTCCAGGAACATGTTTTACTTGGTAAAATCACATTCACCATCCTGTTTCAACCAAAAATGTGACATTGCAGAAGAAAAACGGTGGACAAACATCTCATTATGTTGCTGACACAACAATACATTTGTCAGTAGTTTTATTTTATCATGACGGCGTGTGTGAGGGTTCATATGTCCACTCATTGGCCTTATTTTCGTCATCTTTTGGGCATTATTTCACTGACATTCCTAGTAACTGGTGGACATTATGTAACCAGTCAGGTCTCCATCTAAACAATTAAGAATGCAAGCAGATGCGTAAGTAAATCAAGTCCTTGCACACAAAGTGAATGTTTCTCCCTGTGAACAGCGGCGCCTCGCCGACACTCGTGTGTGTGTGATGTGTGTGACTCTCGGATCCTAATCAACCCGATATAAATAATAAACAAGAGAGTCAGGGCTTACTATATGTGGTTATTGCCCATCTCTCAGAGTTTGATAAAGCAGGGAGGAAATTGCTTTCAGCCCGTATTACTTGTCTAACTGTCCATGTGCACCTGGAAGTTTCCAATCTCATCTAAACTCTCAGACTCTAAATTCAAAGAAGAGAGACAGAAAGAGAGTGATATGGCGAGAGAGCGTGAAAGAGGAATATAGAGATGAATGAAAGAGGTGCCAAAACAAAGATGGAAGCATGAGATAGCAAGAACAATGGAACTCAAAAGGCCAAGGAGCGTGTTTAGATACATGTGTATGTGTGCTTGATTGTTCTGCCTGTTTAACACAGTCACTGAATAGCGCTATAATTGTTCACCATGGTTGTTGCTATGACGATCCCGAGCGTGTTTGCCAAAGGGAAGACTGTGAAAGAGTGAATTAAAAGTGTCTGATCCTTATTTACTGAGCTCTGTCCAAAAACACGTTCCGGTGCAACATGTGAAAAAACGCACTGGTTGGTTAACAGTGAGAGCTTTGTTTTATATATATATATAGGACTGTAGAGTATCTGGCTGTAGTATGCTGCGATATTCCCTGAATGGCTAGCACACTTTTGTCTCTTTACCATCACACTGTTAGTCTCAGTTCTCTGCACTCAGTCATTTGAGTTCAATCCTCTCGGAATTTCATTAAAAGTTCATAAAAAGCATTTAAAATACATTTGATATGTGCCTAATCCTTCGAATCCCCTTTGCCTGCTTCCATGTGTGTCATCTTGTACAAATGAGATGGCTACTGTGGCTTGAAGAGCGATTGCGGTTCCCATGATATCTAACAATCATGCCTAAAAGACACAGCAGGGCGGTTCAATTTGCAAGAACTCTGCACTTCAGATATTGTTCAGTTGAGAACAAGATTTCAAGTTAAAAGGTGGAAGAAGAGTGGTTCATTAGAACACACATTGGCCCATTTACATTTTTGATGCATGCTTGGAACCGCAGCGATATTAATTATCTTAAGAGCGTGTTTTATTTGAGCCTTACCTCATCGTTACCCTGCCAAGGCCATGATTAGATGGATTTTTTTTTTTTTTTTACAGTATTTTTCCGCTGTGACTTAAAAGGATATATGAATTTTGTCATCCTTTACTCATGTCTTAAAACCCACATGACTTTCTTCTATGGAGTACAAAAGGAGTTATTGAGAGCATAAAGTCCAAGCCCTTTTCCATACATTGAAAATGAATATTGATTTTTCTATCGGAATTATCGTATTTACTAGTTTCCTAGTTAAAAATTGGACATGGACGAAGTCATATTTACCACTGGGAAGCTCGGGGATAATTTTGATACCCAAGTTCCTGAGATGTCCTAAAAACTGAAAAGTTTTTCCTTTGCATTTTTCATGTTGTCAAAGCGATCCCCATCAACACGGATCTGTGAAAACGACTAAAAACGCTGTATTATGCTGCCAGGCCAGTAGTTGGCGATGCCACTTTGTAAAGAAAGACTACGGCTTATAGACTGAACACTTGTGCTGTGTTCACGCCACCTTGTATTTACCGGAATCTTGAGATGACAACACGTGACGTTATATTCGGAGTTGTTCACGTCCTTGGACTGGGAATTATGCGTTTCCATGGCACCACTATCAACGCCTAAATGAATCTACAGCGGTCAGGTGGTACAGCGGCCACGTGGTACATCTGGGAGCTTTCAGAAAACTCCCAGCTTACAAGCTGTAATTACGAGCTCTACGAGGACGTGAACACTTTTTACAAGCTAGCATCTCGTAACTACAGGAATTACGAGGCCACGTGAACGCACCTATAATACGCATGCGCATTACCTCACAGTTTTCACAAATTTGCGTTTTTGTAGTTTACACAGAGACAGTAACGGTATCGTTTTCAAAAACTTTCACTTTGAAACCCGCTTTCAAATGTTTGCATTTTCAGGCCCCCAAAATGCTGTTGTCGTGTAAATGAACGACCAAAATACATAAAAAAAGTTTTACATTTTTAATTGAAAACAGTGTCGTTAAACGACCCCTTAAACATGGTGGAGGGGAGAACGATTGCTGCTATGACCGGTACTCTTTATTATTTTTCCACAACAGCTACATCACCTTGTCTTGTCGTTAAAGTAGTGCATATTTACATGTATGAATAATCATTTGAAGCTACTGTATGTTTTATACACAGCGGAAATAGCCTGTATTTCACCAAAATTCCAAAATCATCAGCAAGCTGACTATCTGGATAGCACGGTGAATGTTTATATGATTGTCAATGAATGGGACGCTAAATATCATTTTGGCTTTAATAAGATTTTCACAATAAATAGGCAAGAATAAACCTGGTGTCCTCCATGATTTTCCTGTTCTTTCCAACAACAAAGCACTAGAATGCGACGAGCTGGAATCATGAGTTCAGAAGTGGGAAATATTCAATAGCATGCAAAGGCAGCATTAATTTCAGTTCATTCTTTCCTCAAAGAAACATATCATATGACTTCAGAAGACTCTAGTGCATAAGATAAATGGGCTACTTTTATGGTGCTTGTTATGTCCTCTTTGGAGCTTGACAGGTTCTGGTCTCTCCATCTGTTTTCATTGTATGAAAAAGAGCAGCTCAGACCTTCAGATAAACTTTTCTTTGTTTGTTTTTTCAAATTCATACAGCTTTTAACAACATGAGAGAGAGAGTTTTGATGACAGTTTTAATTTTGGGGTGAACTATCCTTTTAAATAATATTTCACTCAACAATTTAAATTCTGTCATCATTTACTCACCCTCATGTCATTCCAAACCTGTATTTCATTGTATGAAAAATATCTTCCTTTATGGTCCATAGAAGAAAGAAAGTCATACAAGTTTTTGAACAATGACAGCAAGTTTTGATGACAATTTTTTAAATTATTGGGTAAACCATCCCTTTAAATACATATTCATATAGTGTGTATTATCAGGGTTAGAGGTCAATTAATATTTACAGCTTATGCGAGGAGTATAGCAGGACCTGACCTCTTCTGGCTAGGATTTAATATATTTTAATATGAATACCTAGTCTTATTAGCATACAATGGAAGTGTGCAAGTATGCAAATAGCCAGCTTTATAAATCTTTTAAAGCGCATAATTTTCCGCTTTTCCAGTTTAAAGTTCATATTACCACTTATTATTCAGTGCTGAGGATACTGCCTTTGATTTCATTGGAAACCATTAAATTTGTAATTTTTCACCCTCCCTTCTTATTCATTTTAATTTGAGCACATTACAGAACAATGGGCCATTTTTTCTTTTCACAGTGTATGTGACTTCAGTTAGGAATCATTAGAATGAGTTCTGAGCTAATGTTTGAGGAACTTTTTTCACATGAGCATGTTTACATAATCTCTGCAATCATATTAGTAATGATATATAAACAGCTGCTTGCTTTGTCAGACCAATCAGGTTGCACCTTTCGTAAATTTTTACACTGAAAATGGTCATTTACCCACCCTTGTATAACTTTTTCTCTATAGGAACACAAAAGGGATATCAAAGTAGTAAAAACTGCTCTTGTCCATAAATTTAAAATGCGTATTGGTCATAGTCATGTCTTATCTTGTCTAGGGTACAAGTGAACCAGGGCTTTCCTAGACTTTGGTAAAGTATTATCTGAGAAATGGCTTAGACCATTCTTTATGTGAGTGTGAAAATAAGTCTGTGTTTCACTTTTAAGTAAAGGGTGAGTGTGAGTGTGAGCCAGGAAAAAATGTGTCCGTAAGTAGCACAACTGTTTTCAACATTGATAATGATAAGAAATGTTTCTTGAGCAGCAAATCAGCATATTAGAATGATTTCTGAAGGATCATGTGACACTGAAGACTGGAGTAATGATGCTGAAAATTCAGCTTTGATCACAGGAATAAATTACTTTTTAAAATATTTTAAAATACAGCTATTGTAACATCTGCATCCGCCATCCATTCCTCCAACCGCCAGAGGGAGCCATCTCCCGAATACTGAACATTGCCGGTTCTTCTCTCTTCACTTCCTGTCTCTACCTGTTATAAGCCATGTTGTTCATACATCATGTTGCGAAGTATTGCCAGATTACCCTGTCTCTACCAACCGTTTAAATTACCCTGTTTGTTTGCCACATGTATGTCTCTCTGCCTGTTTATGACCACGACTTTTGAATTACTGTTTTGGATTAGTTTACTGTCTGGACTGCCGCTATTGTTATCGACCCATTGCTTGTTTGTTGACCACGCTGCATGCTCTGAATCTAACTTTGTTTGTGGTGTTGTTCAGAATAAAACTCCACACATGGATTCAAATACTCAACCGAGTCAGTCATTGTTACAGCTATTTAAAAATGTAGTATAATACAGCTTTGGTGAGCATTCTTTCAAAAAGATTCAAACATTGTACTGACTTTTGAATGTTCCTTCCTTCCTTCCTGAATCTTCCTTCCTTCCTTCCTGAATCTTCCTTCCTTCCTTCCTTCTTTCCTTCCTTTCCTTTTTTTCCTATCATGTATCGTGTAATCAAAATATTTTATTTTACTTTTCTTTTGGTAATATTTCATTTATTTTATTTATAAAAGCCCTAAATAGTAATTTTCCTAATTCTACAAAATTAAATTGTTTAAAAATAACTTTTATCTTATGTGTGTCCATAAATCTTGCGTCAATTCTGTTACCGTACCATACTTTGCCTTTAAATTTGTGGAATTATCTCCCACAACTATGTAAGATACAGGAAATGATGTCACTTTCCCTCACTGATAAGATCTGAAGCACTAAAAGGTGTGTGTGTCTGTGTGTGCTCTCTCTGAGAAATATTTTAATCTAAAAAGTTCTTACACCAAGAGATATTTTGTAAAACCTAAAAATTGTTACCACAATATCAAAAGGAAAACATACATGTGCTCTTAGCATGTATGCTAGCAAGTGGAGTTTTTGGCTAAAAAGTTTAAAATCACTTCTGATCAAAATGTCAATTCTGTCAAACTCTGTTACCAAAGTAGAGTAACAATGTTGACAGTATGTAACAGAATTGACTGTAAAAGAGTTGACAAACAATAATCTGTTACACAAGTAACTTGTGTTTGGCAAGCACTGAATTATTAAAAAAATGTTATGGTTGGAGTGCAGCATTCCTCTGTATTTCAGTGATTTTGTGTCTTTTACTTAATGTCATATATTATATTATTCTCATATTATTTGCCTAACTTTCTCACATTCACAAAGAGCAAGACCGTAAGAGTGAGACAAATTGTACAAATTGTTCCTCGCAATGTGTTTGTTAAAATTACGATGGGAAAGGGAGTTATTATTTCTCGACCTATTCAGAATGCTTCCCGCAGCTCATGCTCTCACAAACACACTCTCCGCTCACACAGACACATCCTGAGGCATGAGCTCACATGCTCACTAGGGGGAGTGTGCAGCTTGAAGCTGAACAGCCGGATGCATTGTGCGGTGGTGTCTGTGTGCTCATATCTCATTAAGAGTTGTGACGGTCCTTTTTTGCAGGCGTCCCATTTTCTACACCCGCTGAGCTGTTAAAATGGCTCCTTTTTTGATGGCTTCGCTTGGGCTGCTTTTCTCTCACATGCTCCTGAGACCAGTTTTCAAGGCAAGTAAAAGTCAGTGCTGGTGGAGTGAAAGTTTGAGTTCTGTGCTTTCACGAGAAGAAAGACATTTAGCTGAGCTCCCCATAATCACAAGGTTTATAGGAAACGGAGAGAGGAAGAAGCAGCATGTGGCAAGACTCAGAATGCAGACAACTACTACAAATTTAGTTGAGTTCAAAGCTTTCACGTCTAGCACCACATACACCAGAAACAGCAACAAAACAATAACCACAGCAAAGCATTCTGGGAGCGGATGGCAATTTCCGCTCTTTAGCGGTGACGCTCGTGGCTTGTGGTTCTTTCGCTGCCTTCAATTGGTATGTTTGTTAAATGCTTCATTAGGATTTGATACACAATTGTCTTAGACATGTTTTTCCACAGCAGCTCTAATTCATGTCGACAGGAGTGGCTTAACAAAAAATCCAACCTAGACGAGACACAGCGAGACGTTTGTTTCAGAAATGTCAGTTCTTCCGTGTCACTGTCGACTCTGATGCAACAAATGCAATATTCATGAGATTCCCCGGCACTCGAAGAGTCCTGAGTTGTCAACATGGGCTCAAAGGCCACTGGGCTGTTTGATCACCCTCCCTCCCTCCCACGGCGTGGGATATGACAGACTTAAGGGCTAGAGAAAGGCAGGTTAACCAATTCCTGACCCTCAGAAAATGCTTCAGCGACAAAACTGACTGGTATCACTCTCTTTTGAGAGAAACTGCAATCCCTGCTGGGAAAAAAAAAAAAAAAAAAAACTAGCTTAAAGCCAGGGTGAATCTCTATGGTTATTGCTGGTTTTGTGCCGATGATCCTGGGGATACGAGCATCCAAAACACAACATATCTGGTCTTTTTAACAGGGATCTACTATAAAATTATTCTAATTTGTAACTGTAAAAATTCTAAAAACCTGTTAATGGGTTGACTGTAAGTTTCCTTACTCATTATGGTGAAAAACTGTAATAGGTCTAATGGGACATCCAGGGCCATCCCAAGCATGGTGTAAAATCACAGTAATTACGAATTTGGTCAGTCCCATAGCAGTCCTTATAAATAGCAAATCTTATAAAATGATATCCATATAAAATATATACAAATAATATCTATATGAAATAATAAATACCAGTTAGCAATATCAAGCAGCATAATGAGTTTTGTACAGGGAACATTAACTGGAAGCAGATGACACTGGAAACCTTGCATATTCAAGTTATAAATGGCCACACTTGCTGTTACATTAAAGGGATCCTTGATTATGATTTCACTTTTTTTTTTTTTTTTAACTTTAGTTAGTTTGTAATGTTGCTGTTTGAGCATAAACAACATCTGCAAAGTTACAATGCTCAAAGTTCAGTGCAAAGGGAGATATTTTCTTTTTTTTAAGGACTACAACAAACGGCTGGTAGGGACTACAACAAGCTTCTTCCTGGGTTGGTGACATCACAAACCCCAAAATTTACATAAACCCTGCCCCCAGGAACACACAACAAAGGGGGTGAGGCCATGTTGGGCTGCTTTAGAGAAGACGAAGAGTTGTTGTAGTAGAGTGTTGTTGCCATGCCGTCATTTTTCGCTGGCCTGCTTCACAAACGAGGGTCAATTCAACGCTGGATTTACACAAAAGATTAACATGACGGCACATGCTAGTGGATGAGTTGAATCAACTCCACAGCAACTACATAAATTTATCCACTAACCATTCAGAAATGTCCAGTTGCATTCTAAAAGTTGTAACTTCTTCCTGAGTCTCTCCATCAGTGTCCGACTCTGGTTTGAACAATGTAAGGCTGAACACCGTTACTGACACTCGTCATTTTGGCTGCGTGAGATTCTCCAGCTTTGTTGTTGTTGAGTAACCAAAGCACGAGCTGTTAAAGCTCCGCCCTCTTCTGGAAAGCGGCCGGGAGCAGCAGCTCATTTGCATTTAAAGGGACACACACAAAAACAGCGTTTTTTTTGCTCACACCCAAATAAGGGCAAATTTGACAAGCTATAATAAATTATCTATGATTTTGAGCTGAAAACTTCACAGACACATTCTGGGGACACCAGAGACTTATATTACATCTTGTGAAATGGCATAATAGGTTATCTTTTAAAATATAATTAACAATGGAAAAAAAAAAAGTTATATGAGCTGCATGTCACCAAAGCAACAGTTTGACTTCTCTTTTGAGCTGTGACCTAGTGGTTAGCCCAGGAGTGAATCTCATATCAAGAACATGTCCTGCTTACAGCCCCAGAATAAAAAAAAAAAAAAAATTGTAATCATATTCATGTTTTATATTAATACAGTAACTCAAACAGTAGAGCAGAGCTCTAACATTGCCAAGGTCATGGGTTATGTACTTTTTTTATACCCCGGTTCTCATCACACGCGCACACACGCGCACGCACACACACACACACACACACACACACACACACACACACACACACACACACACACACAATTTTAGTTTAGTTTTCAGGGTTAAAAATGACCTGGAAATGTTTCATTAGATTGATCCACAATATTCAGGCATTGTTGATGACATCAAATTATTTTTTTGCAGCTTAGTAGGTAGCAAAAAAAGAAGATTTTTTATACTATACACTATGTGGTGTAAGCAACATTTGTTTGTAGCATCTCAAGGACAAACATATATCTCCCAAAATCTCCTGTAACATCAGCCCATTGGACAGATCTGCAGGCTGATAATGTGATCTGTATCCGAAGGGAAGTGAACAACTGTGCTGGGCTGTGCAGGAAAGATCCTGATGAACATATGGAGACTTTGCAAATACACAGGAGCAATGGAGCTCTCATTTCCAGCATCAATGCACACAGGCAGCATGGGAGAGCTGATGCAGCCAACCAGAAATGCTCCGATCTGCATGCTCTATGTTTGTGCACGTGTATGTGCGAGTCTGTGTTTACAGTCACAGTGTGTTCAACATGCATACAACTACAGAAGTGACCACTCACATGGACTTACCTCTTCCTTCTGTCTCTCAGGCTTCCGTGTTTGTTCCACCATCTAGATAATAAGTTCCTTTTTGCCTCTAGATGCAACTCAGGTGGAAAATCAATATTTTTATCCTGCTAATCTGTGCAGTGTTTTTTTTTTTTTTTTTTCCCAGCCGTTCCTGTGCACTATCTGCACATCTGATCTATCTGTAATTACACATACAAGGCATGGAAGATTTTACAATTTCCTTTTTTTCTGCTTTAGTTGGAATATGTCACCCTTGACCTATGGAGCTTTTCAGGAAAGATAGTCTTCACTCCTCTTTTCTGGCTGTTCATGCTGTAAGGGTGAATCTCACAAAAACATGTCCAGGTCACATTTCACCCCAAATTCAAAATGTTAAAATAAGAAAGTCAAGAAAATTAAACCCATTAAGAACAATTTCCCCCAAATTCTCATTGCCATAATGCACCCTGACATTTGAAGAGTAAATTCCCAAAAATTGGCAGGATGTTTCACATATTTCGTATTTCCTTAATGGAATAAAGAAATAAAAATGAGAACTGTCATGAATGTCACATTGCAAAAAAAATCTTATTGGTCATAAAATAGACTTTCTTTATGTAAAATATAATATCTTATTTCTCTTTTGATTTTGAACTGAAATATGACCTGGAGATGCTCTTAAAAGGTCCACCAAAATCTACAAAAGATTGTTATTTCTGAGGATTTGTGATGGATAGAATGTAAGATAGTAAATCAAGTCAAGTCAAGTCCCCTTTATTTATATAGCGCTTTTTACAATGTAGATTGTGTCAAAGCAGCTTTACATTGATAACTGGTACATTATTTGGCTGCACAGCAGCTCTTAAAGAATAGTGTCAATGCAGGCAGATCAAAGCACTGTTGAATATCAAATGTCAAGTCAAATGTCAAGTGCAATCTCAGTTATGCGGATCACTCAGACTATTTATTTATTAAGACTTAAGTTTTTCTTTTTTCTAATTTGCCTAAACTTCACGATACTTTAGACCGCAATGGAAATGCAGACAGCAACAGGAAAATTCCTGGGTCAAATTTTTCTGGGTAATTTCGGTGGAAACGTGGCTTATAAGGCACAGCTGATTGGGTTTTTGTTAGTGAAAATCATTGTTCTTATTGGAAATCTTTGTGTGTGTGTGTGTGTGTGTGTGTGTGTGTGCATATCACTTCAATTCATCAGCTTTACTAAACCTGAAGCAGTCTCAAATTTAAATAAGCATTTTTTTTTTTTTTGCCTTTGAGGGTATTAGTTAAACTATAGACCACAAGTTGAGTTTTCTCAAGTCAACCTAAATTTTTTGCATTTTTCTACGTGTTTCTGAGAGAAATAGGATATTCAATTAGAAAAAAATATAGGGCAGACTTAATTTTTTTTTTTTTTTTTCCAGCAGTAACTGACTGTACATGTATAGTGAAAAGTGGTCTCAACAGGTGGTTAGTGGGGAAGACTTGGTTATATCAGCTGAAGAGGAAAGTTGTTTCAGAGGCAGAGCAAGTTTGATTATAAAAATATGTCTTAATTTCTTTGGAATAATGAGCACCAATCATTTACAAAAAGACAGGAAATGTCTATTAAGCAAATTGGGCCGATCCTAGATTTTATGATGACTTTAAAATCTCCTGTTCTAAACATCAGATTATTTCCATTCTGTGTGTGACCTTGAGAAGGAACATCTCGTCCTCTATCCTCCATCACAGGCTGGATGAAACGCTCATACACCCCACTAAAGCTCTTGGCTACACTTGGCAGGTTCTAGTTCTCAGATGTGCAGATGTCTCATCCTTCTACGAGCATGATAATAAATTCTATCATTCTTGTAAGGATTTTTTCCCCCACTTACTTTATAACCCCACCTGGAACACATGCCACTCTTGCGCACCTTATCAAAAATATTTTTAATATTTTATGTCTCAATCAGGACTTTATGATTACAAGCATGATTCCCTCTTTTGCTTCATTTAAGTGAGCAAAGATGGTCCACTGAACCGTTTGAGCCTTTAGACGTGTTTTCATTAAGACTAAAATGAGAATTCAAATAACTCATTTAATTCAGATTTCAGGCTTTAATTAAAATAAGACAGACATTTGGAGTCAGCGGAATTAACGTGAATGTATGATATTCTGTCGTGCATTTCATAGTGTAGCTCTGTGGCAATGATTCTCAATTCTCTCTCTCTCTCTCTCTCCTGCCAAACCCGATCCTTTAGAGAGATATACACACATCAATTATAACGCCGCATTAAAAGTCAGTCATGCCATACACACCATCTGAGAGACTGACCGGTCACTCCGAAATCCTCCTCGGGCACTGATCCAATCAGAGTGAGGAAGAACGGGAAAATTTTCCTTGAAATGGGTCAATAGAAGGAAAGTTTTCCCTTATGAGAGATAACTGAGCACAGGGCGAGAGGAGAGATTCTGGGAAATGTAGAATAGGATGAGGACACACAAGAGACAAAGCTAACAGGATGAGAAATGAACGAGGACGGTTTGGGGCATTAAATGGGAAGAGCAAAGCAGGAGCTCTGATTCATCTGCATCAAGATATGTTGATCGATAATGTGTACACCATCTGCTTTCCAACCAGGGTTATTAAAGTTAAAGGGGTGGTTGATTATGATTTCACTTTTTTTAACTTTAGTTAGTATGTAATGTTGATGTTTGAGCATAAAAAAAACATCTGCAAAGTTACGACACTCACAGTTCAATGCAAAGGGAGATATTTTCTTTTAAAGAATTCGTTGTTTGAGGACTACAACAAACGGCTGATAGGGACTACAACAAGCTTCTTCCCAGGTTAGTGACATCACTAACCCTAAAATTTACATACACCCTGCCCCCGGGAACACACAACAAAGGGGGCGAGGCCATGTTAGGCTGCTTTAGAGAAGACGAAGAGTTGTTGTAGTAGAGTGTTGTTGCCATGCCGTCATTTTATGCCGGACTGCTTCACAAACGAGGGTCAATTCAACGCTGGATTTGCACAAAAGATTAACATGACGGCACATGCTAGTCAATGAGTTGAATCACTATGTATCCACTAACCATTCAGAAACGTCCAGTTGCATTCTAAAAGTTGTAACTTCTTCCTGAGTCTCTCTATCAGTGTCCAATTTCGGTTTGAACAATGTAAGGCTGAACACCGTTACTGACAATTGTCATTTTGCCTGCATGAGATTCTCCAGCTTTGTTGTTGTTGAGCAACTGAAGCTCGAGCTGTTAAAGCTCCGCCCTCTTCTGGAAAGTGGGCCAGAAGCAGCAGCTCATTTGCATTTAAAGGGACACACACAAAAACGGCATGTTTTTGCTCACATCCAAATAGGGGCAAATTTGACAAGCTATAATAAATAATGGGGTATTTTGAGCTGAAACTTCACAGACACATTCTGCGGACACCAGAGACTTATATTACATCTTGTAAAAGGGGCATAATAGGTCCCCTTTAACTACAGGTGCTGGTCATATAATTAGAATATCATCAAAAAGTTGATTTATTTCACTAATTCCATTCAAAATGTGAAACTTGTATATTATATTCATTCATTACACACAGACTGATATATTTCAAATGTTTATTTCTTTTAATTTTGATGATTATAACTGAAAACTAAGGAAAATCCCAAATTCAGTATCTCAGAAAATTAGAATATTACTTAAGACCAATACAAAGAAAGGATTTTTAGAAATCTTGGCCAACTGAAAAGTATGAACATGAAAAGTATGAGCATGTACAGCACTCAATACTTAGTTGGGGCTCCTTTTGCCTGAATTACTGCAGCAATGCGGCGTGGCATGGAGTCGATCAGTCTGTGGCACTGCTCAGGTGTTATAAGAGCCCAGGTTGCTCTGATAGTGGCCTTCAGCTCTTCTGCATTGTTGGGTCTGGCATATCGCATCTTCCTCTTCACAATACCCCATAGATTTTCTATGGGGTTAAGGTCAGGTGAGTTTGCTTGGCAATTAAGAACAGGGATACCATGGTCCTTAAACCAGGTACTGGTAGCTTTGGCACTGTGTGCAGGTGCCAAGTCCTGTTGGAAAATGAAATCTGCATCTCCATAAAGTTGGTCAGCAGCAGGAAGCATGAAGTGCTCTAAAACTTCCTGGTATACGGCTGCGTTGACCTTGGACCTCAGAAAACACAGTGGACCAACACCAGCAGATGACATGGCACCCCAAACCATCACTGACTGTGGAAACTTTACACTGGACCTCAAGCAACGTGGATTGTGTGCCTCTCCTCTCTTCCTCCAGACTCTGGGACCCTGATTTCCAAAGGAAATGCAAAATTTACTTTCATCAGAGAACATAACTTTGGACCACTCAGCAGCAGTCCAGTCCTTTTTGTCTTTAGCCCAGGCGAGACGCTTCTGACGCTGTCTGTTGTTCAAGAGTGGCTTGACACAAGGAATGCGACAGCTGAAAACCCATGTCTTGCATAGGTCTGTGCGTAGTGGTTCTTGAAGCACTGACTCCAGCTGCAGTCCACTCTTTGTGAATCTCCCCCACATTTTTGAATGGGTTTTGTTTCACCATCCTCTCCAGGGTGCGGTTATCCCTATTGCTTGTACACTTTTTTCTACCACATCTTTTCCTTCCCTTCGCCTCTCTATTAATGTGCTTGGACACAGAGCTCTGTGAACAGCCAGCCTCTTTTGCAATGACCTTTCGTGTCTTGCTCTCCTTGTGCAAGGTGTCAATGGTCGTCTTTTGGACAACTGTCAAGTCAGCAGTCTTCCCCATGATTGTGTAGCCTACAGAACTAGACTGAGAGACCATTTAAAGGCCTTTGCAGGTGTTTTGAGTTAATTAGCTGATTAAAGTGTGGCACCAGGTGTCTTCAATATTGAACCTTTTCACAATATTCTAATTTTCTGAGATACTGAATTTGGGATTTTCCTTAGTTGTCAGTTATAATCATCAAAATTAAAAGAAATAAACATTTGAAATATATCAGTCTGTGTGTAATGAATGAATATAATATACAAGTTTCACTTTTTGAATGGAATTAGTGAAATAAATCAACTTTTTGATGATATTCTAATTATATGACCAGCACCTGTATATTTATTTATTTTTTATTTATTTATTTTATTTAAGATAGCTCAAAGCAACATGTCAAAGCAACATTTCTCATTTTCATTTAGTTTAATGATGTATAATAATATAACTAAAATTAAAACTTAAATAAATATGTCACGATCACCAGCCTCTTGTTCATTGACATTCACACATGAGCTACATTTCCCATAACTCTCTTCCCATTATTCTCATCATGCCTGATTGATTCCACCTGTGGTTCATTAGCTTGTTTGTCTATTTAAGCTGTGTTCTCATTTGGTTTGGTGCGTAGTCTTGGTAATGTTACTATTGCATTTCTGAGCACCTGTATTCTTGTTCCAGTGTTTCATGTTCTCTGCCTGTGTTCTTGGATTCTGTCTAGTTTGGAATGCTGTGTGTATTTGACCATGTGCCTATTTTGACTAGTCTTATGGACTATAATAAAAGCTATATAGATGTATTTAAACCACAACCAATAAAAATGACAAAAACACAACAAAAGTACTAAATGTTAAAATTAAAATAAACTGAAAATGCAAAATAAAAAAAATAATTCAAAATATTTAAAAATAATAGTCTATAATAGTAGCTAAAAACACAGTTTCCAACCTTAAGTTAAAGTCAGCATGAAATAAAAGTTGTAATAGTCTTTTGTTTCATATTGTGGTGTATATCTGAGTAAAACGCCTTTTCGAACAAATGTAGGGCAGGACTTGATTAGATGATGGTTGTGGTTTGCTATTGGTTGATCTCATGTGAGTGACAGGTTGCCCCGCCCTCACGCCAGCCAACATGTCATCAGAGAAGAGATGTCGCTGCAATAGGGAGGGGAAGTTATTTTGATTAAAGATTATGAGGGCACATGAATTTAATAAAATAATGACATGCACAGATAAATCATTCATAATAAATACGCCAATATTCCATAAAAAATAAGAATTGTCCATTTTGATTTCATGGTGACTTTAAGTGCTACAAAGCTAAAAGATCCTCATCAGCTGACTGAGGCTCTCTCTCCTCCAGAGTTTGCTTGGCTTGCAGGTGTTTTTTATTGGACAACCGTTTATGCCCTCAGGGTAGTTTGTATGTGGTGAAATAAAGCCTATATTATGAAAAGGTCCTTTTTAATGTGCATAAGGTGTTTTTAGGATATAATAAAATATGTTTTTAAAGCATAATTATCGTATGGGCTAACCTCCACTGTAAATCACTGATAAGTGCGTGTGCACCTTAAGTATACCACTGTGTTTCCCAGCATGGGGAAAGGAGAGGTTTTCAGATGCATTTATCATTTTAAAAATATTATTAATAATAAAAAAATATATTTAGGAAATTATGCATGGGGGGAAAATAGGATTTACTTTGAAACGATTTTCACTCAGAAATTGCTAGTACATTTCACAAAAAAAGTTACAGTGGGCAGTACTAGTACTGGTTGGGACTGATTATTACAAAATAGTGAAATAGTTTCTTTTTTCTTCTATACTGGAGACAACCTCTTTGTTTTGCAGACCTGCGCAGTGGTCAGGTGTACCAACAAGCAGAACAGAAATCCTTCAAAAGCATGTGCACTTTCATTGTTAACATTGCGATTGCTTTGAATTCGAATCTTTGCTTTGACTCTGTAGGTCGTATTCTCTTATCTGAAGTGCTTAGCTCTTTAAAATGGTAGGTTTCTTTGCTCTGCTGCTGATAGGCAGGCATTAGCTCTCTGAACGTGATCAAGCGGATAGCTGCACTAAGATCCTCGCGGCTGGCCGTGTTAGTAGGGCTTTGATGACATGCTTATCTGTTGACTCTCGGAGGTCACTGTGGGTGATAAAAAGGCCAGGGTGTCCCTGGAGTGATGAAGAAGATGAAACTGTGAAGGCACTCCACCTCTCTAGCTAAAGGTCCTGTGGAGAGCACAAACATATCACACCAGCGACTAAAGAAGCGTAAAATGGCTGTTGTTGCTGTTCAAGTGTTTGCGCCTGTGTGTATTTCTCCATCTGAAAGATCAGTGATTAGTGAAAATCTGTTGTGAAATCTAAAATAACAAGCCATTGATCTTTATTCAACTTGGTGAGTTGTTCCACAGGCATTTTAAACCAATTTTGGTTACACTTTATTTTAAGGTGTCCTTTTTACAGTGTAATTATACATTTAAGTACTGAGTAATATTAATTAACAACATGTACTTACTATAGGATTAGGAATATGGTTTGTTCTGTGGTTAGTTGTATGTAATTATGCATAATTTACTGTTATTACTACAGTAAGTACATGTAACATATGTAACAAGGACACTGTAAAATAAAGGTTTTTTTAAACCAATGTCAGTACACTTATATGATAAAAATGCAAAACAGAAACATTTTCACTAGTGGTCTCAGACTTTAAGACCCCAATGTACTGTATATGTTACCATTGTATCAAAGCACAAAATAAGTGATTCATAATTGGGCATTTCTGTCTGTCTGTCTATCATCTATCTGTCTGTCTATCAGTCACTTGCTCAGTCGAAATCATTCTTTAGTCTCCCAGGTGTGATTACAATGGAGGTCACAAGAACCAGTAAAACACACCACTGTAAATGTAATTCACAGCACTTTTCTTTTGAAGAATCTTCCCTGGAGGCATTTCTCATAACAGCAAGTTTTAAACTCATTATGATGATTTTGGGAGAAATTATTCATGCTCATAAATTTGAGTTCTTGTTAATGGCTGACTTATTATGTTGGGGACAACTGTAATGAGTCTGTGATGCCTTTATGGAAACAAACAAAAAAGTTATTGTGTTGTTGAACCCCTTCAATGAAATTCTATTGATTTAAACTTTTAATAAAATGACACAGACATATTGTATGATTCAAAGGCAAGAAAATGTGTATTACAAATTCTAATGTGTAGGATTACCATTAGCTTTACCAGTATTATACTTCATTTGTAATATGATATATCAGTTAAATATTTTAGGCTCATACACTGTAAAAAATGATTTTTCAAAGTTGTAAATAAAACAAAAATTATTGGTGTACGTTTTACCAGAAAATACTATTTTATTCTTTCTATTTTAGTTTAATTTACTTGTAGTGTTGGGGAAAGTTACTTATAAAAGTAATGCATTACAATATTGCGTTACTCCCTAAAAAAGTACTAAATGTGTTACTTAGTTACTTTTTATGGAAAGTAATGTGTTATGTTACTTTTGCGTTTTTCTCACCTGTGCTGGGCTTTCTTTTTTTATGTTTTATTTTTTATTTTAACAAAAAAAAAAAAAAAATCACTAACACTCTTTAGCAATAAAAAATTGGTAACACTTTATTTTAGGGTCTTTTAACTAGTTGCTTATTAGCATGCATATTACTAGAATATTGGCTGTTTATTAGTACATATTAAGCACATATTAATGCCTTATTCTGCATGACCTTATTCTACATTCTTAATCCTACCCAATACCTAAACTTAACAACAAACTTACTAACCATTAATAAGCAGTAAATTAGGAGTTTATTGAGGGAAAAGTCATAGTTAATAGTGAATATGTGTCAGCTATACTAAAGTGTTACCAAATAATTAAATAAATACATTTGTGTTTATTTATTTTAAGTTATTTTTGCTTATTCCTATGGTTGAATTTGATCATCAAAGATCAGCAGCGAAGGGATTGGTTAATAAAGTGAGATTAAATATTTTAAGTACATTTGTGTTATGTAACATATTTAATTATTGCAAATTTTCCTGTTTTCCTCAGTGTATAAATGCATTTGCATTGGATGAGAAGGGCTTCAACAACATTATTTCACTGTTGGGCATCTGCACACAATTTCCCCCTTGAACTTTGAAAAGCTTCATGATTGTTGTTTTGTTTGTTTTATAATTTATAAGGTTGGCTCAAAAGGTTTTGAGTGTAAATAACAGCAACACCAGTGTGCTTAATCTTCTTCTGCTAGAAATGATCTGACTAGCAGAATGGTTACACTTACTGATTGGACAGGGCAGACCACTATATAGGTATTCAATAACAGCTCACTTTAGTGCCACTAGTTGTAGCATTGACGTTTTATTTTTCTGCAGTGGCTGTGAACATTTCTAATTGAGTAAAATGAATGAATGATGCCCCCCCCCCCCCCCCCCCGAAAGAAATAGAAAATTCAAAAGAATTTTTTTGTAACATTGTAGATGTATTTGCTATTACTTTCAAACAATTTAATACATCACTGCTGAAGAAAAGTATTAATGGCATATGTTATTTTGAACATTCCATCCTTAAAAATGTTTAAATTGTCTTCATTTTGTCATGCCATTCATTTGGATACCTTACAAATAATAATCATAAATTAAAGCTGCAAGCAGTGATGAAAGGGTCCTTGCACCTTTGCCACCGCCACCCGGTGGCTTTAGGAAAACAGAGTATATAAATATAGGATGACCACTTCAGTAATTTGTATTTGCCACACTTCCTGCTACCAGCTGGTGGCGATAAGTCTATAACTAATTTTGGCATGTAGATGTCTTCAGGCCAGGGCACTTATCAAACATTTCATGGCGATAATAGCATGCTTTAGCACTCAGCTAAGTGTTGCTAGCATGTTTTAGAATGTTTCTAGCATGTTTAGCACTCAATTGCATATTTTAGTATGTTGCTAATAGTGCATCACAGTGTTAAACACGTCACTTCCTGTTACCAGTAGGTGGCGCTATTACTATAACTGAATATTGTCATGTAGATGTGTTCAGGGCAGGACTCTTCTCAAACGTGAAGTTTGGGGCAGATTGGACATTGTATGCCTGACTTACAACAGCTTCCTCTTTCATGGCAAAACATCAAACTTTCTCAGGCCGCCATGGACACGCCCTTCAGTGACAACTCAAGATCTTTGCAATCGCTAAGGTCTTAAGATTAAACTGATCAAATATGATGTTGATCTGATAAAATCTCTTGGGGGAGTTTGTTAAAGTACGTCTGGAAATGGCAAAAACTGCAAAAATTTTGCAGAGAAAATTCAAAATATCTCACTTCCTGTTGGGTTTTCAGATTTTGCTCCCAGGGACTTTTTTTGTAGGTATTGGGCTGATACATGTGTCTACCGAATTTCATACTTGTACGTATAACGTAGCGCGAAGGGTGCTTAATTGAAATTTTGTCGGTAGCACTATCGAGCCATTTTGCCACACCTAATTCGGAAACCCATATCAGACGTAAATTTTCACCACTTCTGATGCGTGTGCAAAGTTTCATGAGTTTTCGAGCATATTTAGGCCCTCAAAAATGCAATTCATTTCGGAGAAGAAGAATAATTGACCGAGCAATTACAATAGGGTCCTCACACCACCGGTGCTCGGGCCCTTAATATATAATTGTTTATTTTACTGAGTTTGATTAAAGAAATGTGGCTTCATTTAATCTGGAGTCATTAAATCTGAATCAAAAACTACACTGAAGAGTAATTTCTCTTTTAATTTTAGTTCAGATTGGTTGACTTCAGAGAATTGAACATCCTGCATTGAGTCAGCATGAACATAAAACAGTAGCTTATAAAATGGAAATGCATGTGGGTTTGGGGAAATAACATTTCATATTATTATTTTTTTATACACGTGTTATAACTCATATTTACAGAACAAAGCAAGCTCGGCACTACGAGCGCATGTTGGTTATGCTTAATTTATCCTTTATGTTGCCCAAACAAAATGAACTCTCCGGTGGGAGGGTTTCAGAGACAGGATGTGCCCCTCAGGGGTTGCATTCTAATGAGACCTAAATAAATATATCAGCACATCATTAATTGCACCAGAGACCCCACAGAGATGAAGCCCGCCTCTGCGGCTCCATCATCCTCTCTTCTCGCTGTGCTATGATTCATTTAGCTCAAGATTCACCAGTAGGGTATAGGCACTGCAGGTTCTGGAAATTGTGTTTTGTGTTTGATGATATTTTTTTCCATAACAAAGGTGGCAATCAAATATTACTTTGCTCCCGTGTGTGAGTGTGAGACAGCCATCAGTCAGCGAGATATGTTGATATAATACACTTTCACAAGTGTGAATATGTAATATAAGAACAAGCGTTATAGTTAATATTCCTGTCAGGAATGAAGAAATAAAGAGTGAATCCAGAATGCAGAAAATTCACCATATCACAAATTCTGGATATGAACTATTTAGCTGTCAGATTTCATGACGTTTATGCAGACTTTATTGAACGCTGAAAATGATCTTCCAGGGTTTCAGTGCATATTCTGTGTCTGAAGCATTGTTAAGTATTCATTATGTGTCTTATGAACTCCACAAAAGTGCAAAGTGTAGTTGGGAACAACATCAGACAAAGCGTGAAGCCGCGAGTCAAACTAATCAGTGATCTCAGTGCCTAGACGTTCCCTCTTTCTATTAGCGGCAAAAGAGACCAATTAGTATTCCTGGCTTGAAACAGGACAAGGCTGGGAACACTTGGCACTGGATCTGACCGAGTGTCTAAAGTCTTTCATTTCAGGCCCATCCTCAGGATGACTGTGGGAAGCTGTACTGAGGATCAATACACAGGCAGCATCAAGCATTTTCAATTTCGCCATATGTAACTTTCAGCTCACGTATATCAGCGAAGGTTCGTATCCACTCTGATATTTAAAGATATTAGTTTAGTATCCTTAAACATTTAGTGTACTTAACCCTCATGCTCTGTTTGGGATGTGAGAGGCCCTGAAGTTCTTTCATTTGAAGAACCATTTTGTGGCTTTCCCTAATCTTATGAGAATTGATCATATACAAAAATTGTGTTAACTTTCCATGTGAGAGGTAACTCATCACTTACGTTTTATTTTTTACATTTTTCATTGCTGAAGTATTTCTTCTCCTGCATCCTATTCTGCTGTAATCCAGAATGGCAGCACAGCTGAAAGGTTTGAGCTGTGCCCTCTACTGTACAAGCATAAATTTGCATTTCCTTCAGCCTTCAGCCTGATTTATATTTTCGCCTGGCTCCGCACCGCGAGCCTCCGCTGACTGCGCGTGCATCTCCCCAAACGGACAAGATGTTTATACTAGACACGCTCGCCATTGTGAAACATTAACCGTTAATGAAACATGAAAACTGCTCCTGATAAATAGAATGACCATCATACCTGCATGAAAATCCTTCCCAGATAACACACGACGTACCAGTTACGGGATTTATTTGTACTTAACTTTTATTTCATGACTTACTAATTGACAACGTAACGTTGCATGCTCGTAGTTTCTCTTGCGCTTTATATATGAAGTGATATACAGCGCGCCGCCGCATTTGCACGTGCAATTGAAGAATGCGCACAACGAGCACAGTATAACGTCTGACAGACAGGACAGGAAAGTTCGGTTTTCTGAGGTGAGAGACTTTTTATTTCGTAAAAAGCTACGAAAATAACGTTAGAATAATGACACTGACATAACCTGACAACATATAATCTGACCGCAGATACTGAATCGGGAAACACGTTTTTCAAGCACCCCGTGACCCACTCAGAACGGGCTCGCGACCCACCAGTTGAGAAACACTGAGGCAATTTGCTACAAAAAAAGTAATTAATTACTAGCTACTAATTAGATTACTGTACTAATTACTCTCTCTAAAAAGTATCGCATTACTTTATTACTAATTACTTTCTAAATCAACCTTGACAGTTGAACAATACAAGAATAGATATGAACATGCATGCATTTTAACATCAGACGTTCAATTTTGATGTTAAATCCACCAGAAGTAACTGTAATTAAATTATTTTTATATAACTTTTTCAAGGAGAAAAGTAATTAAATTACTGTAATTAATTAGAAATGAGTTACACCCAACACTGCTCAAATACACCACTTCTCATTTCACATATCCCTGTTAGCATATGATGTGATTTTTTGAATATCACATTCCTCTGGATGCGACTTAAAGAGGAAAGTTAATTTGTCCAGTTAATTAAATCGGTCCTTTTAAGGAAATTCAATACACCTCGAAAACTAGAGGAAAAAATGAATAGCAAAAAGTGGTGTAAGACCACCTGCAGGTTATTGGTCATTAACTCTGGCTCTCCGAAGAGTGCTGGGCTGCATCGATATTGGCTAATATCGCTCAGGGCTTCAACAGGACCTTATGCGCAAGGCCGGCAAGCTGTGGCGCTAATGTATTGGCTAAATTATTCTCACAGCCCACATAAGGGATCGAGGGAGGGCTACAAAGTGAACGCTAGTGAAACTGAACGTGTTTGAAGCTGTTGCTGAAGGGATGCAACACAGCAAACATTATGGTGAAAGAAAACCTCTATTTTTTCTCTTTCAAAGCATCCACCCACATGCCGCGTTTCTCATCTATGCTGTTTACTTTCCACCCTGGATGGTATTGTGCAGTTTAGACCCCCTAATGGCCACATTTTCCTTTCTGTGTCATGTTTATATATAAACAAATGTGCCGTTTTATTAATGTCAGTGGCTGTTAAAGGCCCATGAGTTGCAGGTGTACCAAAATCATGTTAGCATCACTTCAGTTATGGCTGCTAATAAAGCTAGAAGCATATGAGTGAGGGGTAATTCCATAAATGTGCGTCTGCTGGTGACTGAAACAGGCCAAAACATCATCATAAAATTATTTAATAACTTAATTTTATAACAAGGCAAGCCATTCACATTTTAATTACCTTGTATAATTATCTCTGAGCTGAAATATAGCATATAACCAGTCAAAATATAAAGTAAAAGTCGAACTTATTTACAGTATGTACTAGTGAGTTGATTCTGAGCATTTTACATTAAAGGGGTCATGAACTGCGTTGTTTTATTGTTTTATAATGTTTCCTGGGGTGCACTTATAATGTTAGTATGCTTTTTACATCAAAAATTGTCATAATTTAGAAATAAAAGGCATTTTCCTACCCTGATTTTAGCCCTCTTATTTGAACACTCTGTTTTAAGGGGCGTGTCTGCTGTGAGACTTCAGTGTAAACGCCCTCTGCTGTGATTGGCTAACATCTTTCCAAATAGCTAAGTATTAGCTACTCTCTCAAAAACTTTTAGCATGTTTTTACTATTACAGCTCTCAATGTTAACTAATTGTGAAAAGTGTTGCATTACATTTAGATCTATGGCATTATATATATAGTGGCATGAAAGGTTGCAGTGACGAACAGTCGATCACAGACATGTTGTTGGGCGCATGAAAGCAGTGGTCTCGTCATTGCAACTCAATTTCTGCACATTAATGAATGCTTTCATCGTAACTAACAGTGCAAACGTGATGTAACTAAGAGATTTGTTGAATAAAACGGGAGTTTTGGCGCGAGTCCAGAACTCAGTCACTGATAAACTCATGCTGTTTGATTGACAGCTCCAGCGCTTGTAAAGGGAGCGTTCTTTGATCACTTTCTTTATATAATTTAATCACCGTTTAAATAACAGATTTTCATCCTACTAAGAGAAACAACGTAAAGCTGACTGTTTAGTCACTGGTTTGATTTACTGACAGATAGACAAAGAACATCTGACTGTACATGAATCATTATATACCAGATCAGGCATTAGAATGAACAGAGTTACTTACATGTGGTTGCATTACTGTCGAGTCCATATTTTAAAAGTCTGTTTGCAAAGCCTGCGCCGAAATGTGATTGATTTACCAAAGAATCCACAGTGAAATCGCGAAAACAAATAAATAAACCTCAACTGAGACATTCACATTGTTGAAAATAAATAACCATATTCCTAGCTTTAGGATCCTTTGAAAGATAATGTTATTTTGTCCCATATCACTCGTCTCTCCTCGTCATCTCACTAACACGCCAGTGGGCGGGCTAATGTTGCAATAATGAAGTAGATGTTGATTTCTTCTGCGGAGGAGGCGTTTCACCATAGATAGGCACATTCCAGGATCAGTCATTCGATGGGCCTGGTATCAATAAAAGCTTTTATTGGACTAGCAAGGAAGTTTTCAGTTCTGAAACTTACAGGACATTCTTATAGTACAATGATCTCTTATATATCAAAAGCTCAAGGAAAAGTTGATTTCTCAATTCATGACCCCTTTAATGTTTTTAGGATGTTAGAGAAACTCTTCTAACAAAGGGGAGAAGGCAAACCAAATTCATGAAAAAACTTGTGATGTGATTTGTACAGAAACATGCTTGTTTTTTTTTTTTTTTATTCCCACCCCTAAACCCTCTGTGGGGCATAAGCAGATTGTACGAAAATGAGATCATACAAATTCATAAGAATTAGCCTCCAATTTGTAGTAAAATAGTTACAAATTACCATGAAAGTGTTTTGGAACAGGAGACTCAACTGGCAATTGATTTTAGTAGAGTTTGATATTAGCATGTTGCTATGCTAATTGCGTGAGACTCTTAACATAAAAAATAGGTAAGAGAAATGTTGATTATTAGCAATGAATAATGTATAGTCAGCTAGTGACTGTCAAAATATACTTCAGTCAGATTCAATCAAAATCAAGTATAGCCTATATTGATTCTGATTGTGATTGATTGATTTGCTAATAATTCACATTTCAAATCAATCAACATTCCCTTGTCTGCCATCTTGGATTTACTAATGCACCGAGCTTGTTGCAGTTCATTTTACAATTGTCTTCTCTGTGAAGGATATGAAAAAAAGTCTTTTAAATCTTTTAACAATTAAATTCCTTACCTTTTGGAACAACCTTCACATTGGGAGGATGCCAATGATGCCTTAAAATGCTGCAGTTCACTAGATATATGTATCTGTAAGAGGTCTAGACTACTGAATTTTGAAGAAGCCCAGATAATCCTCATGGTATTCTGAATTTGACTGGTTTTATCTGAACTCACAGGTCTTCCTGTTGCTTCTACCTCTGAGGAGTAAATATTGAGAAACTGCACAAGCGCTAACTCTTCATGTGAAGACAAGGGGGCAAGGTGTCCAGTTGAGATTGATCGTAGAGGCCGGACTGGTGTGGACTTGTGTGATGAAGTATTGAATGTAATATGTGACCAGGGGAGGCCGCAGGATTCTGATTCCATGGTACGCACAGTCATTTTTTGAGAATAACCTCAGAAACATCATATTTGTTTGTTTTCACAAAAGTATAAAGACAGACTTTACATGGTTGTGAGTTTATATTGATGTTCTACATACAGATTTTGGCACCACTGTATATAGCTATTGGAATCCCTATAAGTTAGGAAGATTGAATTGTAAAAGTGTATCCAAAAGATGTAATGAAATGCTAAACCAGAGATCAGCAGTTCTGCTACATGCTGATACCTCCTACAAGACCCCCAGAGCACTCCTTAGACTGTAAAATGCAACGTAAATAGATCTTCCCCAATTCCATCTCATAAAAAATACATTTGCAACTATCCTGGCATTCCTACATCAATTTCAATATGAATGAATAAATATATGGGGTAGAGAAAAGTCTTTATTTGTTCCAAACACACAGTGTGTAGGCAGTGAAATGTTTTTTTTGCAGAGATTGGAGCGAATATTGCTCCTTAATTCTGCCTGGTGAGCATCATCTCGTTCTTCATCTTCCTTGGCAGCTTTGTCTTCCTCCCAAGGCGTGTCCAGGAGGCCTTCCAGTAGCCTTTGCACAGCAATATTATCCTGCATGACAGTCACAATTTACAGTTGCTTGGGCATGGCAAACTGCAATCCATCAGATGATTTATTAACGTTCCTCAAACAAAGCCTCCACCTTCCTCCACTCCATGACAGTGCGACTGTTTTGCCTATCTAAGTCCTTTTAAAAGGTGCTGTATGTAATTTTTTGACTGTACTAAAGCATAAAAATACCATAATGTGTTTGCAGATATTTAGAAAACATAAGTTCACATACTTGTTTCTCCAAAAAACAATGCTACAGCCAGTTATTCTACTTTGAAATGTGCGTTCCGTGTCGGAATGTCTGTTTTCGTTTTGGTCCGTGTGATTCCACACACAATTTACCCAATAGTATTTTGACACCTCGGGTTGCCATTTGGTAGAAAACACAGCAATGGAAGCCAGCAAACGAACTGAGTCAGAGATCACAGATTCAACCCAACCTAAAAGCCTCTGCATCCATCTAAAAATCTCTATAAACAGAAGCATATTAAAACGTGGATAAATCAGTTCATCAGCTTACAGTGTGTAAGTCTCCACACCTTCCATTGTCAATTGTCAATCTGAATCTTGCAACCTGCGTGAGCGTCGAGCCTGAGGAGGAGGGGGCGGGGGAAACAACTCTCTCCAATATTTTGAATTTGGGCTGCAGTACCCATTTCAACCACTAGCTGTCAATATTACATACTGGACCTTTTAAGGATTAGTTCACTTTGAAATGAAAATTACCCCAACTTTTACTCACCCTCAAGCCATCCTAGGTGTATATGACTTTCTTCTTTCTGATGAACACAATCGGAGATATATTAATAAATATCCTGACGCATCCAAGCTTTATAATGGCAGTGAACAGGGGTCACAAGTATGAGCTGAAGAAAGTGCTTCCATCCACATCCATCCATCATAAACGTGTACTCCACACGGCCTTCTGAAGTGAAGTGATGTGTTTGTATAAAAAAATATCCATATTTAAGTTATGAAGTAAAATATCTAGCTTCCGCCAGACTGCCTTCCGTATTCAGCGTACGAAGAACGTGTAAAACTCTCGCAATTCAAAAAGCTTACGCTACGTCCTACACCTTCCCTATTCAACTTACGGAAAAAGTGTAACTGACGCGACACCAATTTACACTTTCTTTGTAACTTGAATACGGAAGGCGGTCTGGTGGAAGCTAGATATTTTACTTCATAACTTGTTAAATATGGATATTTTTCTTACACAAACACATCGTTTCACTTCAGAAGGCCTTTATTAACCCCCGGAGCTGTGTGGAGTACACATTTATGATGGATGGATGGATGTGGATGGAGACACTTTCTTCAGCTCATACTTGTGACCCCCGTTCACTGCCATTATAAAGCTTGGATACGTCAGGATATTTATTAATATTTCTCCGATTTTGTTCATCCGAAAGAAGAAAGTCATACACACCTAGGATGGCTTGAGGGTGAGTAAAGCTTGGGGTAATTTTCATTTGAAAGTGAACTAATCCTTTAAGGCTCTCTTAAACATCTGTTTTTGGTAAATAAAGTATAAATAGGGACTCAGGGTCATGATAGGTTTGAATTTGTAATTTAGCTTTTATTTCTATTTTATTTTCAATTTGTCTTTTCCGTTTGGTGTAGTTTTTGATATAGCAAAGAGTTTTCTATTTCATTTTAATTTTAGTATTTTACAGCACAGTCTATTATTATTTATTTTTGTTAATATTTTTTTTTTCCCCCGGAGTGCTTATTTTTATTTCTATTAACTCTTTCCCCTCCAGCATTTTTTTTTTTTTTTAAGTTGCCAGCCAGCACCAGCATTTTTGATCATTTTCACAAATTATTCATGGCCCCCAGAATATTTTTTTGTATGAATATTTGAACATACAATATTTCAAAAGAAAGAACAGAGCCTCTGATCTGAAAAAAAAAAAAAAGTTTCATAAAAATTTTTTTATTAAGACTTGTTTTTATAAATTTTATCTTGAACATAATTGTTTTTTTTTTGTTTTTTGTTTTTCTTACTGCACAGGCATTTTCTCTCTCTCACTTTTCCACTTAAAGCAAATAGAAAAAAACAATTCTGCTAGTAAGACATACTATCTTATGTTAAAAGTTTTTATATTATCTTTCTTCAAGGCTTTTTAGATACTTTAAAAGGAAAATTAGACACAGTTACTCATTAAGAATAGATTTATTTATTTATTTATTTTTTTTTTTTTGCAATAATCTCTATCACTAACAATGATTCTGCAGATCTCTAGCAGAATCAATGAGCTGATTTCTTCTGTGCCAGTGGACAGTGTGCTGGTTTGAGAATCAGACACTTCCAATCTTAACTCCTAAGTCAGTGAGGATAATCTTGATTTACATATACAGGAAACTTGGACACAATCAGAACCAACCTGATCTCACGGGAAAATGTAACTTTTTTTTACGAGGTGGTGTTTTCTTATGAATATGTACGATGTGAAGCATACAAAAACGTACAAGTATTTAAAAAAGTAATCATAAGTAAAAAATAATCAACTTTTTTTTATTTTAACTAGTTACTAAGGCAACATTTACTAAATTTAGTAGCAATTTAAAGTGAAAACAGAAAATATAAAACTAAAATCAAATTCAAACTCTTTAATAGTATAAAATCTATAACAGTATATCAATGACATTAAAATAACACTGTCCTCTTGTTACTACTTGGAAAATAGAAATGCACAAGAACTTAGTCTGCACTGCTGGACTGCAAAACACTCTTTTGTTCATCATAAATGTGTATTATTATCAACAACCAATATTTGATGTACAGTAAACCTCAGAAATACAGGCACTAAACATGTCTGCGGAAAAATCAATGGCTAGATTTCACGGAAAATGTCACATTGCTGTGAGCCTTTCTGAACTTTGTGTCCTCTAATTCTTTTGCACTTTTCAGCCCCAAACACACACACCCCCTCCCTCCCTTCCTCCCCCCTTTTATTAAGTGACCTGCCCCCTGTACAGGGGCATTTCGGATTCTCTGTTTTCCCCCAGCCTTTAATTTCTTCACCAGTCTTGAGCAAAGTATATTATATCTGCCTGCAGCTGAACATCAATGTCTCCTCAATTTGTGCAAAACCTTTGATTATATGTTTTGAGGGCATATTCTCTGTCTGCTTCTGCATATGCACCCTTATTTCCAACAATTACTTCCTAGTGGCTGTTTTCATGAGGACAAAATACAGTAATAATGAACAAGGGAGGGGAACTCATAAGATAATATTCCCCTTAACTCTCTTTCTCGTCTTTCTCTTATTAAAATGTGAATCAGGGCTGCAGGAGGTGCTGAATACAGGTTAAAATCACAGCAATCTCCCAAGTTTCTTATCTTTTTCTTTGTCCCTTTTCATCTAGCTAGTGTCAGATCATAGTCGACTGCTAATGTCAAACTTTCATAGCCTTGTCTCTCTAAAGTCCAAATGCTAGAGGAGCAGAATCAGTGGTGGCATTTAAATAGGCTAAACCTAAATATTTAACAGAGCTGGAGCTTTGTTAGATCGTCCCTGACAAGACCCCTCATTAAATAACAAACTGAGGATTTGACTACGCCAAAGTAGGTCTTGTCTGATTCTGAATCTAAATTGTGCTGCTGGTTTCATTTAATGTGTTACATAGCGGTTCCATGAGACATTGTCCCTTGAAAAGAAAACCTGATTCTGAAGCACAATGTTGATAAAAGGCCATTGTTAAATGTGACTTTGCTCTAAGGAAATTCTCCTGTGGGAACTGCAATGTTCATGTGTTCCAATTACAGTTTTCTTGCCACTGAAATGATTGTACTGGAATATTAAAACAACTTAAGCGGTTATTTTCAAACTTTCCTCTCTTAGATGACTTATTTCTGGATTGTTTAAAGCTATCCATATGCATTCGCTATTAGCAAACTTTTTCCTCTTCCAAAACGTCACTTAAGATGCAAGCTTGTACCTCAAGCCCTTAAAATCTGGCACCTATACATCGTCACAGAAAACTTTCAAAGACCCTTTTGCAGGCTGACTGCAGTCAAGAGAAAGTGATGGGAAAGTCGTGTTCCAACATCACCTATCAAATATAGACGAAAAGTGAGAGACAAGTGGAGGAGCTGTTTTTGTGTTCACCAATTCTCACACAAGGCTTCTGATGCACTCTGTCAAAAGTGTTGAGAGTTTCAGAGCTCTGTGTGCACAAATTTCTGAGCGCTGCTGGTTAATTGGCAGTTCGGATAAGGTCTACCCCACATAGCGGGGACAGCTCAACAGCTGGAGCTTTCAGAGGATAGAGAGGGATTTGGACTTTTGTTTTATCTCTTTTCAACAGCTTTAGTCCCGTGGGTCATTTTGAACTCTGCGATTGAGGGCAACTGATAGGCCATAATCAGTCAAAACTACTTTATAGAATGGATTTTTAATTTGTGATCGGATTGTCTTTTTTAAAAGTCATTGTAAAAAAAAAAGATATGCACTGCACTTTCAATGAGTAGGGTTCAAAACTAAAGTTCATATGCTTAACCTTAAATTTTTTTTTTTTGAATGATTTTCAACTCTGATACTAAAGTTTGAGTCTGGATACATTTTAAAACCCTGATTTTTGCATTATTATTGTTGTTATTATTATTATTATTATTATAAATCTAATATTAAATGCCATTAAATAATAAATTATTAAAATATTAAATTGAAGATTTTATTTATATTAGTCTAAAGGGGCTAATTTGGGACCAATAGTTTGTTGGTAGTTATTGATTTCCCATCACCAAGACTGCATTTATTTGATAAAAATACAGTAAAATCATAATTTTAGAATGATTTCTGAAGGATCATGTGGCAATGAAGACTGGAGTAATGATGCTGAAAATATAGCTTTGACATCACAGGAATAAATTACATTTTGAAATATAGTAAAATAGAAAACAGTTATTTTAAATTGTAATAATGTTTCACAGCATAGTGTTTTTACTGTATTTTTGATCAAATAAATGCAGCCTTGGTGAGCAGAAGAGACAAAAAAATCTTAATGAACCCAAACCTAAACTAAAATATATTTTTATATTTTTGGAATATATTTTATGGTTTGGTATATATTTAAACATTTCTTAAAATGGTAACAAGGTCAAATACAGGTGGTGTGTGGACTATAAAATAAATCTGAGTATGAAAACTGATGAGTTCACTACAAGTCGTGTTAATGGTTAAAATCTCTTTGTTGTCTGATCAGTGCGTCTCAATTTTGCTGCGGAAAATGTGTTAAAAATAGCTTATGTGACATGTGATCACATCTTATGAAGATCACATCTGTGTGCATTAATTATTTTTTAAATGTATGGATGCCTCAGGGTGTATAAAGGCGCCCTAAACCTGGGTTTCAGTACAGACTCTTTCATCCCTCTCAGCTATTACATGGATCATTTACCCCAAAACACGATACCATGTGCCATGCTTCATTTTACTGACACTTGCCCTTGGAGTGAACCTACAAAAAATGTAAAACTGATCAACTCACTGCACAGGAAGCTTCAACCGTGATGTGTGAGAGCAGGTGGAACCTAATTTTTTTTCTGATTAACCATTGTAATGTATGTCTCAACCTAGCAGATTACTAAGTCTAGTGCCTGGGCAAATTCAAAGACACAGTAGCACTTTTTCTTTTCTTTTTTTTGTGATGTGTTGGGAGTTAACAGTGTTATTAGGGTATTTTGTTTCTATAATGAAGAAATTTTTAGCATTAGTATTTTAGTAATTTGGTTTGTTTGATTTTTTTTTTTTTAATTTTTTTTTTATGAAATACATTGTGCCATCATGTTTTTATTTTGTTTTCAAGTTTCTAGTGCAGACAGTCTCTCCTCTTGAATTATATAGACTTTGACCTCAGAGCTTGTATTTCAGATATTTTTTTTAAAAAGGTATCCTCCTAGGGGTAGTGTTCTTTGTGTATCTGTATATGTGAGTGTGTGTTTGCATGACTGACAGATTGAAGGACAAGACTTTATTCATTCAGGACTGTTGCTTGAGATACTTGCAGAGGGAGCGTGACAAAGAGCAGTACAGAGGAAGAGAGAGAAAGAGAAAACTCAGTGTTATGAGCAAGACAGAAACATTGACAGAGGTAGAGACTGACAGAGCACACTAGAGATTGTTTTGTGCCAAACAGACCCCAAACCAATTTAATTGCAAGGGCAGAAATACCACTGCAGCAATTATTGCCACAATTTACTGTTGATAAAAAATAATAATGATAATAAAACAAAAGTAATATATATATATATATATATATATATATATATATATAGTTTGGAATCAAAAACATGATGAATGTGTTGAAAACTTTTTTTCCAGGATTTTTTTTTTTTTTTTTTAATATTTAAATATATAAAAAATCCTGGAAAAATGTGTTTCCAAAATCACAGTTTCCACAAAAAGGAGATTCCCCCCCCCCCCCCCCCCTTTTACTGTAGTATATGTGTAATATTTTTTTCCTTTTATATAAGTGAAAGAAAAACAATAATATATATATATATATATATATATATATATATATATATATATATATATACAGTGTTGGGGAAGCTACTCTGAAACTGTAGTTTGACAAGCTACAAGCTTCTCTTAAATTAAAGTAGTTAAACTACAGTCAAGCTACCCTTTTGAAAAAGTAGTTAGCTACACTACAAATTACTATCAAAAAGTAGCTAGCTACATTGAAACTACTTTTAATTTTTTTTTTTTTTTTTTAAATGACATAGTTAATTACAAATAACTGGATAACTGTTAATGAAGAATGTTTAAGTAAAAGGTTTGGGGTTTAAAACAAAGCAATGCACTACAATTATGATTTCAAAGTGTACTGTTTTATTTTGTAAACTATATCAAAAGATACAATACTCAAATGTAGCCTATATCTCACACTGACTCTCTTTGCACGCTTTAAATACATTCAGAATTTTAATATAAGTTTTGTTTTTCATGCTATGAGAGGACCAACCACCAATTGCACTCTGTAGTTTAAGAAGTGATTTCTACATATAAATGCAGGATTCATGCTCAAAATTGCTACCATAACCATAACACGGGACAAAAATATGCAATAATAAGAATAATAATAAGCAATGTAAATGCAGACTAGAAAAATATTAGAAATATTTTTGAAATTCTATTCCAATTATTTGTAAAATGAATTAAAATCTTAAATGTCTCACTATACATTGCTATTCTTATTATGGTGGAGCCGTTGTTTACACATTACATCTGCACTTTACTATAGCACCCTCACTTATTTCAGAAGCACCTTCAATGATTTGATTCTGGAACCGGACCTGCACTTAGACCGAACCGGAACTTAAATTGGATACACAGAAAAATGCAGGTTAAACATACAGCACATGCAGTTTTAAAGCTTTGAGACGCAAATCATGTGCTTCTGGCGTGAACATAGTGCATTTCATTCTGAAACCCGCGCGACTTATTTTATTAGATCAGCCTTTGCCGTGTGATAAGCGCACTAAGCTATGTCGCGATTTTGTTTTCTGTTCAATTGACGGATGCTTTGCCAATGCAATGACGCAGAACACCGCGTTAGTGATCTTATGTTCATTATAAAACTGGCGGGACAGATTAGACTATGGCGGGTCACCACTGTAATAAAATAGTTCGCATACATTTGATATAGACTGCAATAAAGCAGGACAATCAATTTAAAAAGGCTATTATTCACCTGTATGTGCTTGAAGCCTTCGACACAGACAGCGTTTTAATCATGTTTATAAATTAAGCGTAACCTTTACTAATCGATTCGTGAAGTGTGAACCCACTCCTGTCCTTTACATAATCATTCGACGATCTCTTCTCGATGAACTGCTGATGAACTGATAAAGCCGCAAGATGCGTGATATAACAACAGATGGCGGTAATGCACGATTTTAGTTTGTGATCTAGTAAGACGCTGTGCTGCTTTAATGCTTTGCAGGCTAGTCAGAACGCAAAACGGAATGTAGCTTGTAGCTTTTGGTCGCGCTACACCGCTACTTGCTGGAAAATGTAGTTAACTACTGGAAAAGCTACACTGTTTTAAAAGTAGCTGACCTACATACAAGCTACTGAAAAATGTTAAAACTAGTAGCGCCGCTACATGTGGTTAACTACTCCCCAAGAGTATATATATATATATATATATATATATATATATATATATATATATATATATATAAATATATAAATATACAGTTATATATATATATAACGGTTATATATATATATAGATATATATATATATATAAAAAACGGTTAGTTCCTGTCCTTGATTCTGATTGGTCAATAGCCGTGTTTTATTCACGATAAAACATGGCTATGACCGCTTCACCCAACAGTTCAGTGTATCACTACACAACACTCTTAGCAACCACTCTTAGCAACGTAAACTGTTTGTTCTCAGTTGATATTGTTCATTGAAGCTTATTGTACTATGTAGAAGAGTGTTGTGAGAAAGAGATCGAGTGAGCGAGTTTATTACCTGCATTCAGATTTAGCATTTTGGAAATGGAAATGCAATCAGGATATTATGTGAATCAATTTTAAAAAGTGATGTTGTCAGTACAATAATATTTGTTTTTCAGCTTGCTAAGCATCACTTGACAGTATATGCCCTTTTCAAATCACCTGGGATTCATTTTTTGCTTTTATAAACCCATTCAGCATCTCTTTCTCTTCAACTGCCCACAACCATTATTGTAAAAACACAATAAAGACAGATACAAACAGGGAGATTTGAACTCAGAATGAACAAGTACTCATAATGCCTTTCCACATGGTTTACAACCTATGTAGAGCAATCTAGTCGGCACTGTGACAAATTATGCTAATTATCATGCCACTTCAACCCAATGCATCAAGACAGTTGATTAGCGGTGAGTGAACTTTATGTTCCCTTTCCGCTTGCAATAATGCGCCAATCGAGCCGGGTGCCGCAGTGAATCCACTGCATGTCCCTGTGATCATTAGTGGCTAGCAGTTCATGCTAATTGAGTTTATTCAAACCGTCTTCCTTATCAAATATGTATTCACTGAAAATTAGAACACAAGGTGCATTGACGCAATGATAGTGAAGGCTATCATTAATAAGTGCATGTATGCATGCATATTTGCCATTAATATTAGAGCAATAAAAAGAGGTAGTTCATTTTCAGTGTTGCTACTACTGTATGTATCAAGCCAGATTTGGTTAGCATTATACATGCAAAGTCATATTCTCAATTCCATTTTCTCCTCATCTTCATAACTTTAATTAGGAACCCTGTGAAAATGAATGGTTGTGAGTGTCAGTTGGGGTAGATAAGAGTTGTGTCAGCTGACAAGGCGGTTTTCACCACTAGCCCAGTATTACTTCTCTGAAAACTCATTAGTTTTTACACATTTTCGAAGGGTCCAAAATTGTGAAAGTAATTAAAAAAGTGGCTTTGTTTATTTTGCTGAAAAAGACCAGGGGCCTCATTTATAAAGACGTGCGTATAATGATCCTAAATGTAAACGTGCATCAGTTTACAAAATGTTCATGAACAATTTAAAAATGTGTGGTAGATTTCATGTGTGTAGGCATATACACCAATCAGGTATAACATTATGACCACCTTCCTAATATTGTGTTGGTCCCCCTTTTGCTGCCAAAACAGCCCTGGCACCATCGAGGCATGGACTCCACTAGACCACTGAAGGTGTGCTGTGGTATCTGGCACCAAGATGTTAGCAGCAGATCCTTTAAGTCCTGTAAGTTGCAAGGTGAGGCCTCCATGGATCGGACTTGTTTGTTCAGCACATCCCACAGATGCTCGATTGGATTGAGATCTGGGGAATTTGAAGGCCAAGTCAACACCTCAAACTTGTTGTTGTGCTCCTCAAACCATTCCTGAACCATTTTTGCTTTGTGGCAGGGCACATTATCCTGCTGAAAGAGGCCACAGCCACCAGAGAATACCATTTCCATGAAAGGGTGTACATGGTCTGCAACAATGCTTAGGTATATGGTACGTGTCAAAGTAACATCCACGTGGATGGCAGGACCCAAGGTTTCCCAGCAGAACATTGCCCAAAGCATCACACTGCCTCCGCCGGCTTGCCTTCTTCCCATAGTGCATCCTGGTGCCATGTGTTCCCCAGGTAAGTGACGCACATGCACCCGGCCATCCACGTGATGTAAAAGAAAACTTGATTCATCAGACCAGGCCACCTTCTTCCATTGGTCTGTGGTCCAGTTCTCATGTGCCCACTGTTGGCGCTTTCGGCAGTGAACAGGGGTCAGCATGAGTACCCTGACTGGTCTGTGGCTATGCAGCCCCATACGCAACAAACAGTGATGCACTGTGTATTCTGACACCTTTCTATCAGAACCAGCATTAACATTTTGAGCAATTTGAGCTACAGTAGCTTGTCTGTTGGATCGGACCACACGGGCCAGCCTTCGCTCCCCATGTGCATCAATGAGCCTTGGCCGCCCATGACCCTGTCGCCGGTTCACCACTGTTCCTTCCTTGGACCACTTTTGATAGATACTGACCACTGCAGACCGGGAACACCCCACAAGAGCTGCAGTTTTGGAGATGCTCTGACCCAGTCGTCTAGCCAACACAATTTGGCCCTTGTCAGACTCGCTCAAATCCTTATACTTGCCCATTTTCCTGCTTCTAACACATCAACTTTGAGGACAAAATGTTCACTTGCTGCCTAATATATCCCACCCACTAACAGGTGCCGTGATGAAGAGATAATCAGTGTTATTCACTTCACCTGTCAGTGGTCATAATGTTATGTCTGATCAGTGTACATTATTATTAATTTCAGGAAATCATTAACATTAAGTCATTTCATGATGTAATTAACACAAAGCTCATTTGATCATTTATGCATATAATTGTAGTAATATATTTTGTGATTGCCTATTTATCTTTACATTTTCATACTGTAAATGATGATGAATTAATTGATATGAGAGGCAAGAAGTTTGTGCACATACTCTTTAGTTGATGGACGCATAGGAACATTTTCATGTCAGTTTCTGCCTTTATTAATCCAGATTTGTTCCTCTTTCTGGACTTTTTGATAAAAATCAAATCCTAAATCCTAAAGATCGTGCATGGGTCTTATGAATAGCTATGCTTCCATCCAAAGTTTAACTTGTGCGCAAAATTGGAATATCGCATAAAACATTTGCGATAAGCAAATAATAAAGCACCATCCATCCCATGTGTTCAAGAGAACAAAATCATCACTTCCTGGGAAATTGGCGCAAAATATCTAAAAATAATAATGGAAGTAGCTGCAATCTGGTAAACCGCTGTGGCCCCTTTTTCCAGTAGCCCCTCACTGCAGAACACTCGAGATCCAGGGGGCGGAGTCGGGTAGGTTAAGGGATATGTAAAGTGGGAGGAGTTGGATTTAGATCCAGGGGGCAGAGACGGGTAGGTTTAGGGATATGTAAAGTGGGAGGAGTTGGATTTAGATCCAACCCCACCCCCTGGATCTTGTGGTCTGCAGTGAGGACCATCTCCTTTTTTCCTACATCATAAATGACTTGCGTCTCAGAGCACGCAGACGAAACGCAATAAACACTGTCATGCATTCTTGCGTTCAGATGTCTGGTGTTTGGGAACACAATCATGGGTTTAATCAAAATCATTTTGATGACAGACTTTGGCTAAGGCATTTCAGAATGATCAAACCAACCTTTGAGATGCTGTGCGATGAAATCGGTCCACTGGTTAGTCCAGTTATCTAATCACATCCACTGCTGAGGCAAAGTCACTCAAGTTTTTTGTTGGGCATCGAGGGATTTATTCAGTAAATGTGTTTCCATTGTAGTTTAAGCGCATGTCTTCTTATCAGATAAAAAAAAAAGTATCCGCCTCAGTTGAGCGCAGAAGTTTATGATAAACATTTTTAGAATATAAGAGGTTTTTTTTTTTTAGATATCCCAAAATGCACATAAAAATAGGTGGATGGAAACTAATGAGTCCCCGGCACCAAACCAGCACTACACTGCGTAAGCCAATCTACGCCTGCATGGACATTTATGTTGCTGTTTTTTTTAATGCTTTGAACGCTTTTAAACGCTTGAAAATATCTTATGTGGTAGCCTATTTGTTGTATGGGTTGTTGTGGTATGTTTTTCACCATCTTTCTCAGCATTAGGGATATATACCGTTCTTGGAGACCACAATGTTCATGGCTCATTTGTTTGTAAGCACATCAATTTCTAAAGCCATCTGTGTTTCGTTTCAGTGGAAAACTCCCTGAGCACTCTCTAATGAGCCTAGGATAATAAAAATGTTCCTGTAACATTTCCTTTTCTTTTCTTTTTTTTTTTTTTTTTTTAAGTGGCCAGAATATTTCCCTTTCAAAATATTCTCAGTATTGCCTAGCATTTATCGCTAGTGTATTGGTTCTATGCCCTGTAGAAATGGTGTTTAATGTTTTGTTGAAAAGATTTGACAAGTTTTGTTTTGTTTTGCGGTCGAACATCAGACAAAGTTAAATAGTACATTGTCAAATAGTGAGATGCTTGAATAAAACTCAATCTACACTAAATGATCAAATTTTTTTTTTTAAAGATTTATTTTTTGGCGTTTTTGCCTTTATTATGATAGGACAGTAAGCAGACAGTGAGAGAGAGGGAGATGGGACTGGGAAAGGTCCGCGAGTCAGGACTCGAACTTGGGTCGCCTGAAGTGCAACGGCATTATATATCGGCACGCTGCCCACGAGGCTATCGGCACTAACACTGAATGACAATTCTGAGCGATACACTTTTCCTCTGGGTAGTATAAGGTGGAGAAAATTTGACCCTCAGCATTTTTGATGAATGGGAAGGAAAACATTTGATTAGCATCTTTAGGAGGCAATAAGAATGATCACCTACGAATGGAGAATTTGAAATACTGTTATTTGGGGATTAAGAAATGACAATGCAATAAAACTATGAGCACCATGGTTTAGGAATGGTTAGTTTGTAATGATATGAATGTAAGATACCAAAAGCTTATCAGAAATTACCCTGTTTATGGTTTTGGATTATGTTGGCATACAGTGAATAGGTGGCATCAGTTTTGATGAAAATACACTATATTGCGAAAAGTTTTGGGACGCCTGCCTTTAAGTGCACATGAACTTTAATGACATCCCATTCTTAATCCGTAGGGTTTAATATGGAGTTGGCCCACCCTTTAACAGCTTCAACTCTTCTGGGAAGGCTTTCCACAAGGTTTAGGAGTGTGTTTATGGGAATTTTTGACCATTCTTCTAGAAGCGCATTTGTGAGGTCAGGCAGTGATGTTGGCGAGAAGGCCTGGCTCGCAGTCTCCGCTCTCATTCATCCCAAAGGTGTTCTATCGGGTTGAGGTCAGGACTCTGTGCAGGCCAGTCAAGTTCCTCCACACCAAACTCGCTTATCCATGTCTTTATGGACCTTGCTTTGTGCACTGGTACGCAGTCATGTTGGAACAGGAAGGGGCCATCCCCAAACTGTTCCCACAAAGTTGGGAGCATGAAATTGTCCATAATGACTTGGTATGCTGAAGCATTAAGAGTTCCTTTCACTGGAACTAAGGGGCCAAGCCCAACCCCTGAAAAACAACCCCACACCATAATCCCCCCCTCCACCAAACTTTACACTTGGCACAATGCAGTCAGGCAAGTACCGTTCTCCTGGCAACCGCCAAACCCAGACTCATCCATCGGATTGCCAGACAGAGAAGCGTGATTCGTCACTCCAGAGAACACGTCTCCACTGCTCTAGAGTCCAGTGGCGGCGTGCTTTACACCAATGCATCCGACGCTTTGCATTGCACTTGGTGATGTAAGGCTTGGATGCAGCTGCTCGGCCATGGAAACCCATTCCATGAAGCTCTCTACGCACTGTTCTTGAGCTAATCTGAAGGCCACACAAAGTTTGGAGGTCTGTAGCTATTGACTCTGCAGAAAGTTGGCGACTTCTGCGCACTGTGCGCCTCAGCATGCGCTGACCCCGCTCTGTGATTTTACGTGGCCTACCACTTCATGGCTGAGTTGCTGTTGTTCCCAGTTGCTTCCACTTTGTTATGATACCACTAACAGTTGACCATGGAATATTTAGTAGTGAGGAAATTTCACGAATGAACTTACCACGCTTGAATTCACTGAGCTCCTGAGAGCGACCCATTCTTTCACAAATGTTTGTAGAAGCAGTCTGCATGCCTAGGTGCTTGATTTTATACACCTGTGGCCATGGAAGTGATTGGAACACCTGAATTCAATGATTTGGAGGGGTGTCCCAATACTTTTGGAAATATAGTGTACTTATGAATTATATTACAGTAGGCTATTATTGTTGCATGCAGCATACAACATGCTTATAAAGTTTGCAGAAGCCCCAAGTTTTTGAAGTGATTTACATTTTTGCTGGTGTTAAATTTAATTTTAACAAGCCCTTGCATGAACCATTTGGAATATAACAATTATGCATCATGTAGCAAGAACGTATTTCCATAGAAAACACTGCTTATGGACTCCTTATCTACTTTGTGCAAGCAGGACCTGAAGTGCATTTAGGCATGAAAAGGCACTAGGTCTCATAGCTCCGTGTAAAGTGTTTTTTTCATGTAATGGATTCATTACTGTTCTCTTCAGATCCAAGCCCGAGGCCGTGCTTAGTCACTTCATTAAAATGGGATACAAATGGACGCCTCTATCATTTCTGCTTCGTCTGAGTCTGAGAACATGGTACCCACACGACCTTAAGTGTTCATATTTTATACTTTACAGTAAATGCTTAATGTATATACTACTACTACTAATAATAATGTGTGGAGGAAAGGGGGGATATTAAGATGGGTGCATAAAATTTGATTGGCCAACTCAAATTTTTAAACTTTGATTTAGTTAGAGGCAAGACCTTCAATAAAACTATATATAATCTGCTTTTAAATCAAAGCAGGAAGCAGTGTTGAGAAATTAGTTAAATAGCTGTATTTATCGATACAATAAAAGTCAATGGGGTCCAAAGCAATATCGAACCCCACTGACTTTCATAGTAAGGACAAAAGAATCCTTAACAAAATTACATTTTTCAAAATATCTTGTTTTGTGTTCCACAGAAAAAAGTCATAATGGTTTAGAACAACATGAGAGTGAGTAAATTATGACAGAATTGAAGTTGAATAGGGGTTTTCATTTCATTAGTGAGTTGTACTGAGTGGCGATCAGGCGTTAAAAATTGTTGTTTTTACTCAGTGGTCATTGCGGTTGTCATTAGTGGTGGAAAGTGATGGCAGCAATCAATGTGCACAGCTCCTAGACATCTTATCTGGGCCATTCCAGGCAAAAAAAAAAAAAAAACACCACCAAATACACCACCAGAAATCACAAAATTTCCCATTTTTTGTTGTTCTGTAACCAATAAATCATAGCATGTGGAAAGAAATATGGATGTTCAGAAATCATTTTTTATTCACTAATCACTTAATTCTTTATTTTGGAGACCCGAGGTTGAGTGACATTCTCAAACATTGGTTTGGCCTCCCACCGTCTGTCCCCAAATCCAGTTACTTTACCTTTGAAGAAATGCATGGTGTAATGCTGTCACTTCCATCTGCTCTGGGCTGCAGTTTCCAATGCTTTTCCTCCTCACATTCCTGGCATGGATTGGAGGAAGCTGGTTACAGAAAGCCAGCTTGGAGCTCTAAATCCAAAGCATTGCAGTTTGCAGATGAACAGTTTTACAGATTTTCTCCCAGGGAGATTGACTCAGACTATAGGACAGACGTTTGGCATTATCTTGAATGCACGGCTAGACATGCAATAGCCTCTAATTCTGCTGATCTTGTTAAGTTTCTGAAAGCATAAATGTAGCTTACATTTTAATGCATATAAAGCTTGTTGCTTTATGCTACAAATCAAATAAAAGCACATTAACATTGCATGTTTAATGCTTTTTTAGGGTTTTAGGGTTTAGAGAGCAATTTATGCTTTATGTGATTTTTTTTAAAAAAAAAAATATTTACTATTATTTAACTGCCTACCTATGGACTACAGTAGTCCCAAAAAAGTATGTGCACACTTAAGTCAAACTTAAAATGTATGAATGTTATTGAATTAGATCAAACAAAGTGGTATTTTATTTTTAGAAAATTATAAAACTGGCTGAGAAAAGTTATTCCTGAGAGAACGTCTACTATCATTCATTGTTAATTATTAGTTCAAGTAAATTACACTATACACAGGAACAGACACAATTCAAAACAATGTGGGTTGATAAGATGAAAAAAAAAAAAAAATGTTGGACACTCCACCATCAGGTTCAGAATGTGTGGAAGAAGAAAGGCTAGAAACTGTTAATTCAGCATACTGAGACTTAGAGGAAGGAGTATGTTTAATTGACAGCCTGTAGTTAGGACCATCTGTGGTTAGCCTGTGGTAAGTAAAGGTCATTTGGGTAGGTGGAGGAGAGAGAAATGTGGAGATGTACCATTGAGTGGGTGTATTGACAGAAAGATATAGGGCCCCGAACATAGCCCTGAGGTACGCCAGCACTGAGAGGTTAATGAGGATGGAAAACCTGCTCCGTGAGCCACAGTGAAATTCATCAATGGAAGAATAAATGTAGGGTTGGGGGTGGAATAGAGGTGGGTTGTGAGGGGATGATGGGAGCTGTGGACGTGCACACTAGAGAGTTTTACATAGTCATTGCTTTCCATCTAACAGTGTTTACATTTTCTGAATCTGCATTTTTAACATTAATTACGGCTGCAAGTCTTTTCAGTCTATTAGGGTGGAAAAAAAAAAAAAATTCACCATAAAGGTATTAGAAATAATTATGAGAATATAAGAAGCTCTTTTACAGCATATGGTCAGATGTAGTCTTTATCATATCTCTCTCCCAGGATGTGCTTTGCCAGAAGATGTGCAACCAAATTAATCCATGTCTCTTCATAATCTCCTTTAGGGCCAGACTCAGAAAGATGTATTGCAATATTTCTTCGAAACACATGCATGTACACACTCTCACATGCACAAAACTTTGATATGTGTGTATAAATATATATATTCACTGTAAATCACTGTAAATTATATGGTAATTCATAGCTTTTACTGTTTTAAAAAAGGTAACTTACATTTAACCAATTAGCAGTTTTTTACTGTAGTATTTTTACAGTATTTCCTCTAAAAATTACATTTTTACAGCACAGAAACAAGAAAAAAATTACTTAAAAAGCAACACTGCATAAGTTATTAAGACTTGTTTTCTTAGATTATATCTTGAATTTAAGTACATTTTGATTTCTTTTTCAGATTTTTGATTCAACATGTTTATACTTAAAAAAAAAAGACAAAATATGCCATTACACAATGACAAAATACACACTTGTTAAAGATACTTTCTCTGAAAACAAGTGTTAATATTATATGAAGTGCTGCTTCTTAAGTAACATTTTGTTCATGTCAATGACAGTTGCTCGTCAGGTGAGGCTGCTTACGGGGCTGTATATACAGTATGTATACCCGAGCAACTGCCATCGAGATGAATGGAAATGCTAACAGACTGCAATGGAAACCAGAAGACAGATTAGACAAGGAATCATGGCCAAGAACATCCTGCACCTTAGAAAAACCAAACATCAGAGACATGATCCACACACATGAAAAAACTGCAGATAATACATAGATGTCATTGTTTATGGTTTCCAAAATCTAGGCCTAGTTGTTAATGAATACCTGAAGTATGATAAAAAATTAAAAAAAAGGACCAGTTTAGCCAAAGGAAAGATTCAACCTTTGTTTTCAGTGTTTCTGCAATAATATTCAGTTGTTTATGTTATTTCAGAGTGTCTTGTTTTGAGTGCAGATGTCTGGAAGGAAGGTTTTCATGCCCTCTAAAAAGACAGTATAAGAAGCTATCTGATACAAAATTTTTCTTTTTGTTGTTTTCCGGTAGATGGCAAAGGCATGTGGCACATCCCTGTCTTAATGAAACATCCTTGTTTTAATGAGCTGCATAAGTACATTTTGTTTATTTGTCCTTCATTTGACTTTAAGAGCAGTAAACTAAATTCCTCTCACACTAATGCTTTATATCAATGGTTCTCAACTGGTGGGTCACAATGCAAAAATGGGTCATAGGTCTGTTTTAATAGGGTTACGGACAGCAGAGAAAAACAAGGCCAAATGCAAATTATAAAATGCACTGTCTATATTATAGTGTTTGGATAGCAAATTTAATTGGCTCATCAACTTTTAAAGGGAGGAGTAAACACTTGCTATATATTTTGTTGTTGATGTCAAAGGCGTTACGTCCATGCAAACTTTTGATATTTTGGTATTTCATCCATCACTTGATAGAACCGAACCAAATTAGGCAAATGGGCGATTTCAAAACACTGCTTCATGAAGCTTCGAAGCTTAACGAATCATTTGTTTTGAATCAGTGATTCGGAGCGCCAGACTGCCAGAGTCACATGAACTATTGAAGTTTCAAAACACTTATGATGTAACGAAGCCTCGTTTACTGAAATCATTGGATTTTGTCACTCTGAACCACTGATTCGAAACAAATGATTCGTAAAGCTTCGAAGCTTCATGAAGCAGTGTTTTGAAATCGCCCATCACTAGATATTGTGGAATAAAGTTGCTATTTTGTTATTTTTGGCGCACAAAAAGTATTCTTGTTGCTTTATAATATTAAAGTTGAAGCACTGTAGTCACATGAACTGTTTTAAATATGTCTTTATAGCTTTATGGGCATTGAAAAAGGGAGTGTTATTGCTGGCGATGCAGGCCTCACTGAGCCATCGGATTTTATCAAAAATATCTTCATTTGTGTTCTGAAGATGAACGAAGGTCTAACGGTTGTGGAACGACATGAGGGTGAGTAATTAATGACAGAATTTTCATTTTTGGATGAACTACTTGGCACAAGCTGATTGGTCCATGTCACTTCTGTAGCCAATGAGCTTGTTGTTCACATATTTAAATGGCTGGTTACATTCACTATAGCAGCTTGCAACAATATATATTGTGCACTGAATTATTGGCCCAAAGTATCTAAATTCAAGTGACACTCAGAAACTAGACGCTTAAAGTATAAAGAAGCAAAGCCAGTTGAGAACCACTGATTTACATACTATTATCTATTGAATAAAGGTAAACAAAACAGTGAAAGGAATAAAATATGTGGGAGAAATGTATTCTAGCTGTGAGTTTTATCAGGTTCTATGATTAGTTCCATCTTTTAGTTTGTACAAGTAAGGACATCGTCAATGCCAAAGTCAACACTGTTCATAAATTAGGTGATCAGAGATATGCAATTACATTTTCTGGAAGAAACAAAAGCCTGTTTGCAACACAAAAGATCTCTGTTTGAAGAAGACAAAAAAACAATTATGGATTAACTGCAGCGTAACTAATCCCATTTAGCTCCCGGGACTAGTGCGCGAAGAGCATCGCAGCCGACTTTGGTGTGTTTCAATAGAGGTGAAACGATGCTTGTCTGCATGTGTGCCGTATCCCCCAGATGGGACTTTGAATTAAGTGGCATTTTAAATTTTGTCCTACATGCTCCCAGTAATCTTTCTAGGTTACGGTGCAGATACGGAACACGGGCCTTCTGAAATATCACGGCAGTGCAAACAAATATGCTCTTTGTGTATCTGTTCATAATTAAATGGCCTGAACTCGCTGACATTTACAGTGTTGATGAAAAACTATTTATCAGTGATACCTTCCTTTGATGTAATTGTCATTCGGTTACATTGAACTTGAGGTAAAAGAACAGAGAATTTTTGATTTTCTAAAAAGTTCAGTAGCCCAGAGGCTATTTGTGAAAGAATAAAAGATAAATATATCCATCCATCCATCCATCACCTTATTGTGTATTATTTTTCTGTGCATGTTATTATTTATATTTAGAATAATTTCTCTTCTGTTTATGTAATCATGGCTGCGGTCAGAAGTGGTTGTAGGGTTTGTGGATATTTGAGGCTTAGCCTAGACCTCTGTGAAAATAAAAGGGCCTCATTTGATTAAATATGCTTTATGATGCACTTGATAATAAATGTTGCAGTCTTACATCTTTGTGGGATCATTTTTGGTAAGCAAAACATTAAATTATACTGGAATTAAATTAAGAAAAGGCCAAATTAACCTTATTCTCAAACTCACTCATGCCAGTGTTTTTTTTTTTGTTTTTTTTTATTATTATTTTTTTTTTTTACAGCATACACTTGTACACTCGAATGCTGTAGTTAAAAAAACATTGAGAAGTAGTTTCTTTCAGCTTGCTGTACTCTATTGTTTGCTAATGACGATTTTATGTCTTTGGCTCGCTGGTTGTTTAAAAGAGTGTTTAGAAGTTAGAAGGCTGTTAAAATGCAGTCTTGCATGTGAAGGAAAAAGAAAAATACCCAAATAATTCACAAATAATGTAATGCTGGCATTGTGTTTTAAGAAAATAGTTTTTCATGAACCACTTAATCCCCAGAAGCCCATTCTTGTTGCCGCCCATAACCGGCATTAAAGGATTATTTGAACGTGAACTCATAAAATAATATTACCCTTTAATATCATAGCCTACTTCTCAAATCCAATCCAATCCCAGTGGATGAAATCAAGTCCTGGCCTACATTATTTCCCTCTGAATATTCTTTTACTTGGAAATACATAAAGTTTAGTGTATTGTGAATGCCATTTCATACTGTCGTTCATTCTCAGATTTTGCCGTTGGACTTTTAGATATCAAGATATCAATGAGAATGACTCAGATGGCCATCAACCTCCACTTTAAACATTAACATATGCTGACGGACGAACTGTCGCTCAGTGGAGAGTCTCTTGGCAGAAGAAAACATATGGCTATTTACTGTGCCCAACTAACTTTGCAGCATTTTTAGCCATGTGAATTTATTACAGCCCTTCTTTGCAGATTTCTTGGTATTCATGCTACAAAGACATCCTTAGCAATTTTCACAAATAAAGACACTGTAAGGCAATATAAAACCAGGCATTTTGAAAAAGCGCCTCAGGTGATCATTGGATTTGCTAAATAAATTGTTTTTGGGAGGGAGAGTGAAAAAGTCATCTCAATTTGTTGGAGCAGAATGCTGTTTTCATTGCGTTGCCAGCTAGGAATATGTGCAATGAAGACAAATGCAGATTTGTACTCATTTACTTGTCTGCGCCATATGGTGTACCTAACACAGGTGAGCAGAAAGCCAGAAAAGCCAACCGTGGATGATGGATTGGGTTAGGTTACATAAAACGAGAGAGCAAATAAGGCGCAAACAAACAAGGTAAATGTGGAGGAATAGATTTATTTTTGTTATGATATATACAGAGCCTTATCAGAGAAGAGGGTTTTGCGAACACCAAGGTCAGGGTTTCAGCTGAGGTACCTTTGAATTATCTTTCTTACATCCAGAGGGACCAACCAGAGTTCTTCTACCTGCAGGCTGCATTTCTTGGCTGGCCAAAAGGTCAGAGTACAAGGTCCTGGCCTTGGTTCTGATTTCCTTGCCCATCTCAGTAAACTGAACTCCAATGAATGGCACGTGCGTGGAGGGAGATTTTCCGAACATCCCTGCAGTGATCTGATGGCAATAAGTCAATGTGATAGATTTGTGCCAATGACCAGTGGGCTTATGTTTCCATGAGCGGAAATTTCATTGCAGAGTATCGGGGGTTTATGAAGATGAGAAAACTGGTTTTTAGTAAGAAATAAATAGAAAATAGATGTAGTATCAATTGTATTAGGGAATATAAGCATTTTTAAACAGTTTTGGTTTTTGTGAAAGAACAAAATCAACAATGCAAGCTAGCGAAATTTCACACTTTAATGCAAATTATATTTTAATGCCACTTTTACATATCAATAATTTCTATTGAACTGAAGACATAAGATTGAATTGATGTTAACACTGATTACATAATTGCATGTTAGTTTGTAGATATCCAAGTTTGTGTATGTGTGTTTGGAATAGCTAAAACATTCCACCCTCTAGCAAATTACGGCATTAATAAAACATTAAGGAGATCTGCTGGAGTGCTGATGAGATGGTGTTGTTAATGAGAATCATTTCATAAAGCCACAGATGCCATACATTCCAATATCTTTCTAGATTTCAGTTAATAAAAGATCACCCTAGTAAATGGCATCTGAAAGCTCTGCTTGTGGAGCTCAATTGTGTCCCATCAGTTGTGTCTTGCTTTAAACATCTTAGTTCTTGTTTTATATGTGATATTAGAAGGAATGTGTAAAGATTTATTAACCCCCTGGAGCCGTATGGATTAATTTTTTTTATGGATGGATGCATTATTTTTGGCTTCAAAACGCGGGCCCCCATTCACTACCATTATAAACCTTGGAGGACTAAGGATATTTTTAAATATATCTCTGATTGTGTTTGTCTAAAAGAAGATAGTCATATACACCTAGGATGGCTTGAGGGTGAGTAAATCATGGGATAATTTTCATTTTTGGGTGAACTATCCCTTTAAGAGTGGTGTGACAGATTGTTGTAGCGCCTCAGTTTAAGCGGTCTTTTCTTTCATTTTAATACAAAACGAAAAAACATGCATGAACATTAAAAGGTATGTTGAAAGACACAGTACAACTTACTGAAATGTATCATGTCTCATGTAATCGCTCAATCAGTGTTTCAACCGTGGAAAGACTTCAATAAAACAGCTTGTGAACAAAATGTCACATAACGTTGCATTTACCCAAGGAAAGTTTTCCAATATTCACAGTTCATTAGTTAGCTATAAAAACACTATAGAGGAGCTCATTTACTGTTAATTTTATATGTATGTTTGAATAAATTTGTCATGAAGACAAGTGTTTATGTGCAACTGAGTTGTATACAAACAGCTAGCATAGCATACTACAGCTAGCATAAGATGACCGTGTTCTCTCCTTCTTCATCAAATTCTGACCAGGTAAAGAAACCCTGACCTTTAGTCATCATTATAACTAAGCTAAGCTCTCAGGACTGTTTTATTTATTATGATTTGTTGTGTGCCTCGGTCTGGGGCCAAAGTCTGATGTTGACCTTTACAAACACAGCGAATGCAAGACGGCAGGTTAGAATGACACCGGTTACCAAACACTGGGCTGATAATGAGGCTGCAGGCACTTTATAGAATGATAGCTGATAAGAAAGAGAAATCCAATTGCCAAGGGACATCATTTGACCGCTAAGGTTTGGAAACAGTCACAGCAGGACACAAACCTCTATGGTGTAGAGACTTACAGTAATGAAGAGGTGGGTTTGATTGGCACATATAGGCTACAGGGAATGTACAGAGCTATTTGCACCACAGAGGTGAAATTTATGCTTACTCTACAGACAGATAGCTTGATCTAGGCTGTGTCCGGAAGCCTTTGGTATGCCTTACTTTTCTGCCTGCCGTTACATGGTCAGGAGTATAACCTTTCAAAGTGCACTTCTTTGACCACTATATGCATTAGACACATGCACACTGTGGGCCCTATCATACACCCGGCACAATGCGGCGCCAGGCGCGACGCAAGTGTTTTTTGCTAGTTTCAGCCTGATGCAGTTATCATTTTCACGTCCTGCGCCATGTTGTTCAAATAGCACATGCATTTGCACCCATTTGTGCGTCCATGGGCGGGCTGGTCTGAAAACGAGGTGTGTTCAGGTGCATTGTTGGCGCATTGCTATTTTGAGGCAACTGAATTAGACTGCGCCATTGACCAACTGAAACCTGCTCTGAAAGTCAATGGCGCAATATTTGTTTTGTTATTTAAAGAGCACGTTAGTAATATGCGCCTATATGCGGGTGCACAATGCGCATGCTTATTACACAAACACAGAGACACACAACAGCACACAAACATGCCAAATATTACAAATAAAAGGATTACAATGTAAAAGATTATTATTGTGTGCATAAAGATAAAAATGCTTTGGTGGAATCTGGCTTTTCCTGTAGATGGTCTGCTCGTGTGCGAGCAGACCGTCTTGCCGTTTCCTCACTTATTTTATTTTAAGTACAAATGCAAATAAATTCTGACTGCACATCCCTTGTTTTTGTTTCCATCCCTTATTTTATATTTTTGATTCCATCCCTGCATGATATTTTATTTTGTTTATTTTAAAGTACAAATGCAAATAAATTCTGACTGCTCATCTCTTGTTTTTGCTTCCACCTTAAATGCCTATTGTGTTATTGGCATTTTTTTTTTTTTATCGAATTGTTCTTAAAAGCAAAAACCCAATTATAAAGGTTTCCACCCAGTTGTCAATGCTTAAATCTTGACTGAAACGGAGTCATACATTGAGTAGATGAAAAATTAACTGTCTCATTCCAACAGCTGCTTCAGACCAATGTTATATTTAAAGTTTTTTTTTTTTTTTTTTTGTGTAGAATGTTTTGTGTGTGTGAGTGTGTTTTGACATATGAATTTGAAAATGTGTTAAATTTAGTCAATATTGTCATGGTGGTTGCAGGTAGGCAGACACAGACGAAGATAATAAATCCAAAATACAGGTTAATGATAATTCCACCAAGCAGACAATCAGAAGCAACACACATAAGCATAACGGTGAACAGACAGGGAATGAATGTGAGGGACCAACTTATAAGGCAAACACAGATGAGGATAATGAATGGAACACAGCTGAGACAAATGAACTAATAATGACGGTAACTAGGGAGACAGACGAGTGGCGGGAAACTGAACAAAGGAACATGTGACAAATGAAAACAAACTGAAAGTCCACACAAACAGAAACTGAACAGACTGTGACAAATATTTTGTCATATAATATTTATTAATTTTAGTCAGTCTTACTCTGACTAAACAGCATTTAAAATTCAAACATTTTATTTATTAAAGCAGCTCAAGTGAGTCAGTCCCCAAAATTATTGATTATGACTGGATTATTTAAAACAATTTAGATTTTTCTACATAAACATTATTAGTGTGATATCTTGTTTTGTCTTTATTGTCTCTGACAACATCAAACGTTTATTTATTTTATTTTATTTTATTTTATTTTGAGCTTGATATACATGAGGCAACACTTACACTCAGTAGTGATGCAGTTTCTTCTATACTAGCTTTCTATCAGTTGAAGCGGAGAGGAGTGATGTAGAATAAAAGAGACGGGAATATCAAGACCGGCTGGCAACATGCCATGCGTCATCAAATAAATTACACTCTAGTTTCCTTAAGTGAGCCAGCAAAGTGAGCCCCCATGGAACAGAAGCCCTAAGTATGTGAAGTGGGCAGAAAACTGATATGATGCAGCTCCCACACCCTTCCTCACTTAGCGCTTGTGCTCGGTTTCGCTGTCTTCTGATGATGTGGCTCACAATTCCATAACAGCAGCCAGGACACACAAAGTGCTAAAAACAGACATGCTTAAAAAGTGCCCCAGGCGCAAGCGTGCCAGATGTAGTCTGCATCTTTTATCAAAAATGAGCATCACAAAACTGCTGCATAGGCTCATTTACGAAAAGCACACTGTCCACTATTTCTTTTTTCTAATACTTAACTGCTGCGCTCTGCACATTAGCCCTGTAAACAATGTTTCACCCACCAAACGTGGATGGACGTTACAGAGAGCGACTGAGGACAGAACAGGAGGTCTGCGGATGGATCTGCAGAAGGGAGTTTTAGTACCGCACCACAACAGCTGGGATGCAATGAGCCTCCCTCACAAACAGACCGTCCCAAAAGACTGGCTGTGTTCAATTATGCAGGAGACCGGCCATGTACAAACTAAGTCACCAGTCACTACAAAGCGACAGTTAACTGAGCAGAGGCGAAGAGAGAGAGAGAGAGAGAAACATAGAGAATGCAGACAGCGGCTCTGTTCCAAAACTTAGTGAGCTGTCTGTGTAGGCATCATTTTAAAGGGCCATTCACACTAATGGAGAATTGCAGCGACAAAGCAAACAAAGTCACCTATGTTCAGTAAATATTGGAGATACAATAGTGGCAGCAACTGTTTGGCAATGCAACAAAGTTTAGTAGTGCTCAGATTTATGCAAATGAGTGCAGCATTTTGCAGCAACTACCCAAATGTCTTATTAATAAATGCAAAAGCCTTATTAATAATAATTAGACATAATTATTTATCTCTGTGCTAGCTACTATACTTTCAACTGTGTTATATCTCTCTGTTTTTTTGCATTAAGACATTAACAGTAGTCAATTATTGGAATTATTGGGCAGAAATATTACGAGATATCTACTCACCTACATTGCAGTTGTCAGGGTTAGGAGTTCTAAGAAAACCATGAGTTTACAAGTATGTGAACAAGTCTAAATCTCAAAATTATGGTAATTTTGACACAGTGTGAACGCCCCTAAATTCATTCCATGATAGTGGAGAGAAATGCTTACAATATGCTACATTCACGTCATGTCATAATTACCGTAATTATGAGATGACAAGCCGTGATGTTCTACTAGGAGCTATTCACGTCTTCAGACTCGGAATTGTGCATTTCTATGGCAACTCTATCAACAACAAAACAGAGTGCAACAGTGCCCGCCCCCTTTTTCAGTGCCGTCGGTTCCGGAAGTATTTTTTTTTTTCATTCATTTTTCCCTTAGGGATTTTAAAATAATCTTTGTGAGAGAGTTATAAGCCATGAACCAAGTCATTTAGATATGAGGTGAATCACAACACTACAAACTTCGATTTAATGCAAAAACGTTTTTGAAAATCTGACAAAAAGACAAAGGTACAATTGTGTACTTAACGGTATTAGTGAGGGAAAGAACTACAATCCCATGAAGCATTGCGAACAGCATAATCAAATTAAAAATGATGGAGAAATATAAAACAACTCATTTACAAATGTTGATTATATGTATAAAACGATACAACATTTCAGTATTTTGAGAGCGTATAGGGAGATCTACTCGATTACGTCATCCACAGCGCTTCATGGGAGTGGGCGGAGCTAAAGAGCTATTTTGGAACATATTGCTTTTTTTGACTCTCTGATTTGTGTAATTTTCTGTACAGCATCATGGGTAATGTAGTTTTTCACCAGGAATTCCATTGGTCTGTCTTTAAAGGTTTATACGTTATCGTTCAAAATCAATTTCCTTATGGAGAAAATTAATGGAGTTTGTACTTCTAGAACCCGACTGTTGCACTCTATTAATCTGCCATAGTCAGGTGGTACAGCGGTCACATGGTACAAGTGGGAGCTCTCAGAAAATTCTGAGTTTACAAGTTGGAATTACAAGTTCGTAGGACATGAGCACTTTTAAAAGGCAGAATCTTGTAATTTCAGTAATTCCGACATGGCGTGAACACACCTATATACTTTTTATAACAGTAAAAATATTGTGAGTGCATATGACAATATTGTGAGTACACTTATAATTTATTCAATATTGAAAAATAATGATAAAAATGATGTAATGTAAACTATTTTACACAATATTTATGTATGCTATGTATTTTTAAGCATGTTAGTTAGAGTATCACATTGTTAGCAACATGCTAACGACTAAGTAGAATGTTCCAAATCAGTTTTAGTTAGAATGCTAACTTAGAAGGCATCTGCATATGTAGACAGTAGACAGCAAGGCAGCTCACCGCATTTTGGAACAGAACGAGAGAGTGCGAGAAAAAACAGAAACCGGAAAAAGAAGATAGATGTTTGCTTGATGCCTCTTCCGTGCCTCCCAAAACGAAGCACTAATGATGTCTCACACTTTTGTTGACCTTCTCTCTTCTGTCACTTTCTCATACATAGACGAAAAGACACAAAGAAAATTTGATTCCGGTCTAATATTCTTAAATGTCACTGACTCCCTCTAACTCCCACACTTTTTCACCTTCCCCAAAAGGCTGCAACGCGGCTGGAGTCACATTGTGCCGCCGCAGCCGACGACAACAACTCTGCCCCCGAATTCCCTCGCAGCGCCGGTCAGAGGCCGTTTTGAACTTCTCTTTGGAGTCTCAGGCTTGACTGAAAGAGAATTAGATGTAATTTGATGGGCTGGTGGGCTGTGAATATTCCCGAGGCGAGGACAGCTGTCTTGCCTAGAGAACAATTGTGATGGATGGCAGGAGTAACCACAGAGACATATGGAAATTCCAAAGCATGCAGAGACGTAACACTGTGGATGTAGTTGCAAGCCCACACGCACACACGCCGCTATGCTCTGCTTGGTTTTCATTTAGCCCAAAGCAGTGGGAAGGGAGACGGGGTAAAGACTCTTTCCCCTGAAAATCTTAACATGGCCAAGTTATGACAGATTGTTATGAATGAAGACGAATCGGCTGACTTTAGCCTTCACCGAGTGTGTGTGCGTGTGCAGATTTACTCCGAACAGACTGGAGCATCCCACAATGACACAAATTACCTCAGACACTTGTCCCGGTTTGTGTTTATACAGGCTGTATCCTGGGAGCCATCACGGGGCGCTGACAGAGGCTGCAGGTATGAAGAGATAGACGGTTGGACAGCTTCTTTGGAACAGGGGGCGGTTTCTCCCTCGCAGTTCACCATATTTTCCCACCTTTCTGACTCAGCGGAAGTGCTGGAGGCTAGCCATTCACCAACATTGATCTGGTGACGGCCTCAGGGGAAAAGGAGGCAGGGAGAGACAGAGGGAATGACAGATAGATGCAGACCCACCCAGAGAGATGCAGCAGGGAAAAGATAAAGAAATGAAAAAGTGAAAGTAGAGCGTGTGTGTATGTGTTTTTGGATGTTTAAGAGGACTTAGTTCACCCAAAAATTTAAATTGTGTATTTATTTACTCAGCCTCCGTTCCATACCTGTATGACTTCTGAAGACAAAATAAGATATTTTTATTTAATTTTTTATTTTTTTCATACAATCAAAGGGTGTTGTTTTGGACCCCACTAACATTCCTTGTGTGGACTGAAATGTTTTTGAAAATATATTTTTTTGTCTTCCACGGATGAAAGAAAGAGTATATATAAAATATTTAATTAGACATAACAAAAATGTTGCTGTGAGACTCCTTGTTTTTCATCCAAACAAAAAGTGCACTGTTCCAAAGATACCTTGCTACTTCCTACATAGGCATCCTAAGCGAAATTCTAACCCAAGCTCATTGGAAACACATACCTGTGGCAACATTTCTGCAAAAAGAAATAACATTACTTCTTGCATGTGAAATGTCCAGTGGTGCTAAACGCACATTCAGTTTTCTCTGAATTCTGAGAAAGTTTTATTACGTTTCTCCAAATTCCAAAATTCCGAGAACGCTTTATTATGTTGGTTGTTGTACGCGGCAGTATGGAAAAGAAATGTCCGGTAAGTGGTGCTAAAAGATTAATGCTATTGTATTTGAAATTAATGTACCATCTAGCCTACACAAAACTCTAAACCTAACCGATAGTGTTAACAAAAGCAAATGTGAAATAAAAACACTTTTGCTAAAGCAACCATGCCATTGTATCTTGCTTACACAAATCTTTGAGCTCTTCTATTGTGATTCTTGTGATTCATGTTTCACTGGACTCGTACCCGAGTGCTTTGCATTACAAGTACAGTGCTGTACCAGATGAGCTACTGAGCAATCATCAGAAAAGCTATTCATATGGAGCTGGTTATGTGATGCAAACATCAAACATTAGTTTACAAGTCATGCCTTATAGTAAAACTGTTTTGAGGTCATAACATAGTATTGTGCAAGGAATCACTTGGAAATACATTTTTATTAAAGGGTTAGTTCACCCAAACATGAAAATTTATTTATTCATTTATTACTCACCCTCATGCCGTTCCACATCCATAAGTCCTTCGTTCATCTTCGGAACACAAATTAAGATATTTTTGATGAAGTCTGAGAGGTTCATAGAGTCTCTCCACTGTCTCTCCATAGAGATCCAATGCAACTACTCCTCCAAGGTCCAGAAAGGTAGGGAAAAGACATCATTAAAGTACTCCATGTGACTCAATTTTATGAAGCGACGTGAGTGCTTTGTATCAAACTGCCAAAGTTACGTGAACCATTGAAATTTCAAAATGTTTCAAAACACTTATGACGTAACAAAGCCTCGTTTGCTGAATGTGACTTTGGCAGTTTGATACATGCTCCAAACCACTGATTCGAAACAAAAGATTCGTAAAGCTTCGAAGCTTCATGAAGCAGTGTTTTGAAATCACCAATCACTAGATATAGTTGAATTAAGTCGTTATTTTGGTTTTTTTGGCGCACAAAAAGTATTCTCGTCGCTTCATAATATTAAGGTTGAACCACTGTAGTCACATGAACTGTTTTAAATATGTCTTTAGTAGCTTTCTGGGCATTGAAAGTGTTCATTGTCTTGCTGGCAATGGAGGCCTCACTGAGCCATCGGATTTTATCAAAAATATCTTAATTTGTGTTCCGAAAATGAACGAAGGTCTTACGGGTGTGGAACGACATGAGGGTAAGTAACATAATTTGAAATTACATAATTTTCATTTTTGGGTGAACTAACCCTTTAACACAAATATGTTCTCAATACTTCTGAGTTAGATCTTATTTTAGGTCTGTTCAAGACTACCTGAGATCAAATGTAAATCTGCAGAGTCTGGTAAAATAGAAAAATATTTAGTTGAACCGTGACTCTGTGAAGTTGTGCTTTGTTATTTTCTCTCTGCAGACAGGCTGTAATTTGTGTCATTTTATTATACAATAACTTTTGAAAACAGCATCCAGTCTACACTGTAATAATTCAATTCATCGCATCATTTGTTTTCTGAATGACTGTTGTTAGCTTTATGTAAGATTAAAGAGTGTTTGGCTACTAGTTATATTAGAAATATAAAGGAATTGTTCAGTTATTCTGTAGTGTGGGGCTATTCTGTATACATGGAATGGAAATATTCATCGCTGTATTATTTTAAGCTTTGTTTGTGATTTGCGTTACCTGCAGCCACAGGATTTTTGCTTGTGTGATATTACTTAAAAGGAGAATTCTTGTCATATATTTTTTGTTCCATTCAGACATGGTCTTTAAACAAGAATACTCTTTAAACAGGTACATATAAAAGGGCAAATATGTTAAGGGAATGTTCAAAACATTCATTAGATCCCCAGAAACATTTGTTAGACATTTATCTGTAATGCTGTACACAAGAAAAATGGAAAACCCAGTCAAGTACAAGTAAACCAATTTTACATTTGGCATATTAATTGAGATGCATGGCCACTGCGCACATCATCTGCTCATGGAACCATGGTCTCTGTCTCCATCTCCATGTCTGCAATACGTCCACCCCACTATTTGTTTATTCCATGCTTCGCTAGGTAAATTTAATTGATTGATTTAATTACGTCCCAAGATTTTTATTTATTTTTTTATTTTTTTATTTTTTTTTTGCATCAAACTATGCAAAACAATGAGGATGGATCATGCAACATATTTAACTTTTAAATGTAGCTTTTATTATGTGCAGTATTCAGTTAAATGGCACTAACAGTTTTGTCAGTTTTTATGCCTAAAGCAGTGTCACCTGTTTGTCCTTCCACAGAAAAATCTGAGGTGATTATCATTTGCATTAAAAATGATCAACATGATCTCATTTGTATTTACAGGTGTTCATACCAAAAATGTGATGCTAATTCTGTCATGACAACTCTCAGAGTGTTTGGCATGGTAATGGATATGACAATATTAATTTGTTTGTGTATTGGCAAATTGATCTGCTATAGGCTGCTGCTTCTGCAGAGCAAGTACGGGACTTGTTACTGCTAATACATTCATGACATGCTGCTGTGAGCAAGTAACACATGCTGCTTCTGTAAAAAGCTACATGAAGCAGATCAATACAGGTGGAGCTGGGGAAGGTGGAGGGTTTCTGAAAGTGCACTGCAAACTGCTACTGAGCAGCGAGCTCATTGGCTACTGATACAGCTGAAACCAATCAGCTGCGCCTTATAGAGAATGATGTGCAAGCAGATGGAGCCTGTGCCATCTAGAGTTTCATGAGAGAACTTTGTATTTCTAGTATGAAAACCTTTTTGTTAGTTTAGATATGAGTTCTTTGAGGTACATAGAATATTGAATATTAATTAAATGTTTAATACCGGAACACTCACACTGAGTGTGTAAATGAGTGAGACATGTTTTGTAACATTAATATTTTCAATTAGATTTCATTTAATGAGGTTAAGATTTGATGATATTTAAATTCGTCCATATTAGGAGTACAAATGGCTTTCAGTGCTTTTAATATTCCTATCGGAATTTTGTTGATACATTTTCCTTTAAAAAGTCTTCAGGATTTATTCATGAATGAGAGTCCAACTTTTAAATAGTGTCTTAAGTATCGATAACTATTTGTATATCTCTAAAGCTGTAAATGTGTCTTTATATTTCAATCGCTGTCAATAATTGTTGCACATTTCATTGTCTATGTGAATGATTTACATATGAATACCTATGAATACAAATGAGACCTGTCATAAAATGACAGATCAGGGCATGGTTTTTGTGACCTGTCTGGATGCAGCAAGGGGAAAAAAAATAACAGGAAGTAATTTGTATTCCATCTTAATATGTGTTATATGCTCTTAGCCTCCGGCTGCTTAAACAGGAAGTCAGAGAGCACAAGAGACAGAGACGGGTGTAAAAGAAACAAAAAAGCCATTTAAAATCCATCTTTTATTCACCGTTCAACCAAGCGGCAGTTTTTGCAGACATTTCCTCCACAATAAAACAATAGGGGTTCAACACATCATTCAGGGATGTGCTCCAAATGCAGAGACTGTCTTAAATCTGTGCGAAAGTTTTCCAGTTGTCCCATAGATATGGAAATCTACTTTTGTACTCTCATTTCCTCCCATTAAACCTGATGCTGATCCCCAGAGCACCAAGCCACTTCTTAGTTTCATTCATCATGGTTTATGACATAAACTTGGTTTGTTCATGCTCTGAGTTTAAGTTCTTGTGGTCTGTGAAATCTTTCAAATGGACAACACTATAAGCAGACTTGGAAGCCAACATGAACAAATAAACTCTGACCTGAACAAAAAACCCACATTAAGGGTTTACACGACAACAATGTACTAAAATCAGAAAATTTTTTCCTTTGCATTTTTCGCGAACAGATGACAACATTGTCAAAACGATCCCCATTTACACGGGGATCGTTTTGACAACTAAAACACTGTATTATTCTGCCAGGCCAGTAGTTGGCGATGTAGTTAGCAGTGGTTAGACTGAACACGTAATACGCATGCGCATGACGTCACCATTTTCACAAATTCGTGTTTTTGTAGAGTAGCTTACATGGAGATGATAACAGTATCGTTTTCAAAAACGTGTACTTTGAAACCTGTTTTCAAAAGTTTGCATTTTCAGGCCCCCAAAACATCGTTGTTGTGTAAATGAACAGCCAAAACCTATAAAAAGTTTTATGTGTTAACAAGCCTTTGGAAGTCCATGATACATCTAGCGTATATACACATATAAACTCCCATCCTCCTTCACAATCCCTGATGGCTTTATTAACACTAATGTACACAGAATTAGAACAGAACAGGAAGTGCAGAATGAGCGCTCAAAAAGATCTAACACGAGACTCTGTGCTGTTAACTCATGAAAGCAGGGAGGTCTTTTGAGCTTTTGCTGTTTTCTGAATGTTTCTACAAAATATACAGTGCCATTCAAATGCGTTCTGTGTGAACCTGCCTTAAAGGGGACATATCATGAAAATCAGACTTTTTCCAAATTTAAGTGCTATAATCAGGTCCCCGGTGCATCTACCTACAGAGAAAACGTGAAAAAGGACAACCTAGTATTTTGTTTTGGCAAGCCTTTCTCTGCAAGCATGTGAAAAAATGAGCCGCTCAGATTTCGCTCACCTTGTGACGTAGGAAGGGGATCTCATTATAATATTACCGCCCCTTAATCTGTATGTTTCCACCCACAGTGCCGTCATTTTGTTTTCGCAAGCGAAAACGGTGTACCAGTTCTAACGCCATGGCAAATGTTCGAGCAAAGCATGCTCACTGTTCTGTAGTTGGCTGCACAGACGAGCACAGTTTCGTTAGCTTGGATAGCCTGCAATTTGACCCTGGCAAGCTCGATTGCTAAAAAAGGAGCGTTTCTGTACATTCACCACAATTGATTGCAATCATAAAGTTTAGCCTAGTGTGTATGGCTCTGTTTGGCAAACAGGTACGCTATGTATAGTGGCCGTCCATATGAGTTTTGCACAAAAGATTACCATGACAACACATGCTAGTCGATGAGTTGAATCAACTCCACAGCAACTACATAAATGTATACACTAATCATTCAGAAATGTCCAGTTGCATTCTAAAAGTTGTAACTTCTTCCTGAGTCTCTCCATCAGTGTCCGACTCCGGTTTGAACAATGTAAGGCTGAACACCGTTACTGACAAACGTCATTTTGGCTGCGTGAGATTCTCCAGCTTTGTTGTTGTTGAGCAACCGAAGCCCAAGCTGTTAAAGCTCCGCCCACTTTTAAAAAGCAGCCGGGAGCAGCAACTCATTTGCATTTAAAGGGACACACACAAAACCGGCATGTTTTTGCTCACACCCAAATAGGGGCAAATTTGACAAGCTATAATAAATGATGTGGGGTATTTTGAGCTGAAACTTCACAGACACATTCTGGGGACACCAGAGACTTATATTACATCTTGTGAAAAGGGGCATCATAGGTCCCCTTTAATGTGTACAGTTTGTGATTTGAAGGTTTCTTCACAATATGACTGAACCAAGTTGAAAAGTGAGGTCTTGAGATCACTTTGTTCCAGTAATAATCAGTTCATACACCTAATTCAGAAAATGTCTAGTTGTAGTTGATATTTCATTGCTCAGATGACTTGGAGTTCAGTTCTTAGCTGATAGCATAGCTCAGATAATTGAAATCTCTAATTTTGATTGTAGAATTTGATCTGAGCACAGTTTGAGGCATCACTGATATCTCTTTTGAAACAGGAGATATCGTCATTTATTCTTATTGCTGTCTAGAAGAAACAGCTTAGATATTAAATAGATCTCAAATGTAATTTATTTTCTTCTCAGTAGAAACTTTAGAGCTATAGGTTTCCTCAAGTGTTTTTTGTCAATGGAAAGGACTTTGCTTTGGCATAAATGTGAGGCCACTACTTTGGTATTCCTGTTCTTTGCTAAAAATTATGTATCAAAACAAATAGCTTATGATAAAAAAGAAAGGAAGAGAGGAGTAGAATAAAAAAGAGAAACCGTACAAAACATTCTAGTTGAAGGCCTTTCTTAAAGCTTGTCGCTCTTCAGTGGAAAATTCGGCATCTATGTGGTTTCAAGGCATTAGAAATTCATGAGATGCATTGACTATGCTCAGGATATTGACAGACAAAATAAATGTGCAACACATGGTACTGATCGGGGTATTTGTGCATGTTTGTTTGTGTTTGCTATCTTCAAAGTGCATAGAGCATCAAGGAGAAACTTGATGAGGCTTAAGTTCTGGCTAATAAGCTTTAATGGTTGTAATACATTGCTGTAATTTAGGCTGCTTTCTTTTCCATTTCCCCTCAAAACTTTAGAAATAGATTACTGCGAAGAGTCAGAGAGCTCCAGAGCAGACGCTGTCTTTCGTCATGGTTAGTGTGGTACAAATTGGCATTTTCACACACTTTTGTTTTGTGTGTGTGGACTTCTTCTGTTTGTTCCTGGTTTGTGTTGCACTTTAATTATGGAATTGTATTTCTTTAATAAATTATTTTTGTTGATGCTTATTTTATTTTATTTTATTTTATTTTATTTTATTTTATTTTATTTTATTTTATTTTATTTTATTTTATTTTTCTGGTATGCTTTTGGCTTCCTACCTCAACATTGCTATGTTGATGCTTATTTTGTTTTGTTTTGTTTTATTTTATTTTATTTTTTCTGGCATGCTTTTGGATTCCTACCTCAACATTGCTATGTTGATGCTGAATTTTTCCATTTCATTTTATTTTTATTTAATTTTATTCTATTGTATTTTTTTTATTATTTTACTATTTTATTTTACTTTATTTTATTTTCCTTTGATTGGTTGATTGATTGATTGATTCAAAAGATTGATGCTTTTCTAGTACAACTTTGTTTAATAATTTATAGGTCAATAAATGAATTTTTTGTCCAAAGGCCTTGATAATAATAATAATAATAATAATAATAATAAACAAAAACAAAGATATGACATCCAAAGTATGTAAGGTAGTACAACTCGATCTCTTCTATTGAATCCAAAAGGTTTTAATTATATTTTGCTACATATAAAGGTATTTTAAAGATTTTGAAGTGTCAAAAGGTCATTCAGTTTAACCATCCAAAGGCCAATATAGCCATTTCATTTGTGATTAAAATATCGTAAAATGTAATAAATGTATATATTTTTTTTATTCTGGCATGATTTTATAACATCATATATCAACATAGTGCAAAATGTTATTAAAATTATGTGTAGAAGTCATTGCTTTGTTATGAGAAAGAATGTCTGGAAAAATGAATTTCATTAATGTCATTCGGAGTAATCAATATAAAGGGACCAATTTGGATCGAGTCACGCGTTCAATATCATGTGACAGGATATGACATCATTCAGACACCTGCAAAGGACCACATGGTCGTGAAGAAAAGTAACTAACTCTCTCTTAACTATCTGAAAAATTCATGTTTTCACTTGCTCATACGCATGTCCAGAAACATCAGGTCATTCGGTACAAACGCTGTAAAACATGGAAAATGTTGTAATATTTAAAAAACTTGTACTAAATATAAAATGTTTGATTGTCCTTTAGCTAGATATCAGCCTGTTAGAATTGTTTGAAAATATTGTCGTTCGGTATAACCAAAAGTGTCAATCGGTAAAACCAAAATTTTGGTTAAACCGAATGACTTTTTTGGTGACAAATTTTTTCCATCTTGTAAAAAATGACAAAAGCAGTGTTAATTGATTATAAAAACCACATAATCTCATTGTTAACACTTAATAAAACTTCAAAATGAATTATATCTCCATTAGTTTTTATTTTACACTTTTAAAATCCTTATTCGTCAATGACCCTTATATTTATCTACAAAACTAATTTCAAGCACTTTTAAATCAACAAACTATTAGATCAAAAGTGCATTTAAGACAAAAACATGTTTTCAGCTATGTCTAGATTTTTCACTGCCATTGTAATTCTTGATTTCAGTGATTTACTTTCATCAGTGAGCATCTGAATTGCTTTTATATTAGCTAGACGTTAAATCTTGAGCCTGCTTTCAACCCTGTCGGGATATTGGTGACATAAAAGGATAAAAACCACTGACTAGAGAGTTAATGTCTTCCACTGGCACATTACCGCTGTGCCCTTGTGCAAAGCACTTAACCCCAGGTGACATGTGGACTGACCTTTCAATTACAGCATTGTAAGTCTCTTTGGACAAAAAAGCATCCTTTGATAGATGATTATGGTCATTTACAAATCTGTCAGGTGGACCATGTTGAATGTTCAGTTAAAATATGCAGAGAGGTTGGTCTCCTGGATGATGGCTTTTGTTTTTTGGGCTCCCACACAAGCGCAGAAGTGTTCTTGTGGTAAACAGCCACCTGATAATGTGCGCGCCTAAGAGCTACAGAAAAAGGCCAGCGCCGTAGTGCGTCCCCACTGAACTCTCTCTCTCACTCACTCTCTTCCTCTTGCCTCTCTGCACTCATTTCCTCCTTCCTCTCAAATTCAAGTGCTCTTATTAACATGCACAATTGAATTGCAAAGCATTAGCTCTGTTGGTCAAATTTAAACTAAGGACCAATCTACTTTGATGTTTTTTTTCCCTATCTAAGCCTTTGACCTTTCCAGTGCTAATTGGTTTTAACAAAATCACCCAAAGGAACATTGTATTCTAAATGGATTAGAGCCCTTTTAGTTGTTTTATGAGCCTTGGTTTTCACACTGATTTCTTTCTCTTTTTCTTTCTTCATGACTTTGTAGCAATCTTAATCGCATCATTTGAATATATATACACATATATATACACATTATACAGTATATATATATGTGTGTGTGTGTAATGAGAAGCATATTCTTTCCAATTGTCTAAGTTATATAAATAGTTTCTCGGTCATCAACTCATAGTACCTATTGGATTATTCGTTCACCTTTCTTCTCATGTAATGTTCAGTGCTTCTGCGGTTGAGTCCAAGGGGTAAAGTTCAGTGCACTGGAGCTGAAGCAGTGACTCATAGGTACGGACCTTGCAAGGGCTCTCTGTGCATGTCAGGCTGAATCACAGCAGACAAAGCACAGCGAACCTGTTTTTCGTGCATTTGCTCTGAGGAGAGAAGATTTTTTAGGAAGTCTAACCTCATGTGAAGAGTTGAGTCATTGTGTTTTACATTTGTTCCTTCCACATGGGTAATTTCACTCTCTCTTTTCCCACTTTTTGTTGGTTTTTAGTTGAGGTTAATCCATTATACTCCACTGAGGATATTCTGAGGATATATTACATTAAAATAATGTAATGCAAATAACGAAAATAAATTTAAAATAAATAAATTTATCATTTAAATCCGCTAAACTCCCTTGAAGTTTTCAGTCCAATGATCTAGTAAGCGAATTCATTCAAACAATCAGTCCAAAACTGATTGTCCAAAAATTTTAATCTACTGATAGCCCTAAATGATGTTTTATTAACAAAGTTCAGGAGGAACACATTCAAATGATCTGACTAATCATCACATCATTCCAACCAGCAATCAGCAATCAATATATCTACCCAATCAGCACGAGTGGAGACCTATATATGTATATGCAGTCGACTCACCTATGTTTCTCGACAGTTTTCAGCATCCCTCCACCACCCTGTCTCCTCACACTCGCCTGGTTACTTTCCTAACCAGAAATACGGGGGGAGTACTCTGGGTTCGGGCCAAATACTGAGCTTAGAGCCCTCTCCTCAGACAGCACGCCAAATATGCATACTATTTACTCTATCTGATTATTTGTAAGTGTGAACTCGTGAATATATATATTTTAAGAGTTTTATGGTAGGCCTATATTTATTCGACCCGAACCGTCACGGTACGGACGACACGGTTCGGTTAATGCAGTCAGTCAGTCACGGGCGATCTACACCCCAATTCAAAAGGGGGCACGCACAGTAATGTTTTCTAGCCTTACTACTTTTAACCAGCATTAACCACCAATAATCGCAATAAGCTCTGTGTTTTGTTACATTTGATAAGAAACAAAGTGGCATCTTTCAAATTCTGTCCATTTTATCACGAAATTAAAAAAAAAAAAAAAAATACCATTTTGACGCTTTTTGATGTGGCGTGACAGATCACTGTATAGGTGCCTCAGTTCAAATGGCAACGCGGTGCGCAGGTGAATGCGATCATCCTTTCCTCTTCGCGACTACAGAATGAACATCTGAAGGTATGGTGAAACATACAGTACAACTTGCTGAAACGTATCATATCTCGTGTAATCGCTCAATCAGTTTTTCAACCAATAAAACAATATTGTTTGTAAACAATATGTTATGTAGTATTACATTTACCTCAGAAATGCCATTCAGTGTCCACAGCTTGTTAGTTCGCTAGAGAAAATGTTTCGCTAATTATATATGCACTATATTAGCCTATATATTAATTATATTTTACTTAACCTGTTAGTTAATGTAAGGCCTAAATAAATCCATCATGAAGATTCTGTGTAAATGATTATATTTCAACAACGAATTGGAGAAACAGAAGTTAATGCAAAAACTGTCTTATGTGTAATTTACGTTTATAATACATACATTTTGTTTTATTATTATCTGAGTGTTGATGACTATATCTAAAAATAAATAGCAACTGAATTTAATAGTTTGGGCTCTATTGTTAATTGTAATCTTTAATATTATAGTAATGTGCAAGTAAGAGCTCCCTAATAGTTTACATTAGCAGAGATAGATTTTTTCATCCTTAAGAAAATTTTAATTATAATTGAATGAATTAAAAGACAGAGACACAGTTGGTTCAGTAAAACATTGTTTAATAAAAAACAGAAAAAAAAAATATTTTGTTTTCTCAACCTGCTGTACCGAACCGTGACTTCAAAACCGAGGTACATAATCAAACCTTCATTTTTGTGTACCATTAAACCCCTAAATTGTTAATATATTTCTGTCAGGACCACTATCTTCAAATATGAATGACAATTAGCATACAATTTGGATTGGCGGTGGTTCTGTTCTGGGCAAAAACTTCCTGCCCATCCATGCATTATTTAGCTTGGCAAGTAAACATATCTTGGTTATTATTACAGATATTTTATTTTTTATATAGTTATTCCTAGTTGATTTACCATAAATGATATACCATACATTTTACCCCAATGATAATGAGGGTTGCTATTTTTTTAACTAGTGCTAATTGTCCAAGGTTTTTGCTTTACACTGAGTAACTGCAACCATTAGTCACATACTCTGGAAGAACATCATCATTTAGCTCTCACATCACGCTGTCCTTGACAGTGGGAGCTTTGCTAAGTTGCTGTGCATCGCCCATCAGGTAAATATCCCATAATCCTCAAGGATTCACTTCTTGATGGATGACAGCAAGCCGTCTCCGTGGTAACACCTACTGGGCAGAAGTCATATCTCACAGCTGTAAAATAGACAACATATTCCCTTTCTAATTTCATCTGATTGATGCCTGGACGTAAGGTTACGCTATTAGTTACTTGTCTCAATTTCTCAAACGTCTAGGTGTTTTTTACCCCCTTCACTTCCTTTGAGGTAAAATGTTTCCCATTAGCTGACAGGAGCTCGGTGTGAAAAGAGACATATAATTAAGACAGAAGGATGTAGCAAGACGTTAATCAAGAAGACATGCTGTGTGTGTGTGTGTGTGTGTGTGTGTGTATGATTCATGTATGCATGTGTGACTCAATGACACATGGAAAACCTGAAGTGATGCCTTGCTGCTTTGGGGAAATGGAGATAATTTCTTGAAAGATAAGAGTAAAAAAGCAAAGACCAAGCAAAGCTAATTGCTTTGATTCCATCTGAATGGTAAAGGGATTTGAATGAAGGCACGTGAGGTTTTTATGCTTGAGAGATGAGTGTTTGTGTTTCATGATGAGTGTTTAATCATAGCTGTGGTTCAACTGATAAGGTCATGTAACTGTTAAACTAATTTATAGTGTGTTCTCAATACAAAGCCACTGTTTGCTCCACAATTCACACCAGTTTTTTGTTTCCAGCAGTGAACAAATTAATATTTATTCAAGCGCAAACTTAAGTACTGTGTGCAATATATACACATCATATTTTTTATTAATATCATATAATAATATTTCTGTCATTAAATGTATAGTTCCCAGCAAAATTAAAATCCTGTCATCATTTACTCAACCTGATGACATTTCAAATGTATGGGTGCTCTTTTACATAAGTGAACATACCCAAATTCTGGTCGCTATTTACCTATATTTAGATAAAATACAACTTTCTGTTAGGATTAAGGCCCAGGTATACTTCATTTTTCCGAGTTCCACTCCTTCAGCTTTGAGCATGGAAAGATTTGTTAGGCATGTACGCACTATTTAGTGGACTTTATTTTCAAGTTCTCAAGTCACTTACACATGCACTGTTGTACAGGCACTGTCCACGGGGACACACAAACTTGTGACCCTCCTGATGACGAAATTTGCACAGTGCGTGGACTGTCGTGAAATGCAGATGGCCGTAGTAAACTTTGGGCTTAAGTAAATGATGACAAAATTATTTATTTAAGGGGTAAACTATCCCTTTAAAAATGATAGTTATGCATTGGAGTTTTAGATACACTAAACTATTTTAAAATGGTAAAGAATTCATAAAATCATTGAATTGTTCAAAAGTAAAATGTAAAACCTTAAGACAGACAGACAGACAGACAGATAGATAGATAGATAGATAGATAGATAGATAGATAGATAGATAGATAGAAACAGACAGATACTGTAGATAGATAGATAGATAGATAGATAGATAGATAGATAGATAGATAGATAGAACCAGACAGATAGAAAGAAAGAGAGAGAGAGAGAGAAAGAGACAGATACTGTAGACCAGGGGTGTCCAAACTACGGCCCGCGGGCCAACTGTGGCCCGGGGATGAATTTCAAACGGCCCGCAGCCTGTCTATTAAAATCTATTATACGTGGCCCGCCATGCATAATTTACAAATCATGCAGTTTCACAAAGTCAACACAAGGTGACAGTACTAGATTTTAGGCCGAAACAGCGCTACTTGTGCGCACCGCACAGGGCGCGACTCACGAGCTCACAAGTGTGTTTACTTGCTGAGTGTCTCGATCACACGACCACTGAACAGCCAGTGAGAAGTGTTCGAGTTCGGCGTAGAGGTCTCAGGTACAAGCTGCAAGTCTCTCTGTGATTTAATTCAGTTTAAAGCCAGTTGAAACAGCGCTGACTTAATTAACAACACTAACGTGCAAATCAGGAGAAACATTGAGCCGATCCAGTTAGAATACTTTTAAACCAACAATTCAACAACAGTTATCATGGAATTACAGCGGTAACACTACCTGTAACTGTGGTATTTTGTCAGAAATGTAGGTTAATATCCCATTTAATTTTTAATGTAAACATGTATTAAATGAGTAATAAAGGCCAAATTACATACTATTTTTTTTTGTCATAAACTTGACGTGTTGTGCATTCGTATTTATATGTGTTTATAGACTAAATACCATAAAGCCATTCTAGATATAGAAACAATATTTTTACTTTTTTACCATGTAGTGAGGTGCCATGTGTGGTTTTACCTGTCTGCAGTGATCTAATTAGAGTACTTTTAAATTTAAATAAGAATAGAGTTCTAACTCAGTAATAATATTTAAATTTCACCCTTTAAAAACGAGGTTGTAAAAGTTTTACAGATATTGTTTGTGTATTAAATTTACATCTGTGTCCTATCTCAAGCTACTCTACTGTCAGCTCAAGCTTTTGTCAAATCTGTCATGTTTTCAAGAAACAAAACTATATATATATATATATATATAATAGAAAAGGAACCGGCCCCCAGATGTGTCCACAACATCGAATCTGCCCCCCCTTTAAAAAAGTTTGGACACCCCTGCTATAGACAGACAGACAGAAACAGAGATAGATAGATAGATAGATAGATAGATAGATAGATAGATAGATAGATAGATAGATAGATAGATATCCAGCATTACTGCAGTTTTGCTGTTATTGCAGTTTTTTTCTACAAATGAAGAAAATTAACAAATATTCTTCTGCTTTGATTCTGCTTTGATTTTGGGGCACTGGTGATGCAGAGCTGGTGAGGGGAGAGAGAGAGAGCAGATGAGGCTTTACACAAAAGGGTTTTAACTCACACTAAGGTCCTGCTGCCTGTATTCCAGGCAGTCAAATAGTGTTTGACTCGCTCGACTTGCTGGAGAGGCGGCCAGGGAGAAGCAGATGCACCCTGGGAAAAGAAAAGTGGGCGTACGAGGGAGAGGAAACACTAGTCTGTGCATATTTTTGCAGTTTATGTTTCCCTTTTTTTGTCAACAGGCTTGTAGGTTCATGAATACAATAGATCTGCACTAAAGCAAGTGTCTACTTTTTCTGTCTTCAATCTTTTTATTTTTCTCTAAGGAAAAGACTCAAAGCAGCCATGTCAGTGTTTTTTGAGCAAATAAATGCCCTCAGAGGAGTTGATCATATCTAAGGTGATAGTTTAGGATGCAAACACTTTGCAGGTTTATCTGACCTTAACATTTTCTGTTTACTTTTTTGCTTTCTGTTTGTACTCACATCCCAATGCATTTAAAAAAAAAAAAAAAAAAAACATGTTCCTATGCACAAAATGGATGCCTGATGGTTGTCAGCCAGTCTTAAAGAGCAAAAACTGATTTTTGTGGGGGGCCTTGTTGCTATGGTAACATGCTTCTTAAAGAACTGAAGTGGGAAAGAAGTGTAGTCGACGATGCATATTATGTATAAATCTGTTGTTGATATACATGACAGATAATGGGAATCAATGGCTGCCATTAGTGTGACTGAAGTGTTTAATTACTTTGTTTGATTAAAAGTAAAGACGTGCATAAGCATCGGAACCACTTTAGGGTAAAGATTTTTGTAAAGATGAAACCCTGACACTAGATGTATGACTTGATCATTACCATCCCGAGGCTCTGATGGGGAATAGATTTCAAAGCAAAAAGCATTTGAAGAAATGAAAGTGAACATTATTATTCAATAAAGTGCTTATTTTGCCACTTATATCCACTCATGTGATCAGTGTTGAGGAGTAACTATTACTAAGTTAACTACATTTTTCAGTAGCATGACTTTAGCGTTTAAAGTAACCAGCTACTTTTTCCACTGAGCAGCATGTAGGAAATCGGATTCATTTTAGTGAATTAATTCATTCGGACAGTTCATGTTAAACGCTTCCCTGCGCTGAATGCTGCTGTTCAGTGTTCAATTTACATTTATGCATTTGGCAGACTCTTTTATCTAAAGTGTTTTATATGCGTACCCAGCTAACAAAAATATGTTTCGCTAACATTCCCATTAAGTTATGAAAATGTTATTTCTGAATGTTCTCTAAATGTTCAAAATGTCCAGCATGTATTTCTAACAGGCAAAATGCCGCATCTTAGTGTAAAAACGGGTAAATGGTAGTGCTGTAAAAGGTCAAATACATGACAACCAATCAAATTACCTCATCTTTTGCAGTCAAAACTGAATGCATCCACATATGATAGGTTGCTTGCAGAGTATAGCACTACATTACTGCTGTTCTCGACAATGTACCTTTGTAAAAGTGGGAATTTAGCACTTACTAGCATGAAGAACAAATATAGACACAGAGAGTGCATAGAGATCGATTTAAGACTCAAACTCTCTTTGATACAGAAACATGCCCTGTGTGAGTTCTTCTTGTTTTTAATGTTGATCATATATGAGCAAGAATGCAGTTTTTCCCAAATATCCACATGATTGCAAATGTGAATTGATTTTATACAACAGTTCAACAAACAAAAAGGTAATATTAAGTGACGTACATTTTAAACACAGTATTGTCAATATTGTTTGCTCTATTATGCAACGAAATAACAGTTCCAATGAAAGCCACAGAAGAACTATTGTGCATCTCCAACACACAGCGGTGTTTCATTAATCCACCTTAGTGCTTGAAGTGGAAAAATAAAAGTGCTGGTACTCCTGATTCTCTGTTCAAAATGCATTTCTGAAGAAAGGAGGGTGTGGCGGGCTTCTGTACATGCGACGTGTCGGAAGTGCCAGTGCGCAAGGAAAAGTGGTGGTACGCTAAAGGTACCGGCATGTACCAGCCCATTTCAAGCACTGCACCTTGGTTGAAATTGTGCTCCGGGGGTGGGGAAGTCAGAGTACCAGTGTTGTGCCAAGTTTCGACTTCCTGCCAAATTATTACCCCCCTCGTTGAAGTCGCTACCTGGGCTGCATTCCACTCCAATTTTAGACACACACTCGCAGACTTCCACTTCCCCTCGGGGGAATCCCTGCCGCCATTTTTAAGTGCGTTCCACTTCGTGAAGTGGACGAGAGAAGTTTATATGGACAGACCCTCATCCCCTCAATTTTGACCGAGGGAGCGAGTCTACTTTGATGTACACTTCAAGCAGCTCACAATTCAACTTGATTGTGACGTCACAGCAGATTGCGCTTAACTGAAGTGTATTATATATGAATTATTTTGAGAATTAATCACATAATAATCTATAATATATTAATTATGTTGAGATTCAATCGCATAGGCTAATACTTGTAACTACCTTATGTTCACAGTCAGAGTTTATACCATTGATATTTTGTTTCATTTGTGTAATTTTATTTTTCTCCAACAGCTCATTTACCTATAGGATTTTATATATTTTCTCTAACAACTTATAAGCATTTAGAATGGTGCATAAAACAAATTCATAAGTACAAAAAGGGTTTAAATAATAAATCAGCTCCATAGTGAATTCCAAGTGATCAAGGGCTTAGTGCGTTTCATTTAAACCTTATGTATGAGTTATGCCAGTAGTGGGCACTCGTGCAATGTAAGCAATGACGCACATCCGGGTCCACGAGACAGAGGGAAGTTAGCGAGTGAAGGGCATAAAAATTTGGAGTGGAACGCAGCCCTGATTGCCTAATCCTAACCCCTCCCCCTCACCTAATCCTAAACCTACCAATACTAGGGGGGTAATAATTTGGCAGGGGGGCAGAATTCGGCAAAACACCGTGAGAAGTGAGGGTACGCTACACATTAAAATATCGAAGTGTCATTACTGCATACCGGCCCACTTTGAGCACTGAGTTTAATATAATTTAAATTGAAATGACTTGTACAGCCAATTTGTTTGTATTTAAAAACTCAAGGCAGCAACTGAACTTAAGTTTTTAAGTTGAAGTAGGTGGAACTTTTTCTGTAGTGACAGTTTCAAGGTAGCTTTCATAACACTGCATGCAAGTAGAAGTAAACTTTCAACAACTTCCTTTAGATCAGTTTTGGCATTTCTCTCATCACCAAGTAGAATTCCAATTATTAAAAGACTAAAGTTACATCTAGTTAGGTGCTTGACAGATGGGCTGAAGTATATATTTTAAAGATCTGCTTAATTAAAATTTCTGCAGATAAGCTCTCCCTGTTTCGTTCTAATGAGCATTCATCACATTTACATTGATTTTAATTATGAATACCCCAAGCTACATGTGGTTCCTCTATCTGTTGTGACACTTTTTGTGGTGATCTAGGAACATCTGTGTGGTTTCTCTTAAATTTAATGACAACAAGATCTGAGCAATGAGAACAGCACCCAGCTCAACACTTTTTTCCCAGAATACCGTGTGACGACTCATTGCAGTGAACTGCAGTAGCTTAATTAGACTGTGATATGAGCCCTCCAGTCAAACTGTCACAGGGCAGCAAACTCTGATTTCTGTTTTAGCATGGCCTGTTGCTCTGATTAGCACCTAATGGACAGTTAACGTGCTAATTAATAACTGTGGAGGTAATGCTTATGTAGTGGTGGATGTGGCTTCTGGAAGACAATATTGGGATGGCCTTTATGCTATACACAGTATTAATATTGGGACCAGCTGACTCTGAACCTTAGTACGATAGCGATACAGTATAATGTTTCTTGTATAAAGTTATATTATCAGAATACTTCTCTAATTTTGAATGGCCATCAATAGAAGTCTAGTCTTGTGTATATATTGAGTTCAGATGGTGCAGTTACAACATCTACCAGTATATTACCAGTCCTGTGAACGTAATTTATAACTCTTTACATTTTTATTGTTTTGTAACTTTTGTAATATTTTATTTTGCATTTAAAAACTTTGTATTTCAGGTCATATATATTTTTAATGAGTTTTCTAATTTCAGTTTATGTAGTTTTATTATTTTAGGTCTGCAAAAGTTTATGCTCTAACTGGTATTATTATTATTTTTTTTTTTTAATTAACAGTTTCAATTTTGAATCTAGTGGCATTTTCATGTTTAATGCAGACATATGGTAAAGTTTTATAAAATACCATGCATTTTACATTTAAATTAATTTGTAACTATTTTTTTTATAAATAAATTCATGAAGTAGCATGTTATTTTACTCATTAATTCAGTTTTTTTTTTTTTTTTTCGTGTGTTTCATGAGACATGTTTTTATTTTCATTTTTGAGAAAAGAAGTGAGAAGAAAAAAGGAAAAACATTTTGGGTCTGGTCTTTACTCCAACTGTGTTCTGTATAATGACACTCTATAAAAATATTCTTCCTGGAGATATCTTGACTCATTTAAAATAGATCCCAGTGTCTATGTTTCATTTTAAGGTTGTGTGAAATGACACAAGCTGGCAAGAGTTTGATTCCTCACTGAGTTACGAGGCAGTAAATGCCATAAATTACACTGAGAGAGAGAGAAACAGATTATGTGTGTGTGTGAGAGAGAGAGAGAGAGAGAGAGAAAGAGAGAGAGACAGCACCAGGGTATTCCATGTTCATTTTAATGAGAAATCCTTCTCATATTGTGTTAACAGCCATACCGACATAACTACACTATGTTATGAATTGCAATCTAGCATCACTGCATATCATATGTCACTGTATGGATTTTTCCTCTCACCATTTAATTGAGTTATATGGCATCACTCTGGTACTACATCTAAACGTTGACATGTTTGTTCTATACGTTATAATGCCAATACCCGGAGGAGGCTGAACTATCTCTCTTTCTGGATTTTTTTGCGAAACACTAAGAATGAATTGTGCCCACATAGGCTAGCGTAATTTATTTCCATGAAATGTCTTTGTTGCTTCAGCGCCTGTTAAGGAATTATGCAAATCAGGTAACGACACAAACATGCCTAAAAAAATTAGAGCTGAATGCAGTTTGCACAGTGCAATTTCCCATCTTGCAGTGCTAGGATGTGGAGGATGTACCAGACTAGCAGTGGCATACTTCAGTGGGATTGTACAGAATTGCTTCACCAATGTAATTTAGGCAAATGTATCTTTTCATTATGAATCAACCAAAAAGTGCTGGGCCATGTACATATTGCATGTAACAAGCAGGGGCTGTGACATTGAGAATTCAATTGAGAATGCGTTGCAAAATCCAATTTGAATTTAAACAGCAAACAGGATGCAAAATTGCAGTTTGTATTTGAATATAAGGAGTTGAATTAAATTGATATTCAAAAATTCATATGACTAATTTTTAACTAGAAAAACAAAGTTTGTCGAAGACGGACAGACAGGTAGTTTAACTAGAAAAACAACAAAGTTTTTCAAGAGGATGCATGGATGGATGGATGGAGACTTTGTTTTTCTAGATAGATTAACTAGAAAAACAGTTTGTCAAGAGGATGGATGGATGGATGGATGGTTGGATGGACGGACGGATGGAAACTTTGTTTTCTAGATAGATAGATAGATAGATAGTTTAACTCCAAAAAATGAAGTTTGTCAAGAGGATGGATGGATGGATGGATGGAGACTTTGTTTTTCTAGATAGATGGATAGATTAACTAGAAAAACAGTTTGTCAAGAGGATGGATGGATGGATGGACGGACGGACGGATGGAAACTTTGTTTTCTAGATAGATAGATAGATAGATAGTTTAACTCCAAAAAATGAAGTTTGTCAAGAGGATGGATGGATGGATGGATGGAGACTTTGTTTTTCTAGATAGATGGATAGATTAACTAGAAAAACAGTTTGTCAAGAGGATGGATGGATGGATGGACGGACGGACGGATGGAAACTTTGTTTTCTAGATAGATAGATAAACTCCAAAAAATGAAGTTTGTCAAGAGGATGAATGGATGGATGGATGGATGGACGGACGGACGGATGGAAACTTTGTTTTCTAGATAGATAGATAGATAGATAGATAGATAGTTTAACTCCAAAAAATGAAGTTTGTCAAGAGGATGGATGGATTGATGGATGGATGGATGGACTGACAGACGAATGGACGGAGGGATGGAGACTTTGTTTTCTAGATAGATACATAGTTTAACTGAAAAAATGAAGTTTGTCAAGAGGATGAATGGATGGACAGATGAACGGATGGATGGAGACTTTCGATAGATAGATAGATAGATAGATAGATAGATAGATAGATAGATAGATAGATAGATAGATAGATAGATAGTTTAACTCGAAATAATGAAGTTTGTCAAGAGGATGGATGGATGATGGATGGATGGATGGAGACTTTGTTTTCTAGATAGATAGATAGACAGAGATAGTTTTACTAGAAAAATTAAGTTTGTCAAGATGATGGATGGACGGACGGACGGACGGATGGATGGATGGACGGACGGATGGAGACTTTGTTTTCTAGATAGATAGATAGTTTAACTTGAAATAATGAAGTTTGTCAAGAGGATGGATGGATGATGGATGGATGGATGGAGACTTTGTTTTCTAGATAGATAGACAGACAGAGATAGTTTAACTAGAAAAATGAAGTTTGTCAAGATGATGGATGGATGATGGATGGATGGATGGATGGATGGACGGACGGACGGATGGAGACTTTGTTTTCTGGATAGATAGATAGATAGTTTAACTCCAAAAAATGAAGTTTGTCAAGAGGATGGATGGATGGATGGACTGACAGACGAATGGATGGATGGATGGAGACTTTGTTTTCTAGATAGATAGTTTAACTATGAAAAAATGAAGTTTGTCAAGAGGATGAATGGATGGACAGATGGACGGATGGATGGAGACTTTTGATAGATAGACAGATAGATAGATAGATAGATAGATAGATAGATAGATAGATAGATAGATAGATAGATAGATAGATAGATAGTTTAACTCGAAATAATGAAGTTTGTCAAGAGGATGGATGGATGGATGGATGGATGGATGGATGGATGGAGACTGTTTTCTAGATAGATAGACAGATAGTTTAACTAGATGGATGGATGGAGACTGGATAGATAGATAGATAGATAGATAGATAGATAGATAGATAGATAGATAGATAGATAGATAGATAGATAGATCTGTCTGTCTAAATAGAATTCAAAAATTCATATCACTGTAATTTTTAATTTGAAACAAAGTTTGTTAAGAAGAGGATAGTCTGATTTTGTGTTTGTGGGTCAATCATGTGTATAAGCAATGGCAAATGTCCTCTACTCCTGTTACAACATCTAAATCAAACATGTTGACACATCAAGGCTAATGCTTTGTGCTAATCCATAGGGAGTAATTCAGTCCCCACCTGCAATGCTGTTTTGACATGATGTGGCACTAAAACATTAAATCTGCCTTCTGCCGCAGAGGAACACACAATCTGTTCAGCGTCCGTTATGTCTCGGTGAACATTGTAAAAGTGTCAGCCAAAAGGCAGTGATGACATATTCAAACATTTGTCTGTCAGCCATCATTAACTGCAGGTGCATTTGTTAAAAACATCTTATGTTGATGACTTATTCCTAAAAATCTTGGCTGAGCTTTTTTGACTTCAGTGACTGATTTAATTCAACAGATTCATAAACAGGCCTCACACTCTCCTACTTAAAATTCAATACTTAATTTATGGCCACACGGGTCAGCATGTTGTTGACCCTGCAGCAGCCTACGGCTAACAGGCGATAAAAGGATTCAAGATGCTTCAAAAGGGATGGAGAGAGAGTTTGGGAGAGACAGAGGCTTTTTCTAAAGAAGCCATTAGTTCCTTCATTAGTAGTGGGACAAACCGCATCACTTCGAAATTGAGTTTGACACTTTAAATTGGTCTTTGTGGACATGGAACATTTAGTTATGCTAATAATATTTCTGTTTGTCGCAGTTGCTTTAATTAAAGTCCAATGATGATAATCCAAGTCATGGATAATTGACATTTCTTTGATTAATTGCAGGTCAATTGAGGTTTTGCGGATAGCAGCATCAGTGAATGAGTAGTTTCTACTTGCATCATCTTTTTACTAGTACACACAGTAACCATGTGACAAGTTAAATGAATTAACTAGTGGGTGAGCTTTTGAATGGGACTCTGAGCCTCAGTGATTGAAACCAGCAGTCTGAAAGCTAAATGGATTATGGGTTTTTCTCAAACGTAAATCTAATGAAATGCTCAAAACCGATTTATCAGTGGCTGAACATATCCTGCACACATTGCTTTTCGGCTTCTGACTAGAAAAAAAAAAAATCATATTGCAATTATTAAATAGTCTATATTTATACATACAGTATATATTAGATGCACAGGTAGGCTAGATTTATTCATACAGGCTTCAGCACTCCCTGCTACAGAAAATAAAAATGTAAAAAAGGATATGGATGTGGATGAATGTACCCTTATATTACAAAAGTACCATGTCCAAGCTACACAATCATTGGCACTTTTTTTTTATTTTTATTTTTTTTTATAAAGGATTTAACATGAAAAAAAAATATTTTTGCTGCTTGTTCAAATTACTTTGTTGAAATGAGCTGATGCAACACAATTTTTTAACATTTTTGTCACAAATTAATTTTATTTTAGGCAGTCCACTTAAAGGGTTAGTTCACCCAAAAATTAAAATAATGTCATTTATTACTCACCCTTATGCCGTTCCACACCCGTAAGACCTTCGGAACGCAAATTAAGATGTTTTTGTTGAAATCCGATGGCTCAGTGAGGCCTGCATAGCCAGCAATGACATTTCCTCTCTCAAGATCCATTAATGTACTAAAAACATATTTAAATCAGTTCATGTGAGTACAGTGGTTTAATATTAATATTATAAAGCGACAAGAATATTTTTGGTGCGGCAAAAAAACAAAATAACGACTTATATAGTGATGGCCGATTTCAAAACACTGCTTCATGAAGCTTCGGAGCGTTATGAATCTTTTGTGTCCAATCAGCGGTTCGGAGCGCCAAAGTCACGTGATTTCAGCAGTTTGGCGGTTTGACACGCGATCTGAATCATGATTCGACACAAAAGATTCATAACGCTCTGAAGCTTAATGAAGCAGTGTTTTGAAATCGGCCATCACTATGTAAGTCGTTATTTTGTTTTTTTGCCGCACCAAAAATATTCTTGTCGCTTTATAATATTAATATTGAACCACTGTACTCACATGAACTGATTTAAATATGTTTTTAGTACATTAATGGATCTTGAGAGAGGAAATGTCATTGCTGGCTATGCAGGCCTCACTGAGCCATCGGATTTCAACAAAAATATCTTAATTTGTGTTCCGAAGTTGAATGAAGGTCTTACGGGTGTGGAACGGCATGAGGGTGAGTAATTAATGACATTATTTTCATTTTTGGGTGAACAAACCCTTTAAACGATAAAATAGAAGTTAACCTAAAAATTTTTATGATGGGATTTCATGAATCTTTTTTTTTTTTTTTTTTTTTGAGAACAAACTGTGCAATGAATTTGTAGTTTCCTGCATTAGGAGACTAAATTTTGATATTAAATGTACACTGTGTAACATTTTTTGTTCAAAATTAACAAAATTTAAATAATGGGTCATTATCAATCCTTCTTCCAAAACGTGTTTTTGTCTTACTCTGATTCACTATGGTAAGCCTATTATAAGTGTTAATATTTTATACCAGGCAGGATTTGGCAGGAAATCGCATACATACGTCACTCGCCCGTTTGGTCTCGTCATATCTATAAATAGAGAAAAGTTGCTCCGGCTATTTAGACGCGTATATGGTGTGGGAGTGGCATAGCTAGAAAGCTAGAAAGGTTGATATGAAGCAGCTAAATCTCGAACCTCAGAGGAATCACTTGTTAATGCTTTGCGGAACGGAATTGTATTTAGCATTTAGTGTTGCTGGTTAGTATGACAGGAACTTTATTAACTTTATTTTAAAATTAAAATTCAGTTGGTTCAACAAAACATTTCCCCCTGGTTTCACAGACAAGGCTTAAGCTAATCTTAGACTAAAATGCATGTTTGAGCTGTTTTAATTGAAAGCAAATCTTAAAATATGCCATTGTTTTGTCTCAAGATGCACACCAGTAATGTTTTTTTTTCTAGAGTATGTTTATAAAAGCTACTTAAATACCCTAATTGAACTAATCCTGGCTTAGGCTAAGCCCTGTCTGTGAAACCGGGCCTTTGTGTTTAAATTAACTTGTTGTATTATTGTTGTAGCAACCTAAACTAATTGCATGGAAAAAGTTTTCCTTAATTTAATCAGGTTCACAGAACAAATGCATCAATTAAGTTTTGGAACCTTTTACTCGTATCTGCTTGTTTTGCAGTGGTTTATTGTTTATTATGCTGAGCACCAGTAATCAGAGGTGGATCCATGCTTTATTTGTCAGCAAGAGTTCTGCTGATCTGCTGGAAAGTACAATGCAGAATGGCATCAAGAGGTTGGAGCCTCTGCTTTGTATAAAATGCCACTGTTGCTGACTCATCTGTGGCTTTCACACAATAAAGAATAGAAACCCTAAGGGACAACAAGATATTTCTCTGTGTCTCTATCATACACACCTATATCAGTCTCTTTCTTTCTTTCTTTCTTTCTTTCTTTCTTTCTTTCTTTCTTTCTTTCTTTCTTTCGTGAAACATTTCTTACATTATATTGCTAAAGGCAAGCATATTTTTGCTTCTAGCTGTGTGGCTTTCATCCACTTCAAATACATCAGGGAGTTTCTCTGTATCTTCAATGCAAGTTTAATGAATAAATGATAAAAATGCATTTCGGAAAAGATAAATATAATATAGTATGTATAGTACTTGTGAAAAGATAAAAAATAAAAAATGATGTGCGTCTTATTCAATTTCTAGATCAACTCTACATTTTCAGAGGAAATTAACAGAATAATCTCTATTAAAATGGCCCTGGGTCTCTGAACAGAGCATGAGAGTTAAGAATGAGTGAAGAGTTCAAAGGTTGTGATTCTTCCAGCCCGGACGAGACTTCCCATAATTCGTTTCTCTTCTTATTTAAATGACTTGCCTCTCTCCGTTCTAGACCAACACAATCTCATGGCATTTCATAACTATTTTACATTTTGGCGAATTAATGGCTAAATGATATTAAGCTGCATTCACGCCATGTTTTAATTAATGTAATTACGAGATTTCAACTTGTAAAAAGTGTTCACATTCTTGTAGATTTCATAAATACATCTTGTAAGATGGGAATTTTCTGAGAGCTCCTACTTGTACCATGTGACTGCTGTACAACCTGACTGCTGCAGATTCATTTAGGCGTTGATAGTGTTGCCATAGAAATGCATAATTCCCAGTCGGAGGATGTGAACAGCTCCGAATAGAACATCACGTGTTGTCATCTTAAGAATACAGTAATTAACGACATTGTGTGAACGCCCCAGTGGCGGTTATTAGGCCCAGTGGCGGATAGGTTAGGGGTAAGGTTAGGTGAGGAAAAACTTACTTTTTCTAAAAATTGTACATTTTTGTATGATTCACATCATTTGAATTCATCCGAAATCACCACCTCGTAAAATAGTTACAGTTTCCCATGAGATTGGGTTGGCTTGACTGATCTTTCTTAGTTTGAAGCATCTGTTCTCCATGACTCTAAACACTCTTTATTTATTTTTATTTTTTTAACACATATCAGTGTCGCTCTGTTAGGCTGCACAACTGACCTTGGTCTTTTCTGAAGCCACTAGGTCATACAGTAGACTATTTCTTTGAGGAAGAAAGGTTTGAACACTTAGAGGAGCTACATTTTTTCCCCTCTCTCATACTTTTTTTTTTTTTTCTTCACGTTTCATGACTTTTATCTGCTGAAACAGACACGGAGTAGTCGCTACTACCAACATGACTCAAAGTGACAGCTTGTTTGTCGACCTGCTTCAGGGAAGAGGCCTTTTTTACACTAGGCAAAGCTATCAAAAGAAAATGAATATGAATATGCAAATGAAACCCATCATCTCAAACCTATCTAGACCTGTACAGGAAACACAGCAGCATCTGACATAAGGAAATGGCTGTAATTATGTAAAATGTCAATGTGAGGGACCATGTGTTGCAACTGTGACTTATAATCATGGCTGCCCTCTGTCAGTTGCTGTCTTCTGCCTTGCGTTTGTTAGGCAAATGTAAGCACTGAGCCCTTTATTAATTATGTAACTGTCTGTTGCCTAATGTGATGCTGTTTGTGTATGTTCCTTTGGTTTCAAATGTAATTAAGTCATGGTGGAAGTCAATCTATCATATACTATAATACTAAATACTAAAAAATAACATATAACTATAATAACCCTGGTAGTTTTAGACCTGGATAAGTCCAGGCAGCATATGATGCATATTTGCTAGATTAAGTAGGTGACACATCTTACCCAACTCTCCTCTACTGTGCCACCATAAAGTGAAGAAAACCACAGAGAAAACATATTTTTAAGCATTTATCATTTTCAGTGGTGTGTGCAGTGAAGTATGTCGAGGCGTTTCATGGGGCCAGTGTCGTGAATGTGTGATGCGCTTGCATGCATGAGTGTTTGACGTTCTGGATGGCTAGTTCAGAAGATCCTGCTGTCTTCTCACTGACCCTGAGGCTAAAAGCTCACAGATCATAGAGCCCAAGGTCAGGGTTGAGAACTATCAAGCTCAGTCCCATCCGGCTTAAAGCCTCGAAGGCTGATTGAGTCTCGCCTGTTGACACAAAAGAGAAGTAAACACAACAACGCAGGGGTCAGGAACACAAACAATTGGAAAATGAGCATAGCTGTCCACCACTGCTTAGGCACCACTGGCTTCTAAATAGCTTTGATGGAGTTTTCTGGACATTGCTCTAAAGTAGAGATGTCAAAATAGCTGGATTTTTGGAACCAAGTTGATACTCAGGGCCCTGTTTACACCTGATACTAAGATGGGTTTTGGTCGATTGGATCACAAGTGGACGACACTGTGTAAACGGGGTCTAAAACGTTTTGAGCTTGTCCACTTTTGACCACTTCCTAGAGGTAGTCGAAAACGGATTTGACTGGATTGCTTTCGTAGTGTGGTCGAATGCATTCAAACCACCACAAAAGACTGCCTGCTCTCCATCTACTGACCTAAAGCGTAAACATAATGGGAAGTGTGCTAGCCAGACGGGATTTAAACTTTGTCGGCTGAAGACCCAAGTTTGATTTGAAGATGAAAAACATATCAAGCACGTGTTTCTGCACTATCAGTGCAGAAATGAAAGCTGATGCTCTCCGTATGTTTTCCATCATCTCCGTCCACGTTCAAATGTAAATTGCATGAGCTTATTTCGTCCATTAGATCGAAAGACCTGAAAAAAAAAACCCCAAAAAAACCCCCATACGTTTACCCGCCCATAGACCCTCCGCTCAAAGAAATCAGGACAGAAGTGGTTGAAAACGGACAAAAGAGACACCAGGTGTAAACGGGTATATGTCTCCCTTGTCCTCTTGTGATCCAATTGACCAAAATGCATAATACCAGGTGTAAATAGGGCCTGAAACGAAGCCCAACTTGGCACCGTTTTAATGTAAATATAGTTTGTGAATATAAGTGAATGTAAACAGACAGTACAAACATTATTTGTACATCAGTAGGTTCGCATGCAGTGTAAACACAGTGTAAGATGCCTTTTGCTGATTAATATTGTTAGTATTGGTCAAAGAATGGTATTAACAAGATAAAATGAGAGCTACCTACTTGTGTTAACTTGTTAACATAACTGTACACACACACACACATACATATGTGTGTGTTTGTGTGTGTGTGTATACATACTGCGTAAGTAAAGTTTGAAGTGTTTATTTAATCATCACAAACTATATATCATTAGAAAGGTCAAAGTCTTGACTGATTAAATTGAAATACTTGAAGGTTGCATGCCATTGCTTGAATGTAATTACTTTATGTTTCTATTAATATTCAAAAAAAGTAGTGCATTCATTTTTATGGTACTTTGAATCATGAAATTTTATGAAAGTTTAGTTTTGTCACTTGAGAGTTCTAGCTAAATTGTTAACTTGAATTGCTCGCTACTGTATCTACAGTTGCCTCTTGAAATATGTCTCCTGTAATAATGAAAAAAGAGTCTGCAATGAATATAAATGTGATGGAACGAAATAAGAGTAATGAACATATGTCAAGAAATCAGTGCATATAGATTTATTATATTTTTGATTTTCTTTTCACAGGTGATTCTGATTCTCACCAAGCTGTATGACTTTCACCTTGGCAGTGTAACAGAAAGCACTCTATGGAGGTGAGCTAAAACCTATCTCTTCCTCTGTCTCCCATCTCTCTCTTCCCATCTTTGCTCGTTTCCCATTCTCCATTACACTCACTATCCATGGCAGAGTATGTGAGCGGTGTATAGAAGCAGAGCTGCGTGGTTTTGCCTGAAGCGAGGAGCGGCAGTATTAACTTCAGGAACCATTCCATCTTAAGCATTGTACTTGTTAATAGCCCATAATGCAATTGCACATCAACAAGAAGTCACGGTTCTAATTTATAATTTTTATTTTATTTTATTTTATTTTATTATTATTTCTAGTTTAAATAATTTATACCCTCAGTTGGAAAGTAGCTTATAGCTAAGCATAGCCTGTTTCTTAATATTTAGAGCTGGGAAAAAAAAAAAAAAACAACACATTGACACTGATCCAAGGCACAAAAGTCCTCTACAATGTAAATTCAATTTATTTTGTCATCCCTTCGTAATCCTTATTGGCTCTGTTAGATTCTCGTTTACTGGTGTTTTTGGACGCTTTGTGCAATTGAGAGTGATAGGAGCAGCCTTATCTTTCACATGGTCAGCTGAACACTTCAATTTGGACAGAGAGAAGCTCTGTATTGAGGTGCTTAAGTCTGACGATTTGCAATGACGTCTGATTTGAGATGACAAGTGCAGTGCTCTTTTCATGAGCTGCTGTAGGGCAGCAGGGTTTCAAGGTTAATGGGTTTTCGGAGAATATACTGATAGATTTTCTTAGTCAAGGATGTCTCATTCTTTGTGCAATATAAGAAATCATTGTTGAATTAAGCACATACATTACATCTAATTAAAGGATTTGGAAAGATAAGTCAACTATACTGTATATAATTCAATTTTAAGTACATTTAAAGAATGGAAGATTTTATACTATTTGTCTATATCACATCTATAATGTGAATATAATTTTATATGCAACAATAATAATGTGCATGTGCATAACATAGGGCTGGGCGATATGGCAAAAAAATAAAATCTCGATTCACGATTTCGATTTTTTTTTTTTTACTGTTTAACTAGTCAACTTAAAAACTTAACTACAATATGATTTAAGTAACACTCTCTTTATTAACAATCTGGTTAAAAAAAAAAAAGTTCCATTCCAAGTGCACCACACATGAAGTGATCAACATGGTGTAAATGTAAAACAATTTGTTAAATATCTTTGCAGAAATATGCCTGAAATATGAAGACAAATGTTGTAAAAACTTATCTTAAACACATCCTATATACTCAGAAATGATATAAGATAAGAAAATGCTAAATATTTCTTAGCCAAAAAGTAATAGCAATAAATAACACCAGTAATAGGCTATTATTAACAGCAAATGCTTTGTAAAAACAGAAAACAACAGCAGCTTTCAGCCTGTCACCATCATGCAAACATGAAATATCAAACAGGTGTACAGGTTTTTGCATTCCATTGCGCTATTTGTCTTATTGTTTTTATGTTTGGCGGACATGTTTGGGTGTTGCACTTGTGTCTCGCGTCTTTTGCAGCGTCTCAACCATGAAACGGTATTCTAAAAACACGGCGGTCAAGTTAAAAAAAAGCTCAACTCATGTTTAATAACTTTGCCTTTTTCCTCATTACACTGCCTGCGTCTCATTTTTATAACGCAATTAAGCATTTCTGAATGAACATCCGCTTAAGAATAGCGATGTGTTCTACGTTCATAGAGCGTCACATGAGAGCGGTTAATCAGGCGCGCCGGCGCCATCATGAGGTTGGATCATTTTCTTCTCCTAATACGGTTATCATTGCTGTAGTCAACATGTCTAAATGTAACGCTTGCTAACATTTTTATTCAAAGTCGCGATTTCTAGATTTAAAAAATAATAAAATCGAGGCAAAACATTAAATTCGAATTAATCGAAAAAATCGCCCAGCCCTAGCATCACGGTTGTGTGTATAACTGAATTGAATTGAGAATGCCTTTTGAATTTGAATTTGATTCCTGAATTTGAATTGAGGTACAATGTAACAATGTAACAAAAAAAAAAAAAAAAAAAAAAATGGTGTAAATAAAAATACAGACTATATTTACGCATTTTGTATCCCCGCCCACAGACAGTCAGATCGGCAGAGGGTTATTAACAGAACAGGTATTGCAAGGGTAGGTTTATCAATGTAAATTGCATCATACTCTGTCTACTCTTTACACAGCATTGTGGCAAAACGTACACACTATGGCAACAGCTCTCTTACCTGTACACAACAGCGTTTTGCTTTGGCCGGAACTGACAGAATGACAGTTTCTTTCAGTTTTTTCCCTCCGTTTGGCCTAAAACACTGTGTTCATGGTCATCCAGTTTGAAGTTGACTACAAACATGGAGGTTTTTCAGATTGTCCGTCGCGGAGTTCTCTCCGTATTTACGATTCTTTGCAGCCTTTAGCCATGCAGTGGATCCTTCACTGTAAACCGAAACTATTTCACGTTTACTCTTTGAATTCTTGCACAAGTGAACAATACAAGTCAACACCCTTACGACTAAAAGTTTGCTAAGAAGTATTTCCTGCAAAAGCAAGGCGGTATTTAACTCTGGTAAGTGTATCCATAGCAGACTGGTGGGAGTGGCCTTGGACGGCAACATGCCCAGTGCATTATGGGTGTTGAAGTTTTCCTACCTATTTGGCAAATGGGAAGACAGCCTTATTTCTCTGTTTTCTCTAGTCAGGTAGCACCGATTTCAAAAAAGTTCACCTTTCTACTGTATAGACATCCAAGTTTTATTGAAAGCCCATTTTGCCAGTGGTGAAGTACCCCTATAATTCAATGTGTTACTTGCCATTTCATTGTAATTAATTGTGAAATTTACCAGCAATTTCTGAGTGAAAATTGTATCTATACCAAATTATTTTAGTGTATTGAATTACAATTTTGATTACAAGGACATGGAAAAAAAAAAAAAAAAAAAAGATTTAAAAAAAAAAAAAAATCAGAAAACTGTAATTTTCAAGAAAAGTATGGCTTAAAGTAAAAAACAAACAAACAAACAAAACTGTAACAGCCTGTTCACACCAAGAACGATAACTTCAGGTAGCAGGTTCTGCTGCTTTAAATTCTCAAGCTCTTAAAGCAGGATGGATTCTGATTGGCTGTCAATGTTTTTATCGTTCATCAGCTGAAAAAAAAAAATCTGGAAATAAATTGCTCTGAAAGTGATTCCGACGTTATCGTTTCTCTGTGTGTTATCGTTATAGTTGTGGTATGGACTATATCTTTATCATTAGAACTACATCTTTATCATTATTATTATAGTTATCATCCTTGGTGTGAACGGGCCTTAAATGTTGGCTTGTTTGAAAGTTTTGAACAAAGAAAGCCCTGAAGTTTAAAGGTTTATAGGCCATAGATTTGTATTTAGTTTATACATTTTATCATATTTAAAATTTAACTTTTGTAGGAGGGTGAAGAACCCTTCATTGTCCAGAATTCATTGCCTTTGTTGAATTTCTTTGAATTACAATTCAGTTAATGTCTCTTTCTTTCTTCAGATCGGAATTTTGTTCAACCCTGATATGCATGTAATTTGAAATAGAAAAATAGATTAAACAAATAAGCTGGAGATGGAGAAAAAGAAATATAGATGAAAAAAAAACAAAATCTTAATACCAATCAACAGTAACACAAATGCAAACACAAACTCAGCTGTCATGATGAAGACTGAATCCTCACACTAGCCTGCTAAACCCTGCGGCTCTGTGCAGCCTCAGTTATAATACATCACAATGACTGCTCCCACAGCAATGAAAGTATGTATTGACAAAATGATGGCTTGCTAATACTCAGTTTTCCACAAATCAGGCCTCTGGGGAGTTCTGTGCTCATTTACACAGGCTAACAACAAATCTAAGCACAACCCTGGTGCCGATTGCCATTTTCTTTTTGTGTCTGTATTTAGCTTTGGTCACCACTGGCGGTGTTTCATGATGGGCCCACACATCTTCATTGTTAATTGAGATCAAAGTTCAATTAAGATGGAGGTGGATTTTGAAGGAGCAATTGGTGAAGTTTAGTTCCGCTAGCAGAAAACTAGACAGCTGTTGACTTTTTGAGAAAGGTCAGGGCACGAGCATCGCTCTGAGAAACGGCGTGTCAGTTTTAATGAACAGCATGACCTTAAACAATGGAGCCGGATCAGTCATTTTTCCAGATAATATTCAAAGTGAATGAGCCCCTCTGTATGTGGATGAATGTGAAGGAAATATCGATGCCAGTAAAAGAACTGACACTTGTTTTGCTCAAAGCGCTGTACCTCTTTCTCATGCAAGCATCCTGCGTTCTCAGAGGAAGAGGAAACACCTAATATCTTATTTATAATTCATCAGCAACAAATAGATGCAAAATACAGCTCTTAAGGTCTGAAACATCCTTGCACTTTGTTAGGATAGAAGTTTATTCACAGAAGGAGAAGAAAAGTGTATACATACACACATATATATATATATATATATATATATATATATATATATATACACCGATCAGGCATAACATTATGATCACTGACAGGTGAAGTGAATAACACTGATTATCTCTTCATCACGGCACCTGTTAGTGGGTGGGATATATTAGGCAGCAAGTGAACATTTTGTCCTCAAATTTGATGTGTTAGAAGCAGGAAAATGGGCAAGTATAAGGATTTGAGCGAGTCTGACAAGGGCCAAATTGTGTTGGCTAGACGACTGGGTCAGAGCATCTCCAAAACTGCAGCTCTTGTGGGGTGTTCCCGGTCTGCAGTGGTCAGTATCTGTCAAAAGTGGTCCAAGGAAGGAACAGTGGTGAACTGGCGACAGAGTCATGGGAGGCCATGGCTCATTGATGCACGTGGGGAGCGAAGGCTGGCCCATGGTCCGATCCAAAAGACGAGCTACTGTAGCTCAAATTGCTCAAGAAGTTAATGCTGGTTCTGATAGAAATGTGTCAGAATACACAGTGTATTGCTGTTTGTTGCGTATTGGGCTGCATAGCTGCTGACCAGTCAGGGTGCCCATGCTGTCCTCTGTCCACCGCCGAAAGCTCTAACAGTGGGCACGTGAGCATCAGAACTGGACCACGGAGCAATGGAAGAAGGTGGCCTGGTCTGATGTATCACATTTTCTTTTACATCACGTGGATGGCCGGGTCCACCTCGCAACTTACAGGACTTAAAGGATCTGCTGCTAACATCTTGGTGCCAGATACCACAGCACACCTTCAGGGGTCTAGTGGAGTCCATGCCTCAACGGGTCAGGGCTGTTTTGGCAGCAAAAGGGGGACCAGCACAATATTAGGAAGGTGGTCATAATGTTATGCCTGATATATACTGTATATATAAAGTCAGGATAAATATTTTAAAAACCAATCAGGCTTTTTTTCTTTTCCTGGAAAAGTTTACTTCCTGAAAACATTGTTAATATTAAAATTTAATATTTAATTATTATTTTATTTTTAATTGAGTAGTTGTTGATTACTTAAATGGTTGCTGGATTTTTTTTTTTTTTTTTTTTTTTTTTTTAGATTTAACCATATTTTCAAGATAATCACAATGTCCTGTAAGCTTATCTTTGTGTTGGGCATTGCTCACTCTTCAGCTGTGAACAGAAATCAATGATAATTGTATTCAAACATAACACGGTCTGATGTACCTGCTCTCAAACTGCATATAGTTTCCACATCAAATGGATGTGTTTGCGGACCATCTACCTCCATTGCTTACTTCCGTCTGACATTGCTGCCGAGAGGGGTCATGCAAGGGTGACCGCTGACAGACTTTCAAATTGCATCATTTTGGCAGCGGCAGGTCCTATAGAGTTGATATTTCACAGGTCAGCGCATGCAACACCAGTCAGACCTTTCAGAGCAGGACTTACCTGATGTCCCTGACCTTTTAAAGAAGTCAGAACTTACCTCTCAGCGAGAGGAAAAACAAGAACTTTAGCAATGTTCATTTACCCCAGGGATTCTCTTTGTGCCATCTCTTATTAGGGTTAAAAAAACAAAAAAACAAACAAACATCTAGCTGTTTTTTTACAATCTTAGTGGCTTTATGGAATTGACATTTTTTCGACTTTTAAACAACAAACTCTGATCAGACAAGTCAAACATTTATATCGCAGTGTGCTACCGTGTGAAATGTTGACTTTTCCAACAATTTACAATTTATTTATATATTATGTCTGAAGTAAATGAAGTAAAGTAAATACTAAACTTCTAAAGTAAATACTAAGCACGTCTACATGTGATAATGTTTTGTTGGACACTGTAATTGTGGTATATTATATTATAATATAATATAATATAATATAATATATTATATTATATTATATTATTCCAATGTTTATACTTATTTACTTATTTAGCAATATGCTTAAATGTAAAAAAAAAAAAAAAAAAAAAAAAAAAAAAATATATATATATATATATATATATATATATATAATATTTGAATAAAGGATGATGTCAGTTTTCCTATAGGGACATCAGCTTTGGCATCCATCCATCCATCCATATTTGATTCTGTATTACTTTGACGTACTTCAACATTGCTCATGAACCTCAGTATTATGATTCTACCTTTAATATATATAAGATTTATGAAAATTCTGCTTTCCTGCCTCACCCCCTCCTCGTGCATTCCGACGATCATAAATCACTAACGATTATTATTCAGAAGGTCATTTACCACACTCTGTTTTTTTCATTGATATTCTTACCTTTTTAATTACACTCTGGTGGGACTTCCCCTTATATCCTGGAGCCAACTCTAATTTAGTGTCTGTCATAATAATAAATTGAGAATATCATCACCGCCATCAGCATGTGCTCACTAGACTGGATTTGCGAGCAGTTTCTAGTTTCAGAAGCAGCCTCAGAGGCACTTGTTATGTTTGCTGTAATCAAATTAAAATCCCATCAACACACCAGATGTGTCAGAAATGGGAGTCAGACCATTCCCTGTCCTGCGTTAGTGGCCCCAAGGGTCTTCTTTCTAAGGAAAATAGTCTAAATAGAGGAATAGAGTCATATACTTGACAGATAATATCTGCCAACATAAAGACTGAAGATTTAAAGGTCTCATTTTGCTTTTGTCACAGCCCCAATTATTTATTATAATGACACCTGCCATATTTTGCTTGTCTCCAGAGCTTATCTGTTGAATTGAGAGTGTTCCATTGATGAACAAACTGGTTTCATAGCTGTTTTTTTTTTTTTGTTTGTTTGTTTGTTTTTGTGCTGTATGTTTAATGCAAGTCTGTCGGGGAATAAAGCAACTATACAGAGCGGGTTGTACAGACAAATTCACACCAGAACCAATTAAATGCATGTACAGTTGCCATGGTTTGAAACCCTTGAGCTGCATGTGCTGTTGCAGATCGCTTAGAGAAGTATAATTAGTTTCTATTCATCTAGTATCAACTTTGCTGATATTCTTGTATACATCTATTTATCTACATTGAAAGGAAATGCAAGGTCTTGCAAGGCTGCAAAAGAGTAGCATTATGTTTTAGGCATAGGTTTGTGTTTCTGCATAAATGATATGCCACTTTGCTGTTGTTATGGCACTCAGAGCACGTTTTGTTTTCAGTTGGCTGCACATACTAAGAATAATATCACTGTGCTTTGAAATACTTTGGCATTAGAACAAACCAATCGTTAAAGAAACCATTGTAAGTGTTTGCTTCCTTGTTTTTGGATGTCACATGCTTGTGGGTGGTTGCTAAAGAGTTGCTATGGGTTTGGTAAAGTATTCTTAGTGGTTTTACTATGCTATGCTATTATAATTGTGTTTTTTGGGGTGGTTTATTAGAGGTTATTAGGTGGTTACTTACTGGTCCAAATCAAAAGATCCTCAATCAGTCTTGACTGTTCAGTGCATGCGTGCCCTATTGATGGCTCATCACGCTGGGCGTGACAGATTGCTGACAATATCGTTATCGATATATAAAACACTATTAAAACAAAGTAGTGTGTGTGTGTGTGTGTGTGTGTTTGTATGTGTGTGTATATATACAAACCCGATTCCAAAAAAGTTGGGACACTGTACAAATTGTGAATAAAAAAGGAATGCAATAATTTACAAATCTCATAAACTTATATTTTATTCACAATAGAATATAGATAACATATCAAATGTTGAAAGTGAGACATTTTGAAATGTAATGCCAAATATTGGCTCATTTTGGATTTCATGAGAGCTACACATTCCAAAAAAGTTGGGACAGGTAGCAATAAGAGGCCAGAAAAGTTAAATGTACATATAAGTAACAGCTGGAGGACCAATTTGCAACTTATTAGGTCAATTGGCAACATGATTGGGTATAAAAAGAGCCTCTCAGAGTGGCAGTGTCTCTCAGAAGTCAAGATGGGCAGAGGATCACCAATTCCCCCAATGCTGCGGCGAAAAATAGTGGAGCAATATCAGAAAGGAGTTTCTCAGAGAAAAATTGCAAAGTGTTTGAAGTTATCATCATCTACAGTGCATAATATCATCCAAAGATTCAGAGAATCTGGAACAATCTCTGTGCGTAAGGGTCAAGGCCGGAAAACCATACTGGATGCCCGTGATCTTCGGGCCCTTAGACGGCACTGCATCACATACAGGAATGCTACTGTAATGGAAATCACAACATGGGCTCAGGAATACTTCCAGAAAACATTGTCGGTGAACACAGTCCACCGTGCCATTCGCCGTTGCCGGCTAAAACTCTATAGGTCAAAAAAGAAGCCATATCTAAACATGATCCAGAAGCGCAGGCGTTTTCTCTGGGCCAAGGCTCATTTAAAATGGACTGTGGCAAAGTGGAAAACTGTTCTGTGGTCAGATGAATCAAAATTTGAAGTTCTTTTTGGAAAACTGGGACGCCATGTCATCCGGACTAAAGTCCACAAGGACTTCATCCGGACTTCATCCGGACTAGTCCACAAGGACAACCCAAGTTGTTATCAGCGCTCAGTTCAGAAGCCTGCATCTCTGATGGTATGGGGTTGCATGAGTGCGTGTGGCATGGGCAGCTTACACATCTGGAAAGGCACCATCAATGCTGAAAGGTATATCCAAGTTCTAGAACAACATATGCTCCCATCCAGACGTCGTCTCTTTCAGGGAAGACCTTGCATTTTCCAACATGACAATGCCAGACCACATACTGCATCAATTACAACATCATGGCTGCGTAGAAGAAGGATCCGGGTACTGAAATGGCCAGCCTGCAGTCCAGATCTTTCACCCATGGAAAACATTTGGTGCATCATAAAGAGGAAGATGCGACAAAGAAGACCTAAGACAGTTGAGCAACTAGAAGCCTGTATTAGACAAGAATGGGACAACATTCCTATTCCTAAACTTGAGCAACTTGTCTCCTCAGTCCCCAGACGTTTGCAGACTGTTATAAAAAGAAGAGGGGATGCCACACAGTGGTAAACATGGCCTTGTCCCAACTTTTTTGAGATGTGTTGATGCCATGGAATTTAAAATCAACTTATTTTTCCCTTAAAATAATACATTTTCTCAGTTTAAACTTTTGATATGTCATCTATGTTGTATTCTGAATAAAATATTGAAATTTGAAACTTCCACATCATTGCATTCCTTTTTTATTCACAATTTGTACAGTGTCCCAACTTTTTTGGAATCGGGTTTGTACTTTTTTTTTTTTTTTTTTTTTTTCCTACACATAAAGGTATTTTAAAGATTTTGAAGTGTCAAAAGGTCATTCGGTTTAACGGTCTAAAGGCCAATACAGCCATTTCATTTGTGATTAAAATATCTTAAAAATTAATAAATGTATATATTTTTTTTATTATGGCATAATTTTATAACATGATATATCAACAGTGCAAAATGGTATTAAAATTATGTGTAGAAGTCATTGCTTTGTTATGAGAAAGAATGTCCAGAAAAATTTATTTAATTGATATCCTTCGGAATAACCAATATAAAGGGACCATTTTGGACCAAGTCATGTGGTCAATATCATGTGACAGGATGTGACATCATTCAGACACTTGCAGAGGACCACATGGCCGTGAAGCAAAGTAACTAACTTTTAACTATTTGAAAAATTCATGTTTTCACTTGCTCATACGCATGTCCCGAAACATCAGGTAATTCGGTACAACCGCTATAAAACATGGAAAATTTAGTTTAGTTTATTGTTAACAGGGACAATGCACATTAATAAACATTACTGTAAATGTGCCAGAATTAGCTCAAAGGGCTATTTTTCATCTGTAGACCCTTGACAGAATGTTAAAAAGTCACCCTAAAACAAAGACAGAGCTTCATTACACACATACACATCATAAAAAAAAACAAAAAAAAAAAACAAATGCACAGTAAAAAGCGCTACTAAAAATACAAAATATAAGTAAGATTATCTAGACAAAAATAAAAACAGAAGGAAAGAGAGAGAGAGAAAGCAGAGAAGGCAACATAGCCAAGAGCAATTTGTACAAGAAAGTCTATTTTGTCAAGAATACAATACTAATGTTGACAATGCTGAGTTGTCAGTAACCATTTTTTGAGATGAAACTGAAAAGAACCAAAAGTATGTAATCTTCTAATTGTTGATGGGATGGAGTTCCATTCCCTTGCAGCTCTGACTGAAAATACAGACTGACTGAATTTACATCGTTTGAGAGGTATAATACAGTCCCCTCTTTCCCCACCCCTTGTCGATCGGTGAGCAGTTGTTCTAATATTCACAAACTGTTTAAGTGGTGAAGTCAGGCTGTGTATAGTTTTAAACAATAGACAAATATGAACATATTTAATCAAGTTATCCCAACTTAGCAAATTGTATTTTTTTAATATTGAACAATGATGAAACTGAACCGATTTCTGATCAAGAGTTTTTAGTGATTGTTTACAAAAAGACTCCAGTGGTTTCAAAGTAGTTATACTAGCTTGCGACCAAGTAGTAAAACTGTAAGTAATATGAGAAATAATCATGGAATGCACATACATCAAAGCGGACTCAGATGACATATATTCGCGAATAAATCCAAAATTTGATAGACTAAATCTGACCCGGTTGCAGACCTTTTTAACTTGAGCCTTAAATGAAAGTTTGGAATCAATCAGAACACAGAGGTACTTATATTCAGCTTATATTACAACTTGTAGTTGTACTTATATACAACTTGTAGTCTTTCCCCTGATACAAAAACATCTGGTAGTACACTTAAACTATTAGTTTTGGTAAAGAACATACTCACTGTTTTAGAGATGTTTAACTGTAAACAGCATTGTTCTAGCCAAGCTGTGACGTGAACCAAGGATTCTGTAAGTTCATTTGCAATTTGTGACACACTACTTCCATGTATATAAATAACAGTGTCATCCGCATACATTTGAATGTTAGTATTAGGACAGACAGATGGAAGATCATTGATGTACAACGTAAAAAGTAAAGGACCCAAAATAGATCCTTGTGGAACACCAGTGGATATACTTAGAGAGGCTGACTTATAATTCTGTATACTAACATACTGTGTACGACCTGACAAATATGATTCAATCCATCTTAAAGTATGTGGAGAGAAGTTAAAACCTAATAATTTAGACACAAGAATTCTGTGGTTTACCATGTCAAAGGCCTTCCTGAGGTCAAGAAACACAGCCCCGACAACCCCTCCTTTATCTAATAGAGACTTGACTTTTTCAGTGAAGTAGCAGTGAAGTAGTAAATGTTGTAATATTTTAAAAACTTGTACTAAATATTAAATGTTTGATTGTATTTTTGTTAGCTAGCTAGCTAGATATCAGCCTGTTAGTATTGTTTGAAAATATCGTCATTCGGTATAACCAAAAGTGTCATTTGGTAAAACCAAAATTTTGGTTAAAATTAATGACTTTTTTGGTGACAAATTTTGTCCATCTTGTAAAAAATGACAAAAGCAGTGTTAATTGACTATAAAAACCACATAATCTCATTGTTAACACTTAATAAAAAATGTTTTTTTACACTTTTAAAAACCTTATTCATCAATGAGACATATATATATATATATATGATTGAAGAATGATTGCACAACCACTGGTGGCGATAAGCATTAAGTGTAAATAGCCATTAAACAAAAGAAGAAGAAAGAAGTAGTATGGCGCGCGTTAGCTGAACTTACTCCCAGACGCGTTTTTGGAACCAGAATACCTCGAGTAAGCAAGGTTTGGGTTAATCAATCAAGAGTCCATGGTATGTTTGAAGGTAAAATAACCTTGCTTTCTGGAATACCCCCCTGTTTTGTGTGTTCAGTTTTTTGTTTTGTTTTGTTTTGTTTCGTTTTGACACTTGTATCATCTGCCAGGTCAAAATCGTAAGCTTGATCACTTAGAATATGTAATAGTACATCACTCCTCGACAAGTTATATGATTTGGGGTATCATTCATGTCCAAATTTTTGCACGTTGTAGTTTAAAGTGTAGTTTTAATAGTTTGTCCTGAAGCTGAGTCCTAGAATGAACTTCCACTTAATGTAAACCCTACTTTAATTGTGCCTGCACTTAAACTCATTAACAAAACCAATTTTACTTCAATTACTCTTAAACTATCAATAAGTAAAATAATGAACATCTAATGCATAAAGGTAATGGAACATTTTAAAACAAATTGCACAACCAAAACAAACTTAAATGTTAATGATAGTGGGATGGATTGCACATCTTCACAATGGAAAGGAAACTTTCTAAAAGAGTTTGGAGCAGTATTTCTCTCCACAGTTAAAAGTTCATGCTGATTGCATCAAAGGTTATAATTGGGGGGAGAAAGAAGCAGATAACTGGGGGGAAAACACTGAAATGAGAATGAAGGGATGAAAATGAAAACTTTTGGTTGCACTTGGAGGGTGGTTCTTTTGCAGAGCTCTGCCTTTTCGAACACCAACCAAACTCCTTTGAAACACACTGCCAATTTTAATGAGGATGTGAGAGTCTGTGTGAACATACTATCAAACACACCCCCTAAAAACAGAAGAAATGCTGGGAGAAAGGAAGGAGAGAGAAAATGATAGTCCTAATATAGGAGTCTGCTCTTCTATTCTACCTCCCAAAGACTGAGCATGAGCAAAGGAGCCAAAAGAAACAATAGCATTGGGGTGCTGCTCATTTGCTGAATGATTTAGGTGTCACAGACAGAAAAAGATCCAGACAAACATAAATCACAGTTTTCTCTTTCTGTCTCAGTCAACATAGTCCACTAGCAGAGAGCCTCATCTACAGTAATGAACACTCATTTTTCATTAGCAGGGCTTGGCGTGTTGCATCTTTTCTTGTTGTTAAATCATTCATGTGAATACTGCATGTATTTCACTTATGTGTTGGGGTATAATGGGATCACAGGATGTGGGGGAAGAGGCTGGAGAGGATTTTGAAGGAACCGTAACTGCTCACTTAAGTTCTTATTATTAGAATTATGAAAAGTAAGCATGTAGAAGATTTAGGTTTATTTTTCTCTAAACAGTAGTAATTTCATATGTAAACTACAATTAAAAAGTTTGTGGTCAATAGGATTTTTTTTAAATGTTTTTTTAAAAGAAGTCTCGTATGCTCAACAAGACTATTTCTTTGATCAAATTAATAAAGTAAAAACTAAATCACATCTGGTTATGCTCTAATTAATCTTAACTTATCATATACAAGATTTGTTCCATCTGAACAATTTTGAGGTTAAATAATGTAATTTTTTGTCAGTGGATAATATGAACTGTGTTTATTTTATCTTGGAGTTTCAAAATTTGTTAATGGTGATTTGTGGACACAGTTATTTATATTTATACAGTACAATTTTTGGCACATCAAAAGTTACATTTAGACATTCAGACATTCATGTGGGAGTGAGGAAGTGTTGTTGCTTTTATTTTTATTATTTTATGTAAAAATTATTGTAATTCATGTAATTTAAAAATTCCACAAATTAGATTTATTCATCACAACCTGAAGGCCAAATACTATAAGTGGAATGATTCGATCTGAATTCATAGTTTACTGCTCATGTCATGACTTAAAAATAAAGGCCCTATATATGATTTATAGAATTATATCGTGCAAGTCAGATTTATGTCTTTGACCAGCATGCTGTTTGATTAGTCTTTATTCAATTATTCAACTAAATTTTACAAGGTGGAGGACAAGAATTTATTTAATTTATTTCTTTTAATAATGTATTGGATGAGCATAATGCAAAGCTAAACTTATCTCTAAATATGTCATAATTTAGCAGTAAATGCTCACCTAAAAGGGCATCTTCCCTTATCTTCTGCATAGTATATGTATAACTTCTGTACATTTTATATGTACATGTAACCGGTCCTACTCGACCCGCTCCGAGCGGGATTCGAACAGTTAGTACCACCGTGGGAGGTGGGCGCGCCTCTAGACCGCAGCCTCTAGTGTCAGTCGCTAGTGCGCTTCTTGAGACCAGGGGAGTGAGATTTACTTGCTCTTACTATCTGGCCTTCGTTACACTCACCCCCCTAAACCTCACACCCTTTCGGGTCACGGCACCAAATGTAACCGATCCTACTCTACCAGCTTCGAGCGGGATTCGAATCACCATGGGAGGAGGGGCCTGTTATCAAGGACGCTAAAGACCGCAGCCTCTAGTGTCAGTCGCTAGTGCGCTTCTTGAGATCAGGGGAGTGAGATTCACTTGCTCTTGCTATCTGGCCTTCGTTACACTCACCCCCCTAAACCTCACATCCATCTGGGTCACGGCACCAAATGTAACCGGTCCTACTCAACCCGTTTCGAGCGGGATTCGAACCTGTGCTCCGGCATGGGACAGAGGAGCTCTAACAAGGACGCTAAAGATGGTAGCCTCTAGTGTCAGTCGCTAGTGCGCTTCTTGAGATCAGGGGAGTGAGGTTTAAACACTCATGCTCTTACTGGCCTACGTTACATACAGTCAACCAGTCATCAACTCAAAGGTCAGCCCTGTATGAAAGTTTTCTCTTGTTACTTTCCATCCTCATGCCCCATTTTCTAGATATAAAGTCAGGAACATGCATTTACACTCTCGCAAACCTGAATTCTCATGACATGGAGATGTCCCCTTATATCAGTCTTCCTGTCCTGAGAGGATGCGCTCATGTCTGTGCATCGGTGATCGACAAATCCCTCCTCTCGCCGTATTCAGATCCACTCTCTGCTGTATGTAAGCTGTGCTTAACAGTTACCCAGAAAACAGACGCCTTGAAACCAGAAATGGATTACACAAAAGACATGGAGCTCACTGTCTCTCTTCCCAGCTCCATGTTTTTGGATTTTGACATGCCGGGGATGATCCTGAATTGACCACAGTCTGATCTCCATTTAGTTCCCTAGCTAGCATCTGCGTGTGTGCGCAACCGATGTTTGTCCTTCTGGCTGCGACCTGAGAGTGTCTCAGTTCTCATGCAAGAGTAATAGTGCCTTGTGGAAATGTCAAACTTTTATACTTCTTTTATTTTAAAGATTCATTTCTGAGCATAAAAGCTTTCTTGAAGATCATTGTGAGAAAACGGTCTAGAGAGGATTTTCTGCATGCTTGACATGATGTGCAGTTGAGAAAGATGTCACTAGTAAGGAGTTGTAGTCCTGTTGTCTATATATAGATAGACAAACAGATAGATAGATAGTTTATAAGTTTTTAATACATTGCTTGCAAATAATACATCGTTTTGCACATTTGACCTTTTTTATCTCTATTACTGAACAAACAAATTAGGTGAACCTATTACATCAATTTCACTTTAAAACAGTATTGAATTATTAAATAAGAAGCAAATGATTTTTACATAAGTTGGCCTACCTAAAAAAAAATCAAATCGATGCAGAATAATAATAGTCATAATAATGGTTTCAAGTATTGATACTTAAGTATATTAATTGAAAATCATAGCAAAAGAATAGCTTCGCTATGCCGTATTGATTTTGTTTCTCTTCAAGTCTCAGCCTCTCCTCTCAGTCTGCCTACAGTCTGATCACAGACCATCAGATGCGTATTAAATCAACCTGGAAAACTGTAATCTGATTGGCTGGTATAATGCAATTTCTGTAGTATGGGCACGTTGTTTTTTTTGTCAGTCCACCAGGAAAGTCATGTGACCAGGTACCAGTTTGAGGAACAAATCACCTGATTTACCAAAGTTTTTCAGGATAGTGGCAACAAATCTGTGATTGGTTTGAACAATTAGTAGTAAGAAAACTAGATATTTCCAAGCAAAACTGTATATTCATGCTTTGTTTAGTCTTTAAAATAATGAGCAGAAATACACAATTATTTGAATTAAATGTTTTTTTTTTTTTTTTAACACACTACACTTTAGAATATGTAACACTTTAGAATAATGGTCCATCATTAATAGGTAACTATGCAGGAAGTAATGCAGGTCAAATGAGTAGTATTACATTAACACTTCGGCTACTCTTAACTAATATAGAAACAAGATTAACAAATCAGTAAGTAATAATAAAAAAAAAAGCTAATTAGTCAAGTGTTACCTAGTCACTCTTCATGAACTACTAGTGATCTTGACCATTATTTTAAAGTGAAATAGAGTAATTAGTGATGCATTTTATGACCGTGTTCAGAGTAAAAAAAAAAAAAGAAAGCTATATAAATAAGTGTTATGATGTGGTCAGCAGGCATGAAGACGAAGGAGATTCAAAAACAAAACAGGCTTTATTAATAATCCAAACACTCTGAATGAATATGCAGGAGAATAACACAAACCACACAATGTATAAATGAGAACTGACCAAGAACAACTGAAACATAGGGTTATATAAACAGGGGTAGAACAAAGGAAAGTAAACTAGACATATGTGAAACTAATGCGTAACTATAGCAATGAATGACGACATAATCAGTAACCAATGAAACCGAAACTAAACAGAGCGGAGAAACAGGAACTAAAGGAAACAGAACAAAATGTCAAAATAAGGGCCCACATAACAGAACATAAACCTGACAATTAGCTTGTTGGGCTATTGTTATATGTATAACAGTTAGTTCCGATCCTCGAATCTGAATGGAGGAGAGGATTTGACTGCTGATATTTCGCCAGCATAAGCACTGCTTGTTTCCGCGAGTTCTAGACAGGCTATCAGTCCGTGCAGGTTACATTGTTACACCACTAGGTGGCGGCAAGGGACTGTCTTTGAGTGAGTCATTAAACCCTTCATTCAACTAATACGTTCAAAAACGCTGATGAAACAAGATGTTGAAATTATTTTAACTTTGAGCACCACTTTACCAGGCTCAACCAACCAGCAATGCATCACCGGATTAACGCTGAAGCTGTTGCTTTACGCCATTCGTGGGAAATACCCTTAAATGTTGAAAGGATGCTACAACAAAGAACTTTTTTTTTTTTTTCTCACGAATATATGACTTGACCTGAAGAAGGACAGACACAGGTAATCACACACACTCAGTCGATCTCTCTCTCTCACTCCTGTCTATTTAGGCTTGTTTAGTGCAAATCTACGGAGCCTCTGTAGAAATCACAATGGTACACAGAGTCTTAATTAACAGCCAGTTGGTGGAATTGTTACTTGTTATCATTATTATCTTATTTTACATTCAATACACATGCATGAAGTGTGAAACAAGAAGGCCATAACCTTTTGAAAAACAGAAACAAACGTGAACTTTGTGGTTGCGATGGTTGCTTTCATTCCTCTGTGGTTGGCTTGTTGTTGTGACTAGTAATTAATTGGTAAGTCTTTATAATTTTTCATAGTTAATAGTTCTTAATGAAGCTAATCTCATTCAGTAATCATTGATTACCTAATATGGGAATATCTAAAGTGTATGTATCTAAAGTGTTACCCAACATTCTATTATTGTCCATGTGCATGTTATTTAATCCATTTCATTATTTAATCCATAATAAACTGTGCTTGGTTGCTTTACATGTTGGTCAAGTCGGTCTTTTCCTGTTTAAGTAGGTTCTTGGTATATAGGAATAAGTTGCAATGTGGACCCGACCATATCCTGTTATCCCATAAGTCAAAGCTCTGGCTGCGAGACAACAACAACCTCTGGCATTTTGACCTGCAAGTCAAGAAACTGCTCCAGACCTTTGAAGAGTGTGGTGCTGAATTTGGATTTGAGTCAAAAAAGCAGCATTTATTATGTAACTTACGTGACCTTTTGCCCTTAAAGTGCATTTTATTATGTACAAATTATACTTAATTGATCTTTTTACAGACTCTAAGGTAAGGGTCACGACCCGTGGTGAGTTTATTTCTGCTTGTAGTGAATAGTAGAGGGTGTTTGCTTCCCTACAACTGCAAAAAAATGACTTTTTGAAGTTTTAAATAAAACAGTTATTGGAGTACGTTTTAAAAGTAATTTTAAATACTTTTTTAGTGTTTACATTTTTTTTTTTGTTTTCTTCCTCCATTTTTTTTTTTTTTTTTTTTTTTTTGCATTTGTATGTATTATTTTGGTTCCTGTGTTTTAGTGTTTTGTTTTTGGAGCTCTCTGACCTTCGTGTTGGCAGCGTGAAGAGCTTTGCTTCAGCATTCATACTAGACATCCGAAACACCTCGCAAATGCACATCTGCAGCAGAGCTGTCGTTTTAGCAATCCGTGCATCATTGTTTTCCTCTTCTCCTCATCTCACCTCTCTCTATCTCTCCCCTGAAAGATGTGTCTCATTTCTTGAGGTCACCTTCAGAGCATGACGGAAGAGAAGGGAACGTCCTCGTCGGTTGCGGGCCATCTATAAATGTAAACGCTCGAGTTCTATTATTTATCCACTCTCTATCCCTTTCTGTTCCTCCCTATCACTCTCCTTTTCCGCATTTGGCTTCTACTCGGCGTCTGTCGGGAAACCCCTCCACCGCTTTCATCTCTTTCTCTCTCTATTTTTCTCGAACACAATTCTCCTCGACACCTGCAGATATCCACCATGCTCCCTTAATGTGGCAATTCTCCAAAGTCATTTTCAATTATGCTTCAATGAGCTCTGTTATTAGAGCAGAGACGCTGCCGCTGACAGTCTGCCTGAGGCCTGAATTGTGTGAGCGTGTGTGTGATTGTCTCTGCTGTGTGTCTGAGAGGAAATTGAAAGGTGTATACTCGTGCCAGATTGAAAGCGTCTTTGTGTGTGTGAGGATATATGTTTGCCTTTGTTGCGGTGTCGTGAGGAAATTGCTTAAGGCGGCGTCCCACTAGCCAACTCGATTTCGGATGAGGGTGTCACACCTACCGAATGTTTTTGGGTGACAGACTAAACGACCGCCTATGACATTTCTCTCTGATCCTCTGTCACGGATTGCCAAAATAAATGCAGGGGTACAGCGCAAACAATTGTAATAGACTGAATTAAACTCAGTTTGTGGAGTAACTTCACCTTCTGTGTATTTCTTCCTTTGAGACTTGCACATAGAAAGTAGTTGTGCAGTTTCAGTGAGGAAGTTACATGTTTAACACTGACATTTCCACGAACAGTTAGCTATATTAACACATAATACCAAAATAATACAATAAGCATTAACTAAACAATATAAAATGTAACATAAAAAAATGCAAGTTTTTTTTTTTTTTTACATTCTTTTTCTAGTGTTGATAGGTGAAAGTATTGGTGTGAATGTATATTCCAGCATTACACACAATAACAGCATGTACAAAAGCTCTCTTCTTACTGAGATAAGCTTTGCTGATGAAATCCAGATTATGAAAATTTTATTTGCTGCCTTTTCCTTGGACACTGTGATAGCAAACACATCCGTCATGTCTCCGCCCTCCTCGTCTCGGCTTAGCAGAATGGATTTTCATAGTCATCATAAAACTTTCAGTCATGCATCTGGGTGTGAAGTCAAGTCTGGTTGAGCTCTCTGATGGAACTGTAGAGATACAACAATAGGATTTAAAAATGAACAAAAGTTTGTTACTCCAGTGTAACTAGTATTCCATCCTGACAGCGTGACGCTAACAGTCATTACCGAGGTTTTCCAAACAACATGCACAAATTACCAGTGAGATAATAACTGGATCTATACAGAGAAGCTCAAGAATGTTCAGGAGGTTTAGTCTTTATAACACAACATGTTCTAGCTGTCAGACGGTATCAAGTGTCACTCAGAGTTTCAGCAAAACTTCCTGTTTTGTCTCCTATCACTGTTATCCTCCTTTAATATTCATCTGCCCCTGGTGGCATCCTCAAAAAACAGCAGCCTATATTTTTAACCATAAAAGTTTGTCTTTTTGAACAAACTAGGTTTTAAAAGTGGCGCTCACTATACTAGGGTAGATTGTTCTGAATGCTTTCTAGGTAGTTTGTCAGTGGCATAAGTCAATATGACATAAAAAAAGACAAAATCTGCATGTCTCCAAGCAACAAAATCAACAATGTTTTGTTTCAAAAAATTTTCACTAGTTAGTTATTTAGTGATAGTTTATTTTGAAAGATTAATTTATTTCACAGTTAACCATACTGTAAACCCGAATAAGTTGGGCTAACTCAAAGAATTGGAGGTAATCAGTTACATCAAATTTTTTGAGTTATGATGTTCTCAATTTTAAGTGAGCAGAACTATCAGGTTTTAAGTTTGTAGTATTCGTGCATGGTAATTGCTCCTAACTTTAAGTACTGAGTTAGCTAACTCATACATTTTGATAGCAATTAACAAAAAGATTTAGTTAATTAACATTTTTATTTTGAGTTCTTGCAAATCAAATGAGTTATTTACTTCTCTGTAAACCCTAATAAGTCAAAACTCAAAAAAGTTGAATAATTTTTTTTTTAAGTTAAGAAACTCAAAGTTTAAGTAAGATTTTTATTTTGTACTCATACATTTTTATTGTTCTTAACTTGAAATATTTGAGTACACTAATTTATACATTTAAAATTATCAGGTTATCTCAACATAAATATTCTGCTAGCTATAACAAACTAATTCAGAAAATGTCAAAATGCTAATTTGCTAACATGTTAACAATCGCATGGTATAGCACTTACTGAATAAGCTGAATGAGTACTGCTACTTAAAACATGTAACTTACCTGCTCTCAAAGCAAGCAACATGCACCACTTGTCACCATGATGGTAACTCTCCAAAAACCCACGTTAACAGAAACTCTTCTAAAGTGGCATAACAAAACATTGATCACTACTAAATCTCCCCTACCATTACAGTTTTTTTTCAACTGCTTACACACATTTTCAAAACTTTGCCTCTTTTTTTCAAAACTTTACACACAAATCCAAGAACTGCACACACAAAATGCAAAATGCCTCACATCTCTTGCAAAATGAAGCACTGCATTCAAAATATCACAAACACATCTCAAAAGCAAACATTTGTCTTACTTTTCAAACACATTTGCCATAATATTCTATTTTTGGATATATCATATACACTCAGTTATTCAAAACCTAAAGCTCTTCTTTCATAAGCTGCTATGTACATTTCTGTACAAGATTGAAAGTAATTGGCAGAGAGATTTTGAAAAAATCACGGTAAACAGGAAAGCAAACTGTAAGCATTTGTGGTTGTAAATACAGTATTACACGGAATGAAATAAAATAAATACATCAACCATGTGTAGTTGGACAAAAAAAAAAAAAAACTATCATAATTTTGAAAAAGGTGAATATTCCAAAGGACTGGTGTGTATGTGTGTCCTGGTAGGGGACCAAATGTCCTCACAAGTATAGTAATACCAGTGCATTTTGACTTGTGGGGACATTTATATACAGAATATGCAGTATAAAAACCATTATGCCTATGGAATGTCCCCATAGAACATGGAAACCCAACGTGTGTGTTGTGTGTGTGTTTGTTGGTGGGCGAGATGGTTGGGTGTATCTAGGCTCCATCTCTCCTCCTGGCTGGGTCCGGCCACAATACTTCATCCACGTCACATGCTATGTTCTCTCTTGCATATCCAACCTTGGATGGAGGCAGTGTCAGTGTCTCCACATGCCTCCTCCATTGCCAGAAGAAGTGTTATGTTGACATAGGGATGACGATCATGCACTTTCCAGCACCATGTGGAGAAAAATTCCTCAATAGGGTTTAGAAATGATGAATATGGAAGCAAGTAAACAACATAAAAGTTGTTCAAAACCTATAACTTGACCTTTGGCCTATTTATAGGCCTATTCTAAAGCCATGATTGGTTGGTGTTAAGTAAAACAATGAGTGTTTGCACATGTGAGGAGTTAGTGTGAGGCACTGATGAATTAGTGTGGCATTTTGATTGGTTGTGTTTGAAAAAGGAAATCAAGATACTTACTGTTAATTTTTTGTGTTACATAGAAAATTGTGTGTTGTGTTTTGAAAAAAGTGTTTTATGAAATTGAAAACTGAGTCGAAGGCCGAGAATTAGTGTATGGTTTTGCAGATTTGGTGTGTGGTTCTGCTGTTTGAGTGTCAGGTTTCAGACATTGTGTGACAAGTAAAGATTTTGTGTGTAAGCAGTTGAAAAAAACTGTAATCTTGCACAAAAACATTATATAAAACTTAATTTTAGCATTTACTCTCCCTTTCGAGTGCCATGGGCAAAGCATGCTGGGAAATAAAAAAACCCAGTCCAGTTTCAGTTAAACTTAAGTTAGTCTAAATTAAAAGAAATGAGTTCATACAACTCAAAACAATGAAACAGTTCAGTTTACTTGAAATATATCAGTTCTGTGAACTCAAAAGAAATCTAAATACTCATAACAGTTAATTTAACTGAACTAATTTGTTTAATTTAAGTTTGTCCTACTCAATACAATTAAGTATTTTGAGCATTAGGGTTTACAGTGAGTAAATGTAAAACACACAACAGACTCACTATAGCGGTTGTTATGTTGTCGGTAACAGGTTTCTGTTCAAATACTCCCTGTCTTCCTGTCTTGTCTTTCTGCCCCAAAACAACACACAAGTAGTCTGTCAGTGCAGACGCTTGATTTATGTCAGCGTCAGCAGCCTGGAGTCAGATTAACCTCCACCTCACACACAAACATCCTCCGCCAGTGATTTCAACCGGCATAATATATCACAACAGAATCTTAAAGCCGGCAGTGATGCGACGTTTGTGTGTTTCACCACTGTTCAGCTCCATTTCCACCTTTGTTTCCACACAGCCAAACAATACTGAATGTGTATTGCCATCCTCCAGGCTCACTTTAGCCCCAGGGCTGCCATATATAGAAAGATTCAGGTCTCTCTAGTCTCATCTTACTAGCATAAGTTCAAGTAAGAAAAAATGTTTCCCTTCACAATCTTTTCAAGTCTCCCTTGGGAATATAAGGCCAAGCGATTGATCCAGTAGGTATCTTTCCCTTCCTTCCTTCCATTTTTCATTGCTCTCTACACCTTTGTGTTTTTGTCCGGTGTTATCAGAGCAAACTCGGACACTATCTGCTGGACAGTGGCCAGCTGACATCAGTGAAGTAGAGCTATGTGTGTGCATCCAGGAACAGATCAGGAACCATTTCCGTATTTTTAGGTGCAAACACAGAGGTCTAAACAAGATCTTTGGCAGTTCATCTTGATGAGTAGTGCTGCTCAGTGAGGGAATTTTCCAGAGAGGCTAGTGTGTAAATTAATATTGATCAAACTTGCACGTCCTACATCGTGTCTACACTCGAAACGTTGATACTGCACTTCCAGATCTTTCACTAATTGGACCCTAGACTTGGCAGCAGTGAGATGAAAAATAAAATTTGTTCAATACTACCATTCAAAAGTTCATAAGATTTGTTTTTTACTGTCAAAAACAAAAGATTATATTTAAAATAACTGTTGTTTATTATAATGTAATTTTTTCATTGTTTTCTGCAACTTTTGCTTTTGTTTATAGCAAAGCTCCATTTTCAGCAGACATAACTCCTGTCTTCAGTGTTATATTGTCCTTGTTATATTGCTCAGTAAACCTATTATTATTATTATTTATTTTAAATGTATTTTTTAGTAGAAAATTATTGTGCTATGTGGATTTTTTTCAATAATCTTTGAATAGAAAGTTCAAAAGAGCAGCATTTATTTAAAATATAATTTGCAACATTAAATGTATTTACTGTCATTATTGATCAATTTAATGCATTTTTGCTGAATTAAAGTATATTTCTCATATTTATAATTAACAAAGCTGTTTATGCCACAAGTGCCTGTTGTGGGTGTCAGTTGATATATAAATAGCTTAGATATATAACAGCTTCATTAATTATAATCAGTCTATATTTTGTCATGTCCCTTTAAGACAGTGTAACAATAAATGATAATAGAACATTTACCATCAAATCTTGTTTGTATTATGCTAACATGTGAATATATTCCCTCCCTTCTCTGAGTCTTAAAACAAATGGAGCAAATCACAATCTCCAAACTATGATCATTTTAAATATTAGTAATACTTCTTCATTACTGTAAATTTATACATGGCTCTGTTGTACAATCACTGACTTCTTCTTTTGAAGTCCTTCCAATTTGGACTCCATCAGTATTTTAGCTAAATTTAAGTCTATTAGTTTTTGTTTTTGCTTCTTGTTCTGTTAACCACAGGCTTGATGACGCACTGAAGTGATATTGAAAGCTAACTAGTTTGAAAGCTCACCACTGATAGCAATTAGTTATTTATACTGAAGGAGGAGAATCTCATTTCTTCTCCCTTTTGCCTTTTTCAGACGCCGGAAATAAATGATGTTACACCATTTGCATATTCATTCTGGTCAATTTACACATCAGAGGTACGTCGGGCTCCTCCGGATTTCGTGATTCCACATGCCTAGGGCCAAGGTTTCTGCACATGAAAGAAAAAATATCAAACAAAATCATTTTTATACATTATATGCATCTGAGTTATACTGTACATATTAGTAAGGAATTGATTAAAACAACAATTAATGTTACAACTATACAGTTATTCCGTTTATTTTGACTGAATTTTTGAGGAGGTTCAGCCTCTCTTGGTAAGGTGGTGGCTTGTTTTTGAAGTTCTCTGCTGTGTTCATTGTTCTTTTGCCATCCCTGGAGCCTGGTGCACATGCCTCCACATTGTTCTACTTTACTGCCTCACCATCTGGCTTCTCCTCACAGACAATCCCTAACGTGATACCTGGCCACCAATCCTCTCATTTTAATGTTCTTTTCATGTTGTCCCCCTCTACCATGCTTCCTACATTCTCTGAAAGTTTGTGTTGAGTTTCATGTTGTTGTGCAGTTCCAGATTCAGAGGACAAAGCCCATTTTCACAGAAACAAAGATGGCACATGGTCAATCGTCGGGAATCACATCTTGGCACTGGGTGTCTCCACATTGTAGAACACAAACAGTTTTTTTGTTTTTCCTGTTGAAATGCCATATTTCCCAGATGTGCTTTCCAATCTTCAATGTGAAAATGGAAGACAAGGTACAGTGATACCATATGAGACGCGAAATGTGCCTTACAGCCATTGCCTATGCTTCACCAAAGTGTGCCCGTCCCTGTGGCTTTCAGTGTGAAACATTCACACACGTGCCACCGTAGAACAAAGTCTCTTTTTAGTTTCCGACCTTAAATTCACACTGGGATTTTGATGCAGTCCTGTTTCACGGCATTCATTTCTCTCCTGGAAGGCTGGAAAAGGTCCATGCTGAGTTTTTAGGCCGTGTTAATGTTGCCACTGCTTCAGGCATTTACTTTTATTGGTCTTTTATGTCTCTGACTTGTGTTTTTCTCCTAACCTACTGTTTTTTGATGTTCGGTTATTCTTAATGGTTTTCTAAAGTCCCAGACGCAATTCTCCAAACTCGCGAGCAGGTGTATAAACATAATTATACCAGCCATCTCGACAGAGCTCTTCTGGTGGGAATTGAATAATTGAATAACATGACAAACCACATCTTTTTTAGCTGTGTGCAAGGAAAACATTATAAACATAAACATCTCTTGTCACGGGGGTGTAAAGAACGGCATGCAAATGCAGGAAACCATCACACCACCTTTAGCAGGTTACCCTTAACGGCTCACACCTTCATAATTCAACTCCTGTGTCATCTGACATCATAAAAATAATGATACCACTAACATGAACATTATGAACATTATTCTTTCAGAATGTCATGATATTACTAAAAAAATATGAACCACCTCAATCTTCTTAAATTAGAGGCTCATGACAAGACAAGATACTATGAGCTCATTTCCTACTGTGCTACCTTAACTATAGTGATTCTGTACTTCATTTTCCTTTTTTTATTAATCCATTTAGTGGACTCATCTTTTAAAATATATGACAGCAGTCTCAAGTTGAGCATTCTGCAACAATAGATAGATATTTTTGCCTTTTCTTTTTTTTTTTTTTTTTTTCTAGTATATTGTTATTTTTTATATTTGGTCTAGTTATGTTTTGCTGGATTTTATACACTGTAAAACAAACAAACAAACAAACAAACAACAACAACAACAAAAAACTGTCAAATGACTGGCAGCAATGGCTGCCAAACAAAAACTGTAAAATTAAAGTAAAATATCCTAATTTGAATGAAACTTTTACTGAAAAACATTTTACAAAAAAAATATTATTTTACAGGTATTTACTGGAAAATTTCCTATTTTTTTCTGTACAATTTCCTATTTTAACACAGGATTAGATGTTGATGTTCTATTGAAAAATCACAATTTCACCATGTTACCATTATGGTGATCAGTGTTTGCTTTAGTTGGCCTCTTAACCCTTGATTTTTTTTAATGTTAGTTGTTCTCTGGCTGTTTTAACTGTGTCTCAAAAGCACGTTTGTTATGGCAAAAACAAACACACACACACACACACACACACACACACACACACACACACACAAAAAAAAAAGAGCAAGAAAAAAAAAAAAAAAATCTGGTCAGATGACATTGGCTACTTATTGGTGGCCTGATTCATTGAACTCATCCAGAGTCTAATATCTTATTAAATTTTTTTATTATATGAGTTTTTAATTTCACGTTGTTTATTGTAGCCCTAAAATACAACTGCATAAAATCCTGCAGTGCTTCAATATTTTGAAAGATTTTATAAAGTCATTATACAGTAAATATTTTGACAGGATCATAGACACACACAGACATCAAGAATCAGTGTATGTATCTCAACAATGGTGACAATCAACAAAATATTCAGATAAACAGATCAACTCTGAATGTCACAAAACAAGCTACTAAAGTCACAAAAAAAGCTTTTTGTTGATTGTCAACATTGTTGAGATTCATAAGCTCTTTCTTGATGGCTCTGTGTGTCTGAAAGATACAGCTCAAAACATTTTCTGTATAATGACTTTAAAAAAAAAAATCAGAATATCTGATTGTCATAACACTGATGCCGTAATATCACAAGACTATTGTAAATAATGTGAAATTAACAGCAAATATAGTCAGGGATTAGACTCTGGGGGATATCAGTGAATCAGGCCACTACATGAATAATAAACACATAGTAAAAGCAGCCAAAAAAAAAAAAAAAGTTAGAAAAGTCAAGGGTCCAAAGCCCAACTAAAGTAAACAATGATCACCATAATGGTGATACCAAACTTTATTATTTTCAATAAAACATTAATATGTAAACATCTGTTAATTCTCATTAAGAACTTTTGTATGAAAGAAAGTCAAACTGGATTGTAATAAATGAAGATGCTGAGATCTTGAGAGATCTGTTTAATGTTCTGTTGCTGGCATAATACTTAAAGGGTTAGTTCACCCAAAAATGAAATTTCTGTCATTAAGTACTCACCCTCATGTCGTCCCAAACCCGTAAGACCTTTGTTCATCTTCGGAACACAAATTAAGATATTTTTGATGAAATCCGAGGGTATCTGAACCAAACATAGGCAGCAATGTTATTGCACCTTTTGAGGTCCAGAAAGGTAGTAAAAACACTACAGTGGTTCAACCTTAATGTTATGAAGCGATGAGAATACATTCTGTGCGCAAAAACAAAACCAAAATAACAACTTTATTTAACAGTTTGAACTGTTGTCATACGCAGTTGATGTAGTGAGCCAGTAATCACAGAAGCCTGCACTGTGTTGTTCACTACATCAGCTTCGTATGACAACAGTTTAAATTGTTAAATAAAGTCCACCTTCATACCAGCTAGCTCTAAATGGAGTTTACTGTATATTTTTCCTCTATTTATTTCTCACTTCACCTTCCTCTTACATTAATATTATAGAAGACGTGATGGTCTCTTTACTGTGAATAATCCTTGTGCCTTTATTTTGCTGCCACTCCAGAATAAAACAGTAAAGGGAAGATTGCATTGTAATTTCACTGAAATCCATTACTGCCCTATTGGTGCGGGGACCCGTTCCTAGGAAGAGGCAAAAAGGAATTGAGCGATGGAAAATGGGAATCCTCCATGGTGTCTCAAATTAGATTGCCTCTGTTTGGAAGCAGAGTGTGGGATGTGCCTCAATCTGTGTTTCTGAGACTGTCACTTTGGTATGGGGTCAGTGATGGTGTTGAAAACACTATTGTCTCTGCACTATTGCTGTGAACAGCAAGCTAACGTGATGGAGAAGTATTAGAGATTCGGAGAGGATTGTGTTGGCTAACAGCTCGTTTCTCCTACTAAATAATTCAGACTTGAGAAGCTGGGCCTATTCACTTGCTTTTGCTGTGGCTATATTTTACATGCAAGTCATTGGGAGAGCATAAATTATTTACTTTGCGTAGGTCCCCTCAGAAATGTGAATGTTTTTTTGTGAGGCTGTCATGTGTGATATTTTTTAAACTTTAACTTGTTCACAAGTAGTTTAAACAAAAGCATACGTAATGGTACATGACATGTTAGAGCTACATTTCACTGAGTCACATTTTCTGGAAAGGAATGAAGAAACAAGCTGCTATAAAAGGATGCAAAAGCATCACAAAAGTATTTTTGTTAAATATTACAATTACTTAAAACTTATACGATTGCTTTGTGTGAAGAACATGCTGAAATTTAAGTTGTGCACTGAAAATCTTCAACTCCAGATAAACTGAGCTGCAACTGAATCATGAGGGAATGAGCTGATCTTGAGAACCTGATTCGTGAATGAATCATTCAGACCAGTTTTCAACTGTCTAAATGAAAAGATCCAACTCAAAAAATAATTTATTCATGAAACAGGTTGCTACTTCACGTCATTAATTTCAAGCTGTTTCTCACACATAAACTCTTCAAAGAAAAGATCGCAAAAGGTTATTTATTATTATTATTATTATTATTATTATTATTAATTTGGTAGTGATGCCTCAGAAGAACCATTTTTTGGTTCCCCAAAGAACCTTTCAGTAAACAGTTCTTAAAAGAAACACATTTTTTTCTTTTTAAACAAAGAACCTTTTGTACAATGGAAAATATCCATGGATGTTAAAGGTTCCTCATGGAACCATCAATGCCAAAAAAAAAAAAAAGAGAACCTTTATTTTTAGTGTAGCTTTTGTGTGGCTTGTAATACTTGGAATATAGTACAACATTTGAATGAGAGTTGTCAGTTATTTTGAAAGAATCAGGCCAGGATGTTCTTCAAAAATTCACCTTTTGTGTTCCTCAGAAGAAAGAAAATCTTACGGTGTTTAGAGTGACATGAGGGTGAGTAAATGATGACAGAATTTATATTTTTTGGCTGAACTTCAGGCTTAAATAGCAAATATATGTTTGCGTGTATTGTTAAAAAACGTTATATTCCCACACAGAGGCTGAATAAGAGAGAGAAATTGGTGGGCGAGACATGGGCCACAGGCATATTTTACTCAGCTGAAATAGGCAACGCTCAGGAGAAAAAGAGAGGTGGAGGCAAAAATAGAGATGGCAAGAGAGAGTTGGTGAGATAAAATGAGGGGTTGGAGGGGAGGGGAGAGCAAGTTTAGGAAAAGGAATTCAAAGTGATGTGAGCCCTCCAAAAACTCTGTTAAGCTTTTGACGAATAAGAAGCTCAAGTACCGGGTACAGGAAGTGGATTTTGTAAAGATGACAGAAGAACTGTCGGTATCTTTCAAGTACACAGAAAACTAGAAGTGAGTTTTGTATTGATGTTTCTGTATTCACTGGAGTAGGTTTCGTTTTAGCATTTAGATAATTTGTTTTTTAAATCTTAGTATATCAAGTTTTATATATACATTATATATTATGTACTTTATAGTATATACATATATATACAGTATATACTGTGTGTATATATATATATATATATATATATATATAATCAGTGGCGTGCAGTGGTGTTCTGAAATGAGGAGGCACATTTTTTAATTTTTTATGAATCAAATGTAAATTCATGTGCATTACTCTTAACGTTGACACATCTTCCTTGTTAAATGAACATTACTTTACATTACATCAAAAAAGAAAAAAAGAAACCAAATACAATTCTATTTTGTAATTTTACATTAACAATGTAATGTTCTATTTTTCAAAACCAAGTCAATCTCATCAAGTTAGTGTTTTAAGCATTTCTACATTCATTCCAAAATAATAACTAAAGGCTGTAACAATTTAAACAAAATATTTTATTTATGTATTGATGTTTTTCTTTTTAATAGTCAACTTAGGCTATTTTGGATCATCAGTCATGCTCCGTAAACACCGTCTGTCACAGACACGAAGATGTATTTTTAATTTCACCAAGCTGATTGCACTAAAAAAAAACCCCGCAGTCATCATGCTTTCAGTCCATTTCAAGTTTGATTTTGACGTGACATAAAGCGGTGATATCTAACTGGGTGATCTGTTTACTTACTTTTCAATTAGTCTTCCCATTGACGCCATCATTTGTTCATTCAAACTGACGCGCGGAACGTGCACGTCAACAAGAGGCGGGATTTATCGCACAAACCAATCATATCCAATCATAACCAATTACATCCAATCATAGCGCGATGGAGACATTGCCTCCTCTCACGTGACTTTCCCCCATTCATTCTCAATTACCCCCCACAAAACCCACCGCACACCGGGGGTCTGATGGTTTTCTATGGTTTTCTATGAGAGCAAAGGGAGGCATGCCTCCTGCTGTAACTTTACCTGCGGGCGTCGCTGTTGGGCAGTGTTCCTTTAGAAATACGAGTGACTTGCGCTCTTTTTAATGTCATAATTTGTAATATTTGTGTTGTTTTATATGTAATATGGATTATTTTCTCATCCTATTTTTTTGAGGAGGCACTGCCTGCCTTGCACTGCCTCCCTTATATATATATATATATATATATATATATATATATATATATATATATATATATATAATCATTTAGGCAACACTTTACAATAAGGTTTCATTAGTTAACTACTTCAGTTAACATGAACTAAGAGGACATAATACTTCTACAGCATTTATCGATCTTAGTTAACGTTAATTTCAACATTTGCTAATATATTATCAAAATCAAATGTATTTATTAACATTAGTTAATGCACTGTGAACTAACATGAACAAACGATGAATGACAGTATTTTTATTAACTGACATTAAAAAAGATTAATAAATACTCTAACAAATGTATTGCTCATTGTTAGTTCATGTTAGTTAATACATTAGCTAATGTTAACAAGTGAGACCCTATTGTAAAGTGTTACCATCATTTATTTTATACAGTATAAAAAAAGAAATTTTTATATGCATTGCGGAATATTGCAAGTTACTTGTGCCCAATATGTGCCCAATAATGAAGTTTGTTTATTTATTTATTTAAAAAACAAAAAAAAAACAAAGAAAAAAACATTTGTAGTGCACCTTTAAATAGAATGTAAAATGATTTTACTTGTTAAAACCAACAGCTTTATATATGCACTGTGGTTGTCAGGTGTTTTTGTTGTTTTTACTGCTCCTCCATGTGACCTGTAAAGTTCAGCAAACTAAAATTTCTCACGTCTGCTTCTTACTAGTTTAGAATGTATTTTCTCAGCAATAACACCTGTTGTTTTGGTTGCAATGATAAACAGTTACGCTGCATTCACACGGGGCGTCGGCGTTAATGCTTCTCATTTACTTTGAACGGGTGATGTCACGCGTTGCCGAACTGAATTGTGGGTTCCGTTGCGTTGCTTCACTCGCGTTGCAAGCGGCAGAAGTTGAAGATTTGTCAACTTTTCAAGCGCCAATGCAGGCGTCAGCCAATCAGATCGCCTTATGCAAACACTCTAGCGCAGTCGCTAGCCAATTGCGTTCATGCAACACCAGAAAGTAATGTGATTGGCTGTTATCACTATAACGGTTGTGTCAACACAAGCTTCAGACACGCCCTCCATCAAGCACTAACGCTGACGCCCCGTGTGAATGCAGCGTTAGGGCCCTATCATACACCCGGCGCAATGCGACGCCAGGCGCGACGCAAGTGTTTTTTGCTAGTTTCAGCCCGTTGGCGTGTTGCTATTATCATTTTCACGTCCAGTGCCATGTTATTTAAATATCAAATGCACTCACGCCCATCTGTTCACCCATGGGCGTGCTGGTCTGGAAACTGTTGCTATTTTGAGGCAACTGAAAATGACTGCGCCATTAACCAACAAATACCTGGTCTAAAGTCAATGGTGCAGTATTTTTTTTGTTATATAAAGAGCGCGTTAGTAATATGCACCTACAGGCGGGTGCACAACGCGCGTACAATGTGCTTGTTACACACACAGGGATGCGCAGCAGCACACAAACATGCCAAATATTAAAAATAAAAGGATTACAATGAAAAAGATTATTATTGTGTACATAAAGATAAAAATGCCTACATGTCATAATGGATAGTCATTGCGTGTATCAGAATTACCTCTTTGCAGTAATGACGAATGAAATTGGCTAATTATTTGACCAGTCGTGGCAATACAAATGTATTTAAACTTATTCCGTCATGTAAATAGCGAATCCGCCATGGTGCAAGTGCACCTGGCTTTTAAAGGGAATGAGAGATGAGACACTGATTGGTTTATTGCACGTTACACCCACTACACACCCATGACTCATTAAGAGATTAGGTACAACCCTTTTGGAGCATGTGCCTGGCACGTCGACCATTTTTTCTGTCGTTAAACTAGCAAAAGTGGATTTGGACACGCCCTAAGTGCACCTGCGCCATGCACTTCAGACCATGCGCTTAGATCGTTAAAATAGGTCCCATAGGGTACAAACACCTCTCATGACATGCCATTGCACATCAATTTATTGTGAGAAATAAAATACTTTCATTCTGTGTATCTGGTAGAGATCATTCAGTAGTCTCTTATTTCTGTTAGGGACATGTTCCTACCGTCCATACTCATGTCTGCATTGCAAGAATGTAAATATCATTAGCCTTTCTAAACAAATCAGCATATGCTCTGGATCAATTGTCACTGTTATGCCCAGCGGTTGGAGGATGATGTTAGTTTTGCTATCTGTAGAACAAGGCAGAATTGCTCAGCATATGCTCAGCAGATTGTGTTTGTCTTAGCGAGCTTTTTTGCTCATCGCTGAGGATCAGGGAAATATAAATAGCCAGGAAAAAGAACAAAAAAACTGTGAAACACTCTCATGAATATAATTTGCAAAAATCTGTTCAATCGTTTGAGTTCGGCTGAGGTCCGCAAATTCCAATCTCGTTTCATTTTGCTAGGGAATGTACTCATTTCGGCCAGGTTATGAATGGAGCATGGATATCCGCACGCACTCTCTCTCTCTCTCTCACACACACACCCAAAAGAAACTAAATGTCTTCTGAATACTATATTGAGAATGTTGCTTCTGTTTGCAGATCAACTGATTATGGCAGCACTTATGAGAGACTGAATGATAAAGTGGGAGTCAAGACCGTTTTGAGTTACCTCTATGTCTGCCCCACCAACAAGAGAAAGGTAAGACGCCTACAGCCTCTTATTCTCTGTTTTTTTCTCTTTGAGAGACTCACTGTTCCCCTACTTCAAATAAAGCCAGTTATTTTGAATTATTTCTTTATTTTCTGCTTTCCAAAAGCCTGTATACCAACCTGAACAACCTGGAGCAATTCTTCTTGGAATAATGAGCCAAAATCACACCTGAACAGTTTGTAATATTATAATATAATATAATATAATATAATATATTAGTTATTGAATAAAATAATTGTATTTTACAGTCAGATACTTTCCAAAATTGTGGCCAGTGTACTTTCAACATTATACTAAAATGTTAATGCAGCTTAATAATAATAATAAAACTTTTTATCTGAATGACATTGAGGATAATATCCAAATAAAACTTCTGAAACATTTGCTTTTGATATATAATTAGTATAATTATATTAATTAACTAAGTTCAGTTAGTAAGATTTTTGTATATTTTTTAATGATGTTCTTATGCTTGACAACGTTGAATTTATTTGATCAAAAATATAGTAAAAACAGTGATATGAGAAATGCAAACACCGGCCACTTTATAGGTTGTTTGCAATCACGTGGCTCTGGTGATGCGCGAAGTTCGGGTGGAGGGCAAGAAGTGAAAATTAGAATGGAAGAGATGGAGAAAAGTCTGTACCGTGCTGGTTTAGAAAGGTATAAACAGAAAATCACAACATATGTTGGAGGTGATCCTTATGTTATTAAGAGGAGCGATTTTTCTACTGAATTAAAAGACTTGCCTGCCATCGAGATGGGAGATACAGAGAATGCGAAGCTGCCGTCACGAGTTCTAGTCTTGTTTGTTTATGTCACGCTGCCTTTCTGCTATTGACATTCTGTCGTGATTGTGAAAAATGTCGCCATTGTAGGTCATTTATGCTGAATCGAGAATTGCAATAGGAACTCACATCATCGTTCAGAGAAAAAACTGGACGGTGTAATACAATTTTCGCCTTTTCTACGTGTAAAAACACTAAGAGAAGCAGGTTGACAGGAAGACGCCGTATAGCAAATCTAATAATGTCACTGATTAAACCCACTCAATAAAATATTCACATAGCTGAGTGTTTTTGAAAGTTTTGTATTTTGTTTTGGTTTAATAATTAATTACATTTGCGAGTATGACTCTCACCCGGCTTGAATGATTATAACTTGCACACAGCCACTTCAAACCTGTTCACGAGCTTTGATTTTGGTTGTCATTTGTTGAAATAAATACAAAAAATACAGTGTGTCGGTGTCTGTCTGCTGAATGTGACCCTCCGATTCTCCTCTGTGGCCATATGGGAAAGTGAATATTTACAAAGACAACATTAAAACTACAGTTACATTTACACCCTTCCAACAAAGAAATGGATCGACTTCTGTCAGCTTGTTGAACAAATTTTTTATATTATTTGGACATTTTCTACCATATGATGGCTGAAGCAGCAGCGTGTGCCCAGCGCGTGACACCGTTTTCACGGTAACCAGATCAACATTGTGAACGGAATTCTACAAAACTTAAGTGAAAACACCAAATGATCATGCAATGGGATAAAATATCTTCTCTTCCCTGCAAACGATAGCATGAAGAATGTGAATATTTAACCAAGTCAAAAACAAAAAAAGGTAAGCAGGTATCCATATTCATTTCAGTAGCAGCAGATGCAAAACTTTTAAAACGATAAAAGTTACGTAAACGATAAAAGCTCCTTGTGGTTTCTCGGTTTGATCGATTTAAGCAACCATAAATGATGCAAAACATAGGAATTTTGAGTTTGTGATAGCGGTTCCTATATAGAAAATTCACCTCCTGCCCTCACGCTACAGCAATAACGTCATGTGCAAACAACCTATTAGGTACAGCTGTTCAACTGCTTGTTAACCCAAATATCTAATCAGCCAATCACATGATAGCAGCTCACTGCATTTAGGCATGTAGACATGGTCTGCTGAAGTTCAAACTGAGTTTTTTTCAGCATTTTATTTGAATGTTTTGCAGCATTATACATGTCTTTGCTGTCATTTTTTATCAATTCAATGTATCCTTGCTTATTAAAAGTATTAGTTTCTTGAAAGAAAATCTATAGACAGCCCATTAATAAACCACAGTATCATACTAGTCCTTCAAGCACATCTTAAACTTTTGTCCCTGTCTGCCCTCGGACTGTTTATTGGTCCCATTAGTTCAATTTCCCATCAGAACAGATGGATGGTCTCCTTTGAAAAGCTCTAGATATTTATTTACTTCTGCTTTTGTGAACTGTATCTACACAGTGGACACACACAGTGCACAATGTGCATCATCTGAAGGTATTGTTGTGGTTTAGTGGCTCTATGCACAAACTGGATTAATGCGTCGGCTTATTTCCCTGACTATGTGGGCAAACACAGTCCCATTCCAGAGAAAAGGATTGACTCTGGCAGATCCCATGGCTATTTTCAAATAGGGCTAAGTTTAGGCCTAACCTTTAGCACAACACTTTTCCATTTGAGAGATGGGCATGACATTTCCGCAGCTTTGTCTGAGCTCTTAAATGGGAACTTGCCAAGAATCCAAAGTGCTTTGCGTGTGGCTCTTTTAGCACTCTCGATGGAGACGAGATTACATGCTGATGCGAAGATCGCCGACAAATGAGCCTGTTTATATTTCCACCACTCTATTTGTTATAAAACGCAGTTGATCGGCCATGACATGATTAATTTGAGACTCTGTGTCCTTTTCCTGCTGTTTACACTGCCTTACTGGCACTGGCACCAATCTCATTCAGCGGCGAGAGGCTACGTGTGGGCCGTTAACTGTGCGCTGCATGAAGATTAGTTTGCAGGATGGTAGCTGTCTGGGTGTCGGCAGATAACAGAGATCCCTCAACCCTATTGATTGTACTTTGCAACTCTCCTCACTCCTTTGTTCAGCCCAGAAACATTTGTTCACAGTTGTCATGTTCTAGTGGCTTGAAAACGTAATTATCCACTAATGCTCCATCAGTGTCTGTTTGACCTCAGATTTGTGGTTTCCTGCTGTACAGCCCAGTCATGACCCACAGACCCCGTTTACACCGGGTATTAACATGGAAAGTGCTAAATAGAGGTGTACGTTTTCTGATGTGATGTCATTCTGATGCACCCAGACAACATAATATACGACTGACAGTGATGCTGATGTAGATGCAAGTCAATGTTTTAGAATGACCGTAGACTGTTTTGACTAAAAACTGTGAATGACTAATGAAGAAGGTTGTAGCTCTACAGTACATTATCTGACTGTGATCCACATATGCACATAAACTATAGAATATTCTGCCTCGCATACTAAAAAAAAGTAGCAAACTTTTGCAATTTTTGAACTTTATAACTTGTTCATTATGGCATATCTAATATCCATATATTATGTCAGTAAAGGGTGAAGCTCTCCACCTCTTAATTTAATCTCCAGGGTAAAATGGGAATTGCTAGCACAAGCATGTTATGCTTAGCTCTATGAGAACACTGTCATATAAAATAGTTCAGTACATCTGACTATATAGATTCTTAAAATAAAGGCATATGGTTCCATGAAGAACCTTTAACATCAATGGAACCTTTCCAATGCACAAAATGTTCTTTATAGCGGCGGTTTCTCAACATTTTGTCTCCAAGATCCCCGATTGTCCACAACAATTTATGTTCTCCCTCATATATCCATATTTTCCAAGACTGTGGGAATCTTGTTGGGGAAAAAAAAAAGGTTGTTGAGGGAGTCAATAAAATGAAAATTGTATTGATTTTTGAAATGTATTGATTTTTGAATATTGAATTGTTTTATCATGCTTATTTTGTCTTATTTTAAACCATTTTAAGTCGTCTTGAGGCCCCTTTGTAAATTTGCTGAGGCCCCCTAGTGGGGGTTGGTTGAGAACCACTGATTTATAGTCAAAAAAGATTCTTCAGATCATACTGTAGGCGCCGAATTGCTGAGCACCCACGGAAAAACACAAGATATTCTCCATTTATTTTAACCAATCAAAAAATCAATTGAGATTCGGAAACTTCTATGAATGGTGTAGCTCACATCGGGTCCTGTGGGTCGTAATACACACAATTCTACCGTTATATTTAGCATTACAAAATAACAACATGTTATGGAAGGTAGGCACCCACTGGCAGAAATATAAATCAGTGCTTATGCTTCAGATGGTGTTGGTTATGCTTATTTAAAAAAAAAAAAAAAAAAGTTTACTGAAATGTTCAAGGAATCAAAAATGGTTTTTCTATGGCACTGATCTGAAAGCCACTTTTGTATTTGTGTTCTTCCTGAGAACTAAGTTAGCTTCTAGATGTAATGCATAAGTCATTTCCCTTCGCAAACGCTGTTACTCAATGGAATATTACGAAAAATGATTAGACCCTAAAATCTATGAATTGCATCTGACAAGCCCAAAGACACCAACAGACACAAGGGGCCTTTTTCCATCTTCTTATAACGATAATGAACAGTAAAAACCAGGGGCCCAGGCCAACAAAATCCTGGCTGTGTTTCGGCTGGCTGTTTATTGGCGCTTAATGAAAAACAATTTATCTAAATCACCGCCCTGGAGGATTCGTAGTTAAAGCTTGTGGAGAGAGGGGTGGGATTTTTGTCAGTGACAAATGCACCACTGTTTTTCCAATTCAAATCCAGTTGAGGGAAGAAAACAGCCGTTTACATTAAGGGTGGATGGAGGCGAGAGAAAGAGTGAGATGATAGAGGTAGGGAGGTCTCGAGCTTATGTTTCACAGTTTGCTTGCTAAATATTATCACGTCTAGATGTCAACTATAAGTGTGCATGCTTAAATTAATGTGCGACGAAATGCTTCAGAGCCTGTTAGGTTCCACGTAAACTTATAAAACATTGAAGATATATGTCATATTTTTCCAAGCAGTAAAAATCCATAATGAAAATGTCTGCAACTGTTTTAGCACTGAAGCGGACCTCACATGACAGTGAACCCATTTAATGAGCAGGCAGATGTACTTACCCTTTAATTATCATGGAGATCAGATGCATCTGCCCAGTCAAACATGAGCATAAAAAGAAACACTTTCCATAATGCAGCATATTCAGTACCAGAAGAGTTTTGCATCTGTGCAATTCTAATTCTAATTCTAATTAAATGGTTTGCCCATCCACAGAGTTGCCTTTGTGCATACAGTATAACCAAAACCAATTTAGGAAGCTTGGAAACTAAGTCAAGGTCAGTGCCAAAGTGGAACTAGTTAGCTCAGTGCCATTATTATTCCATTTAGACTGGAGGTAATGGTCAACCTTGACCGAGTCTGAGCTTTAGTTAGTGTTTTAAAGCCTTATTAGAGGAATAGTTCAACTAAAAATTTTAATTAGATAGAGCAAAAAAGTCATACTGAGGATTTTTCTGTTAAATATAGTTTATTGAGAAAGTTATCGTTCTCGTCATTATGTAATGTGTAGTTTATTTATTTATCTCCAGTGTGTCTCTAGCAATTTCCTGAGTTATATGAGGGGGCTGTTACACGACACCATTTTCAACTAAAAATGGAAGACTTTTTATGCGTTTTGGGTATTTATTTACACTACAACAGTGTTTTGGGGGCCCCGAAAACTCAAACTTCAAGTTTTTGAAAACTATACCATTATCATCACATGAAAACTACAAAAACATAAATTTGTGAAAATGGTGACGTCATGTGTGTGTATATTACGTGTGTTTAGTCTATAGACCTATTTTGTGTTTGCAAACATCGTTGATGTTTTTTGTGGGCAGAGCCTACCTGGTGGCAGAAAATGACAGTTCTGCAGTAGCCTATGGAAGCCACGGAATAAAAGAATAAAAAATAAGTTAATTTTGAGTTTATATCTCACAATTCTTAGAAGGAAAAACAGAATTGTGAGATATACTCGTTATTATGTATTTTTTCCTCAGAATTGCACATTTATATCCCACAATTCTGACTTTTTCCCCCTCAGAATTGTGATATAAACTCACAATTGCGAGTTATAAAGTCCAAACTGGGAGATATAAACATGCAAATGCAAGAAAAAAAGAAATAGGTTTTAATATTATTTCATGCTGTAACTGCTATGTATGTATGTCCCCTATGAACTGCATATGTGAATATGTAGACTTACTGTTTACATCAGATTCATGCTTTAATATTAGACTAATCTTTGCAGGTTTCATCAGTACAGTCTGTGACTTGGAACATAAACGCCTCCGTTTAGCTTCAAAGGGCATCTTCAACAACGGTATTCTATAAAAATGAAGACTATATTTTTTGCATTCCGATTCTGACATCCAAAGGCACAACAAAACATCTCTTATTCTGTGGATTTTGCACATTTTCCTCCACTTGTTACCGCTATTTTTCTGCCACCACTATGCACGCACATCTGCAAGTGACGTAACTGTGACGTCTGCTCCAAATTGGTCTATAGGTGCGTAGTGTGTTTTTACAAAGTGACATCGCCAACTACTGGCCTGACATGCATAATACAGCATTTTTAATCATTTTCGTGTACAGGGATCGTTTTGACAATGTTGTCGTCTGTACATGAAAAACACAAGGGAAAAACTTTAACATGTTTAGTACATCGTTGTCGTGCAAACATATCCTAAGACTATTTAAAGTGTTATCCTGTTTATGCGTGTTGCTAACCACAACATTGTGACAGACGTATTATTAGGAGATATAGAATGAAAACGTTTCAGTTTACGTATGTAACCATGGTTCCCTGAGAACAGGGAACGAGACACTGCGTTTGAACATGCTATGGGGAACATCATCACGTGAACCGGTGTCTGAAAGCAATATCAAATCTCACCAATCCTATTGGCCGGCGACAGCCTATGACGTCATCATAGACGCGACCCGGAAGTATAAAAGGAGTGCCTAGAGAAGCAGTCAGTACCTTATCGTCGGAAGGGACTGTTCAGCAGGCAGCCCCGATGCATGGCAGGTAACGCAGTGTCTCGTTCCCTGTTCTCAGGGAACCATGGTTACATACGTAACCTGAGACGTTCCCTTTCGAAAGGGAACTCAACACTGCGTTTGAACACGCTATGGGGAACGAAACACCCACGCCGCCATGTTTGAGGGGAGTGCATGCCAAAGATGGCTAGACAAACGTCAGAACTAGCAATTCAACTGAAATGCCAGAACCACTCCCCCTACGGGTCATACATAGGCTGTCAGTGACAGCATTCTCTATGGCCAACAGCCCAAGCTATAAGCCTCAAAGAGGCCTTCCACAGAAGGCCTACCATGGCCGCTCAAAGGCTTCTGGGACCAACTTCCTTTTCGAAGAAAAGAGGGTACCTCTAAGGGAATGTAGCCAGGGGGCCCGAAGGAACCCTAGCCAGTCACTTGTCAGGGGAACAAAGTCAACCCTGAATGCCACCAGGGAGGCCGACCTGGTCTAATTAAAGCAACCTAGTCTTGGCCAACAACCTGTCTGAACACAGAGTCTCAAATCACATTCTTCAGAGAAGATATCCAGTAAGAGTGACTGCAAAGAGACAGTAACCAACTCAGACCAGAGCGTAGAGACGGGCATCCTGGAGAGCAGGACTCAGCTTAGCGCTTTTTACCCTTACCTTTGAGGGGAGTAACACTGCTGAATCCTAGGATCTACTCAGCGCCTGATTATTTGCACTGAGGAGGCTGTGCACTCTAAAGGAACCCAACACAGGGGAGTACATTTACCAGCCTAGGGGCTGATCCTCAATAGGGAGGCCTCAGAGAGGGCTTCAACCACTGACCAGCTTAGGGAGCTAAGTACTATGCAGGACAACCCTCAAACGAAGGGAGTACAGGGCTCAACCTAACAGATAAACCGTACTGTAGGCACAAAATCATGGAGGCCCAGGAAGGGGCCTGCAACATGACGTAAATTCTACATCGTGTAGAAATACATCACAGCAGCCTTGCGAAAGGCCAGACATGTGAAACTACATACTTAATCTGCTAAAAGAACACCCAGATGTGGGGGAAAAGCTTAAAAGGGCGGCCTGTGAAGGCCACACACCTAGAAAGCTCGCTTGCTGATAAGCAAGATCCCACAAACATGGAATTCGTTCAGAATGAAACCGAGTCAAACTAGCAGATAAGACTGTAGAGTGCCCACATAACAGTCTACCTTAACACAATCTGACAAGCAGTGTACTTAGTAAAAACACTTTTTTACTCTTAAAGCAAGAGGAGTACAAACATACGCCATCACGCTCTGCAGGAGGCCCAAAAAAGGGCCTACAACTTCCAGAAAGACACGTGGCGTCAGCTCGTGGCAGTGTTCTAAGCTCTAGGGAGCCAAATATGATAACCAAACTCTCCATTGAGGTTAACTAGTTTAACTCGACCTGAGCCACCATTCCACCAGGCAACGTACTCAAGGTGTAAACACCTTTTACTCAGCAAGAGGAGTACAAACCTACGCCATCATGTTCTTGAAGGAGGCCCAAATGGGGCCTGCGACTCAGAAAGACATGTGGCGTCAGCTAGTGGCAGTGTCTAAGCTCTAAGGGAGCCATATATGAGAACCAAACTATCCAGTGAGGTTAACTATTTAGCTCAACCTGAGCTTAATTCTATTCAGCACATTCCAACAGGCAATGTACTCAGTAAAACACTTTATACTCTTTAAGCAAGAGGAGTACAAACTACGCCACCATGCTCTGAAAGAGGCCCAAACAGGGCCTACTACTCCAGAAAGACAGGGCGTCAGCCAGTGGCAGTGTCTAAGCTCTAAGGGAGCCTAATCTGAGAACCAAACTATCAAGTGAGGTTACCTAGCTTAATTCAACCTGAGCTAAAATCTACACATTCCAACAGGCAATGTACTCAGTAAAAACACTTTTTACCCTTACAGTAAGGGGAGTACAAAGAATATATGCTGCCATGCTCTGAAGGAGGCCAGAACCGGCCTACTACTTCAAATAAACACGGGCATAAACCTGTGGCAGTGCTAGTTCTAAGTGAGCAAAACTCTGACTAAACATCTACCAACAAAACTTGTGATTTTTACAACAAGCTATTGTGCTCTGAAGGACGCCCAAAACAAAGCCTTCTACTCCAAACAACACAATAAACATCTTGTGGCAGTGTTCAAACTCTAAAGGGAGCTACATAAGAACCAAACTGAATAGTGAGGTTCACTAAACAAACTCAATCTGAGCTATGCATTCCAACAGGCCATATACTCAGTAAAAAACACGTTTTACCCTTCTTAGCAAGGGAAGTACAAACTTAGTCACCATGCTCTGAAGGAGGCCAGAACAAAGCCTACTACTACAGAAAACAGGTGCTAACCTGTGGCAGCAACAGAGTTATTGGGCTCACATTGTGTAGGGCAAAATAGAACTAGAGCATTAACAGCCCTGAGAAACAGGGGAATGCTTCACTTTTCATTCATACTACCCTGAAATTGAATTCCAAGGGTGGGCGCTTTTCACCAAAGACAGATTAGACATCTGTACTGAACCCTAGGGAACAGGAGCTAAATAAAGCTAACACTGTTTCACTCAAGCTTGAATCTTAATTCAAGGGGTCCAGGGGAAAAGACTAAACAAAGTATAGAATGAAAAGCTCTAGAAAAGTGGGGCCACAGCAACACTAGCATTTTCTTATTCACATAGTGATAAGGGGCCTACCACCTGAGAAAATGGCACCAGGGAGACTTAGCAATAGTCTGCTACCTTAGCTGCTATCTATCTTGCACCTACACCAAAGGGGTAATGGGCCTTGGCCTGACAACTCTGACAAGAGGAGGCCAGAACTAGGAAAAACTACACTCTCCTGACAGGAGTAGTAATAAAAGGGTGAAATGCTTCAGTATATCACCTAAACCCTAGTCCCAGCCTAGGCCAGCTATAGCTGTGGGCCTATAGGGCCACACATAAGCATAAATCTGCCTGGGGCTAAAACTCAGCCTCTAAAACTCTCGATAGAGAGGAGGCAAACTCTGAGAAATAACTCATAAACAAGAGCTCAGAGGAGCGATGCTCAACCCAGCCAAACAATGTCAGGCGGCCCCGAAGGCCGACACTTAACATAGATCTATCTGAAGTAAAGAGTGCTAATCTCTAATACAAACTCTAGCTATGACCAGAGGAGAAAGCTACTCTACCATATTGTGGCTGTAAAGGCGGCCATATTGCCAACACAAAGAGATAAATCGTTCTAGCCAACCTAATGGAACTTCAGGCCCTTAATTCCCCTTCTCTCTTTTTTTTTTTTTTCACACACCCAGGAAAAACTATACAGGAAACTAAGGTCAATATATTTAAAAATATAAATATAGACCAAGCTCACCTTCCTGCGGCTCGAAGAACGGAGACTTACCATCATAGAAGGATGGAATCTATGGTTCTTTCAAGCCTGAAAGAGCCCCTTCGCTATCAAGCCAAAAGGCGAGCCAACAGAAAATTTTTTATCATGGGCCCAGCCCTCGGCCTGATTGTAAGAAGCGCCTGGGTAAAATATCATTACTCAGGAGGTGGAAGAAGAAAGGAGAGGGTAGATGAGACTACCCTCGTGGAGAGGAAATTAATCACTGATGCTGCTGGCGTCTGTAATTGATTACCTCCCTCAAATCTTTCTTCTTCCTAGAGTCCCGCCTTCTCTGGGACCTACTCCGAGGAGGAGGTGCCCGAGAGGCGATACTGGACTTCTGGCCCTGTCTCCGATCCTTGGATCGGGATGGGCCAGGACCTCCTGTCTGTCTGGGCCCAGAATCAGATCTGAGCGGTATGCAGATTTTAAACGCTGCCGTTGATCCAGATCCTTCAGCAGATCAGCCTGGTAAGCCTGTAATACTGCCATAATGTATAAGGCAGCACCAGTCTGACCCGCTGCCGCGTATGCCCTGCCATTCAAGCGAGATGTAATCTTAAGGAGCTTCGAAGGCAGGACCGGAGCTTTTAATGTCTGTGCCTGCCCTGTGACGAGATAGTTAGCAAACATCTCGTCAAAAGGGGGCATCGACACATTCCCATGCTGGCTCATTCCCTCAACATCAGCGAAATTAGCTCGCTGATGTCGGTGAATATGAGCCGAGTACGGATTCTTCCATGCCTTCTCGATCTCCACATATAGATCAGGAAGGAATGGAAGGCTCACGGGGGCCGCCAGATTATGGTCGGAAAGGAATCGTACGTCGAGCCGTCTGCGTGCGGTCCCTTTCTTAACGCACTCTCATGGCAGCTGCAGCCTGCCAGAAGCGCGCTCCATAACCTCGAGCAGCTCCGCATACGCGGGGCAGGGAGGCTTTGAAGTTTCAGAAGGCTCGCCTTCTTCCTCTTCAACAGCCATCTCCTGCTCTCTTGGGCTTAAAGCCAGAAGAGCACTCGCTGCTGGATCAGATGATATCAAAGAAAGAACATCATCATCATTCAGCAGCTTACCCTCATCAGCCGCTGGGGTTTGCGAGAGATATACACCTCTCTCTAACTCCTCAGCAAGCTCCATCTGTGAGCCCCATGATTTCAGTCGCCGCTCCGCCTCAGCACGGGCAGGACCAGAACCACCGGGTACAGATGCCGGCTGCTCTTCCCTCGAGAAGAGGGCCAAACGAGAGCAGAGCGTCCTAATAGGCAGATGCTCACAGTTTACACAGACAGCGCCCTCGAGCACTGTCCGTGCATGCTCTTCTCCCAGACAGAAAACGCACAGATTGTGTGGATCATCGGGTGTCAAAAACCTGGGACACGGATCCACACACTTCCTGAAACGTTTGTTAGACAGTAATATTCATACCAGATTCGGAGAATCGCAATCAGACAAAACAGTCCCTGAAGACGAAAAGATACGGACTGCTTCTCTAGGCGCTCCTTTTATACTTCCGGGTCGTGTCTATGATGACGTCATAGGCTGTCACCGGCCAATAGGATTGGTGAGATTTTATATTGCTTTCAGACACCGGTTCACGTGATGACGTTCCCCATAGCGTGTTCAAACGCAGTGTTGAGTTCCCTTTTGAAAGGGAACTGATATTTATTTGCTTTTATGTCAGTAGTCTGCTATACAGTTATAAAGATCTCATTGATTTACATTGCATCTTACCTTTCAGCCAAGAATTTTCTGACTATTATTTCATATGTCAGACTTTACAGGGTTAACCTCTGTGCTCTGTGATTTTTTTTCTTAGATAATGGTGCTGACTGACCCAGAGTTTGAAAGCAGTGTTCTCATCAGCTCAGATGAGGGTGCCAGTTATCAGAAATACCGCTTGAGCTTCTTCGTCTTAAGTCTGCTTTTCCATCACACGCAAGAGGACTGGGCATTAGCCTACAGCCATGACCAGAAGGTAAGCTTTGCTGATTTTAAGCCCAAAAAAAAAAAAAAACGAGCCTCCAGTGGTAAATATCACAGCTGACCATATTCACTTTCTTAATGCACATTCCTGGTCTTATTAAAAATGATTCATCAGTTCTTGTTCCAAAGCGCATTTTCGCAGCACTGCCATAGAAGAACCGTTTTTGGTTCCCCAAAGATTCTTAAAAGAATCCTTTTTTTTTTCTTAATGTGAGGAACATTTGAATGATCCAAAGAACCTTTTTCACTATAAACAACCTTTTGTGCAATCTAAAGTTTCTATGGATGTTTGCACAGATGCCAATAAAGAAACTTCATTTTTAAAAGAATTGTTTATCTTCATAATCTCTTGTAAAATAACTTGTTCTTTTAGACTAATTAATGTTAACCATTAACCAAATAGCTATTTAGACAGTTTTATCAAACTCACATTCAGTATGGCTTAATTTTGGTATTTAATCCCATTTTCAAATCAATTCCTGATGGATAAAATCAAGTCCGGCCGTACCATTCTTCTCATTGAATAGCAATTGTCCACTGAACAACAAGTATCTGAGCAGTGACGTGTATTTTGTGCTTGTTTAGCCTGCTGGTTTATATTAGACTGAATATTTGTAGGTATGATATTGTCAAGGCTGACTAAGTAATGCTGTTTCTGCATTTTGTTATAGTTACATTTTTGCTTTCTGGAATGCTTCTCAAATTAAATTAATAAATTATGTGGAGTGTTGAAAAGAAATGTAACATTTCATAATCATTTACCAAGGACGAACTCTCCCATGAGAGTGATGTGAGAAAAAAAAAAAAAGATAAAGAGAGCAAAAAAAGGACAAAGACTTTTGACTTTTAAAGTCTTTTTTTATTTGGCAGTGATTCATATTCGTAGTCAGCCTGTAAGGAGAACCTAATGAAACTGTGTGAACAGAACAGATATCCAGCAAAGTGAAATTAGCTGAAGCTTAAATACATCTGTATATCAAGAACATATATTTCTGTCAACACTTTGTATTAGTGTTTTGTTGTATAATTTGTATAGATTTGTGGTGTTTTATAGTGTCTGAATGCTGTTTAAATGTATATGCATTACTGTTCAAAAGTTTGGTGTCTGTAATATTTTTCCTTTTTTGAAGGAATTTTTATTCCGCAAGGACACATTAAATTGGTCAAAAGTGACAGTAAAGACATACAATGTTACAACAAATTTCCATTTCAAATAAATGTTGTTATTTAAAACATTCTATAAATCAAATATTCCTGAAAAAAGTATCATAACAAAAAAATAAATAAATAAATAAATAAATAAATAAATAAAAATAAGTAGCACAACTGTTTTCAACATTGATAATAATTAGAAATGTTTCCTGAGCAGCAAATCAGCATATTAGAATGATTTCTGAAGGATCATGTGACTGACGACTGGAGTAATGATGCTGAAAATTCAGTTTTGACATCACAGGAATAAATGACATTTTAAAATATATTCAAGTAGAAAATAGTTATTTTAAATTGTAATAATATTTCACAATATTACTGTTTTACGGTTTTACTGTATTTTTTATCAGATAAATACATCCTTGGTGAGCATAAGAGACTTCTTTCAAAAATATTCAAAAATCTTACTGACCCCAAACTTTTGATCAGTAGTGTACATATTCAAAAAAGTGTGATTTGAATGCATGGATCCAAAAAAACTGATTATGTAGTCAATGTAGAATCAGCCTCGGGTCCTTTTCACTTCTGTCTTGAAACTTTCAGTGGTAAAACATGGAACATCTCAGTCACCGGTCTCTGCACTCTCCATAATGATGTTATCCTGAGCCATACTGCAATGTGCTTGGAGACAGTCATGCTTACTCGCTCAAAAAATGACACACATTAATGCTGTGGCGACATGGCACTAAAGTGTCTCATTTTCTGAATGGACAAGGGTGGCTGACACTGTGTCCAGTCTCATCACGAGCAAAGCAGAACTGTGGATTAGGTCAACACCTGAAGCATTGTCTCATAGAGAGGTGTCAGGCTGGTCAGGTCCACTCCTTGGCGATTCATTAAAAACAGATGGTGGTTTAGGCCCAGCTTTCTCCTTTTCCTCAGAAGAACTCCAGCTCAGGCCTCTTACATAAAGGAGCCTCTGGGAATCTGGCGAAAGAAATAGCAATTGATCCCTTCTCGCCCTCTAAGCCTGGTTAACTGAGGTTTCATTGACCAGCGAAAGTCCACAAAAGCCATTTGATGTCTTTAATGATACTAATAGCTGACTCTAAATGGCCGTTTTATGCAACAGTGAGGAAACAACCAACATGTTGTTTTCCATAAGATTGCTACAGAAGCAACCATGGCCAAGACATTGAAGATATACCAAACAAGTCTCACTTCTTTTGATGCAACTGGTTTGTTTCTATTAAAGGAATATTATGGGTTCAATATAAATTATGCACAATCAATAGTATTTGTGGCATAATGTCGATTACAGTGAGGCATTTACAATGGAAGTGAATGGGGCCATTTTTTGAGGAATTAAAAACAAAAACTTGAAGCTTGAATTCGACAAAAGCCTTAAAGGCACAATGCCCTTGATTTCTGGTTTTATTTTGTAGAAACCATGGAAACACCAAAGACGCTTTAATATATTATGCGTTTTATTAGACAGGTGAGCAACTGTTTGGATACATTCATCGACAGAAATATAATCATTGTTATACGTATAGCTCAACACAGTAAGTCTTATTGTTTAAATCTTGTTTTCTTGATTTACCATGAGTACCATGTTTTACCATGACTAATATCGATCTAGCTTACTGCAGTGTGCAACAAGTGTCTCATAGTAGCCGCCGAGCGAACGCACAGAGTAGCATTATAACAACTTTCAACACACTAATGTATCTAATATGACAAAACAGCGCTGCGTTACCCCACATACGCATGACCGGAAGAAGAGGAAGCGATTGTCTGCGGCATAATAAAAGTTCCACTGCTCTCGAGCCGTGTGTTGCGCTTACGCTTGTCTCTCATTAGCAATCGCTTCAGTGGCCTCATTCAGCTCCAACGGTTTTCAGCCACACCCTGCTTCATATTACAGTAATGTTAATAAATCTTTAATACATTAGCTCATCCATTAATATGATTTCTGCCCAAGCCCCACTGAAATCAAGGCATCATCAAGCTACGCCTTTGTTTTGAATAAACGACCTCTAGCAGCAAAAAACTACATATTGTGCCTTTAACATTAATTCTTTTGTTAAAACTATTATTTGCCGTTGCTGGGTTTATAATTTTCATGGAAATGTTTCTAAAACAGGATATAACCATACAGAAAAGATTTGTAAGTGATTTTAAATTCATGTTAACATGCATATTTTTCGCATCTTATGGCTATATTATTGAAACAATGCGTATTTTAATGATTACAGATTCACTTTCACAAAAGTAGGGACAAGAGGAAATCTTTTGTTGTAATCAACATTATGCCTCAAATGTTGTCGATTGAGCTTATTGAACCTGGAATATTTCATTAATTCATTGATTTGCTATATCTTGTAGTATAAGAACACTGATCTCCAGCATTTCATATGTCTTAGATCAACTTTGTAAAAGGAATAGTTCACCCAAAAATGAAAGTATCCCATAATTTATTCACCCTCAAGCCATCCTAGGTATATATGACTTTGTTTTTTTGAAGCCAAACACAATCAGAGTTGTATTAAATATTATCCTGGCTCTTCCGAGCTTTATAATGGTAGTGAATGGGGCTCAAGATTTTGAAGCTCCAAAAAGCACATCCATCCATCCATCATAAAAGTAATCCATACGAATCCAGTGAGGAAATAAATTCCTTTTGAAGCGAAATGACGGGTTTTTGTAAGAAAAATATTTAAAACTTGATAAACTTTAATCATTGGCTTCTGGCAACAGCCGTACGTACATTCATGAGAGAGTCGAGTTCCGGTGGAAGGGTGACCTCTGACCCGACATACTGTATGACGTAGGACGTATGATGTATGCATAGCATAAGCTTAACTGACAAATGCGGAAGCGCAGAGGATAGAGCATAACGGCGGTCATGAATTAGAAGTCTAAAACGAGAAGTTTTAAAGAAAAATGTTAGAGGATTTCCATATAAGATAAGAGAAGCTACGTCATATGTCGGGTCAGAGGTCACTTTTCTGATGGAACTCGACTCTCTCATGAACGCGGGTACGGCAGTTGCCAGAAGACAGTTATTAAAGTTTATAAAGTTTTAAATATGGATATTTTTCTTACAAAAACCCATCGCTTCGCTTCAGAAGGTATTTATTAACTCACTGGAGTCTTATGGATTACTTTTATGATGGATGGATGCGCTTTTTGGAGCTGGGAAGAGCCAGGATATTATTTAATATAACTCTGATTGTGTTCTGCTGAAAGAAGAAAGTCATATACACATAGGATGGCTTGAGGGTGAATAAATTATGGGATAATTTTCATTTTTGGGTGAACTATTCCTTTAAGAAGTTAAAGCTCTTAAAAAGCCGAGAGGTTTCTGGCCATGCTGCAAGCAAAAGGTTTAAAATGAATTTCAAACATGTCCAAATAAATTCTAGGTCATTTTTTTAAATAAAATATATAAAGAAGTCTCTCTAGGACTGTGGCTTGAACTAGTGAGAATGTTTTGTTTGTAGTCAATTGACTGAAACCACAGAGTCAAGGTTTTACTGGTTAGCAAGTATTTCCTCCATTCAAAACTATATGTGTATTCTAATAAACTAACATTTTTAAATAGCATAAAAATGGGCAAATATTCCAGTCTATTAAAGTAGATGGTTTACCTCTGACTGATTTGTGTCTGGAGGGCTCTTAAAAGTGTGACTTTTCCTGATGTCTTTGACTGTGCTTGAGGACTGTGTATATACTTTTGGTGCCATCAGCCCGTCAGACAGCTTTCACCAGGTATTACAGACCCCCTTTCCTGCAACATATGTTTGGTGTGCAAATCTTCCAGCTTTGGGTGTTTCTGGAAGAGCCCAGCACTGATTCATCAGCAGCATAGAGTTGAGATTCAAATTTTGCAGCTAAATTATGCATGGCAGATAGTTGGGAGATGACAAATCCTTCAGGCACAGCATTGGCTTCTCCTCTTTATTATTTCATTTTAAATTGAAGAAAAAATATATCATCAATGTCGCTACTAAGGAATTCAACTGTTGTTTCTTGTTGTTGCAGGAGTTGTCTAAATAAATGACAAATAAATTATGCCCACATTCTATCATGCCAGCATTTTGCTTTTGATGACAGACATGTCATTCTCAAAGTTCTGTATAGCATGAGCTTTATCATTCCTGTTGAATGAGATGACAGAGAATTCATTTCAGCTTCAGGGACTTTGCATCATTGCAATATTCATAGAATTGTTTGTTTTTGTCATGCGATTTATATATTTTTAGTTTTTTATGTTGTGATTATTGGTTGTTTTATGAACCCACAATACTGAAGCAGTGTACTGACATACTTTGAGATGCAATGTGCAATGACATTCTCTGTATTCTCTATTATCACAGGTTTGAATGACTCATGGAAGTAGCCCCAACCACATCACTATATATATATATATATATATATATATATATATACATATATATATATATTTACAATACTATTCAAAAGTTTGGGGTCAGTAAGATTTAAAAAAAAAAAAAAAAAATTCATAAAAGACTTTTAATGTCATTAAAAATGACAGTAAAGACACTTATAATATTACCAAACATTTTTATTTCTATAAATGCTGTTCTTTTGAACTTTGTATTCAAGAATCCTGTAAAAAATGTATCATGATTTCCACACAAAAAAAAAAAAAAAAAAGAAAAGGAAAAAAAAGCAACTTAGGGGTGTGAGATATCACGATTTTAGATCATGAACGATTAAAATGTCTCAACGATCTGTCTTTGAAGAGAGATTGTAGTATCGTGCTACAGTGCAATCTATGGGCCCATGGGCCACTTTTATGATACTTTTCTAATTTTTGGAGTTTGACAGTAAAAATCAGAATCTGCTTTCATTGTACAGTATAAAAAAGCAGTAAAAACAAGTAAAAACATTTTCAATCCTAAAAAAAGCTCCTATAGTGATGTTTTCTTACGAGAGTGTGTTGCTTTGTTTCATAAAGAAAAGCATTAATCTGTTCAGATGAGTGCATATCACTGCCACCTTCTTCTGACAATCTGACACATCAGATAAACACTCTGGTTTATCACTGTGACTCACTTGAAGCATCTTTTGTGTCTTGTCTTGTGGAGTCAAAAACAAACACTTGTCTTCTAAAAGACAGAGCATGTTTCATTGTCAGATTTTTCAATCTTATGTATTTTTTTTTTAAATACAGAACTTGACATTTTACAGAAGTCCCTTCATAATGATGTTCCTTCGAAAGAAATAACAAAGAATAAACTATTCACTAAAAAGTTTAGGCTAAGAGGGAAAAAACAACAACAAACAAACAAACAACAACAACAACAAAAACACTCTAAGCATGAAATAAAGAGATAAACAGAGAAAATATAAGCCTAAGCACATTTCTATATGACAGAAACAGCAATAGAAAGGGAGTGTGAAAGAATTTATGCATTTGAGAGTGTGAAAGAATGTATGTGACTGTGGCTATTTTCGGAATGAAATGTTACTTACTGTGCAGTATCTACTGTACACCGCACTGCCTACTATTTAAAGGGGACCTATTATGCCCATTTTCACAAGATGTAATATAAGTCTCCGGTGTCCCCAGAATGTGTCTGTGAAGTTTCAGCTCAAAATACCACACAGATCATTTATTATAGCTTGTCAAATTTGCACCTATTTGGGTGTGAGAAAAACATGCTGTTTTTGTGTGTCTCCCTTTAAATGCGAATGAGATGCTGCTCTCGGCCCCCTTCCAGAAGAGGGCGGAGCTTTAGCAGCTCGCGCTTCGGATACACAACAACAACAAAACTGGAGAATCTCACACAGCCAAAATGACGATTGTCAGTAACGGTGTTCAGCCTTACATTGTTCAAACTGGAGTCGACACTGATGGAGAGACTCAGGAAGAAGTTACAACTTTTAGATTGCAGCTGGATGTTTCTGAACGGTTAGTGGATAAATTTATGTAGTTACTGTGGAGTTGATTCAACTCATCGACTAGCATGTATTGTCATGTTAATCTTTTGTGCAAATTTCCTACATTTCCAAAACGTTTTCCTAACATTTTTCTAAAGTTGTTTTTTTTTTTGTTTTTTTTCTTCTTACAGTGTGGGGTCTAATTATTGTCAAAATGACTCACATAGATCACCTCCTACTCGTATAATAATGTAACCTGCAGAAAGAGTCGCTGAAAAATCCCCACCAGACTCACTGAAATGTGTAAACTAATACAAAACTAATACTAATACTGTTGGGGTTCTTTAGCAGTACTATTGGAACACATCTCGTCCAATCAGATACAAGGACCAGGGACCAGTTGCATAAACTTAGCCACTATGTTAAGACTGTGTATTAAGAACTAGTTTGACCAACTAGCAGTTAACCAAGGGGTAATCAGTCTTACTTTACCAAGTCAAATTATACCGATCTACCTTTTTAGGGTACGTTTACACAACAATGATGTAATAAAAACAGAAAAGTTTTTGCTTGGAATTTTTTTTTTTTTTTTTTTTTTTTTTTGCATACAGACGACACCATTGTCAAAATGATCCCTGTTCACATGGATTCGTGAAAACGATTAAAAAGGCTGTATTATGCTGCCAGGCCAGTAGTTGGCGATGTCACTTTGTAAAGAAACACTAGGTGCCTATAGACTGAACACGTAATACATATGCGCATGACGTCACCGTTTTCACAAATTCATGTTTTTGTAGTTTACGGTATAAGATGTATGTTCAAGTGTTTTTGTTTTTCCCAATAAGTTTGGTTTTAGTTATTTAGTTGATGCTATAAAAACAGGGTGTAATGTCATGATTGACAGCTGTGGGAGTCTGTGTGAGTGGGAGTGAGGGCAGGACCTTGATACCGCGGCTCCATCTCAGGATCAGACTCGGGCTCTGAAAGACGTAATCAGCAATGACTGTTACTGGGATATTTTGGCTTCATTTTTCTACACTGAAGGGAGAGTGGAGACGTGCTGTCCATCTTTTTTTTTTTTTTTTTTTTTTACAGTCTATTTTCCAAACATATACCCTATGTGCTATTTTTATGTGCATGTTCTTGCAATATACGTGTGTATGTGTAACCTTTTTGCTCCCTCTTCTTTACTTCCCAGTCTCTGTGGGCATACAAAACACATTGGCCATATTCAAACCCCAGTCACATTGTCAGCTCTGTAGTTCTCCAGCTCTCTGACCTCTCCCCTGGGGTGGGTGCCTCGTGGGACGGCTCGTAAAAGCCTGTGGATAACTCCTCAGGTGCTCCCTGACCTCCCGCATCATTCACAAAGCTGGAAATACCTCCCCAGAGAGACAGACAGGGAGAGAGAGGGTTGACAGGGGATAACAGAGTGAGAGAATAAGGATCAGGGGGGGGGAGAGAAATGGAAGCATATGAATTCATAAGGTATCACCCCATGCTCTCCAGAAAGATACAGGGAGAATTAGATGAGACAGAGCTGGTGTGATGTCTTGCATGTGATCATGTCCTTAAGTTGTTAGAAAATAAAGTAAATTGTTAGAAAATAAATAAATAAATAATCAATCAATCAATCAATCAATCAATCAATCTTACATCATGCTGCCTTAAGGTCTTTGAGTCCGAAATTCGCAAAATTTTCGCACGTTAAAAAAATAAATACGACCTCACGTTATGTCAATCACGTTTACACACTGCCTCCGAAACTTTCGTCCGTCATAAAAAAATTCAGATCAGGTTCGATTTTCTGTGTTTTTCACATCCGTGGCACGCATTTTGAGAGACGTTTTGACAATTCAGAGCCACCGTACAAGCGAATGCCAAAATCCCGAATGCCATCTGACAAGTTGATCCACATCGTCTACAGCACAAAGCAGTAGCACTGTATAACAAACAAAGTGCGGAATACAAAGAGACAGAATATAAAGACAGATTGTGCCAGTAGCAAAGCATCAAACTGAGGCACTGACATCCTGAAGTAAACTTTGAATTGCTCGGGATAATCACGCAGCTCCTTGATGAGGTGGAACTCTCCTTTCTTTCTATGCAATCTCGGGATTGGATGGACCCAATATTTCCTCTTTCTTTTTCTCTTTTTAAGAAGAGAGAGGACAACTAAATCATGCTCATTGCTTGAAGACTCCATTTTTTACTGTTTTGCGAATTTTTTCGCAACGGATTCATTAATACGCATCGGACTCAGTGTGCACGGTCTCTGTGCGTGACGAATTTTTAGCATCACGAATACGAAAAAACGCATACGAAAATTTCGGACTCAGTGTGCAAAGGCCTTTAAGAACAAATTAAATATATATATAAATTATAAATTATAAATATATAAAATATGGAACAGAATTATGATTTACCCTTTCTGAAAATGCTTATTTACACATTCAGAGTCCCATATTTCCTGTCTGTGCACTGTGTACAGGCAGGTCAGGTTTTATCTAGGGCAGCAAGTTTTTACCATTTGTCTACATTCTCTTGTTTATACCATTTTCGTTCTTTCAGCTTTAGTTCTAAGTTCAGCTTTACGGTCTCTACTGCATTCCAAGTACTAGATCTGCATTGAAGGGCAGCTTACAACATCGCTTTCTATGCTGTCAGACTGACAGTGCTGGGTGAAGTCTATAGTATCTTTAAAGAGCCAAGCCTGCACAACAGTGGAAAACAACAGAACGCTGTTAAATGAAATGGGGCTCTGGATTGTGCAGTTCTCTGGGGCTTTCCCCAGCCCCCCTAATTGACTGGCCAACAGTGAATCAGCGAATGGTGTGAAATATCTGACAAGGACTCAATACCAGCAGCAGTAAGCTGCCATGACATGAGAGAGTCTCAACTATTCATTGGTAAACAAAAGAACTTTTCCTACAATGTGCTTCAAAGCGACAGAAGAATAACATGTCTCTCAATGCATTGACTGTTATAGGTACAACAGCTCCTCTTTGGAGATCCCCCCATGGGTTGAATATTTAAAAATGAATGCCCTCGTCTTAGAGTCTATTAGCATAACTTCCAGCCGTATCTTGCTGAACCTGAAAAAAGGAGATCTTGGCCTTCGGACTGGATAGTGCAACTGATATGTTAATTTAAGATGTTACATCAGGCAGACCTTCACCAGACTTACATCAGTGAAGTTTTTAGATTTTTTTTTTTTTTTTCTGTGTTGCTTCCTTTTGATGTTGTTTCTTCTTTTCATGGGCCATGTGAAGCTTTTGTGCTTTTTGAAGTGCCATGAAGATCCATTGTTTACATTGTATAGAAGTTTTAGGAAAACATGTTTATTTATGTATTTACTTACAAATAGAGACACTTGTCAGTCAGAGGCAAGTTAGTCAAGGCAATATTTCTTCAATATTTTTGGTTCATTTTTCCAGAAGAAAGAGACTGTGAAAATAAATTATTTTTATTAAAATATTGTGGCATCATGAGAGGGTGTGTCATAGAGGGAAGGTATGTGCCATCTAAGGCTGTGATCCACTTCGCTTTTAGACACACACTCGAGAACTTCCCTAAGCACTTCCCCTCGGGGGAATCCCCACCACCATTTTGAAGTGCGTTTCACTTCGTGAAGAGGACGAGTGAAGTTTATATGGACAGACCCTTGACCCCTTAATTTTGACCGAGGGTCTACTTCATATGTACACTTCAGGCAGCTCCATCTACCATAATGCAACATGGTGGTTGCAGCATGGGGACTACAAACCAAGATGGCCTCCCTTTCCTGGACTACAGTTACCAGGTTCCTTAACGGTGGAAGCACAGCTGTTGCGAGTGAAGGAGAAAAGCTGTTAATGAGTTGAGAACAGAGAGACTGCCTGTGTCTGGATATAGAGAGAAGCTGGAAGAGTGTTTTTTCTATTGTATAATTTTTAAGTTTTGAGTTGATGATTAAAAAGAAACCAGTGGCTTGATCTCTGCCTGGACTCGATTTGTGAAGCGATCCACCCTTTGGTGATACCCTACCTTTCACAATGCCACAATATGAGGAGAGTTTTATACTTTCGCGGCAGTTAGAGATCCATCCATGTTCGATCCGGGTTTATAAAGACCTGGACATGTAATAATGACTGGCGAAACATTCATGCATCTAAGGATTAATCTGAGTAGTATTAATGTATGTGCATGCATATACATAAATACTAATACTCAAATTAATTTATTTAATCAGTTATATATTTGCATGTTTGATGCTTTGGAAGTTATTTTGTAAGCTGTATTATTATTTATTTTTTTAACCATTCAGAATAGATCAGTAAATCACTGGCTCACAAACCATCAGTTGAGAAAAGTCTGGCATTTTCACCTTTTCAGTTTATTTACATCCCTTTAAAAAGGAATACTTCATTTGACTGACAATATCATCATGTCATCAGTAGTATTAGCTTGCCATATTTCGAGCAACATCTGTCGAGTCCTGATATTGTGTAAGCCAGTAAACAACACGGCATCCTCATCTGTCAAGGTACTCCACATCCAGCCGTCTATATACAACTATTAAAGTTTCCCATTTTAAACTGTGGCATACACATAACATCTCTGGTGGAACCAGTCCATGATTATCAGAGAAAGATGACTTTTGCTTTTAGTGTGAACATTAGATAGCTAGTTGTTACGCAGACAGAGACACGCTGTCAATCAAATGCCACGGCCTTTTCACTGCGGGAGAATAAAACAGCGTCTGAGAGGCACCGCAGATCAATCGCTCTGACAAGTTCGCCCCTTAATGGCTGTACAGATTACAAATGATTGACACTAGCATAACTACACGTCACAGTTTAATTATAGGGCCTGAGATGGCATCACATCCACTGAGAGCCATCTGAGAGCATGTTTCAGTGCATTTACTTGTGTGTCTTACATAAGCAAATGTGATACTGGCTGCACACGTCTGCATTAAATGTCTATACCTATTCACCTTATTCTTGACGTAAGAGCAGGCGCGGCCATTGTAACTTTTGTGTCGAGGCTTCTGCTCTCATCCTCTTCCAGTTATTTTAGCTTTACAAAAACTGTCCGTCATACTGATTGATTTTTCAAACTGTTATTTGTTATCAAATTATTTTCATTTATTATCGTAATCATAAACACACTGGTTTGCAGCGCAAATTATTTGATCATTTATTGCATTTTGTTATTTACTATAGCGGCTATAGTAAATAAAAAAATGCACACAATCACAGAAAATGGCTTACTTCTGTGTTGCTGCATAAGGTGAATACAGTCAATAAAACTTTGTAGAGGTATCAATTATTTCAGGAAGTTTAGTGATAATTGGTATCTTTAAAGGGATAGTTCACCCAAAAATGAAAATTATCCCATGATTTACTCACCCTCAAGCCATCCTAGGTGTATATGGTGTATTTTTTCTTTCAGACGAACATATATTTAAAAATATCCTTGCTTTTCCAAGCTTTATAATGGTAGATATAATGGTATAATGAAAGGGGGGCCAGATTTTGAAGCCCAAACAAAATTCATCCATCCATTATAAAAATAATCCATACATTTTTAAGCGAAATATTGCATTTTTGTAAGAGAAATATCCATATTTAAAACTTTATAAATGCAAATAACTAGCTTCCGGTGGACGACCGTATGCATAGTGTGCAAGTCGACTTGCGCCAAATGAGTAATATTAACGTAATGTAGGAGTAGCGTAAGCTTAGACGCCTCTCACGATTCAAAAAAATTGGGCTGTGCAACAAAATTAAGCTCCTCTTCTCTTATATCGAAATTCAAAAATGATCATTGTAGGCTTTTAATTCGTGACCGCGCTTTTGTCATTACGTCATGCGTCAGATCAGAGATCACTCTTCCACCCCAAATCGATGTATACGGCCATCTGCTGGAAGCTAGTTATTATAGTTAATAAAGTTTTAAATATTGATATTTTTCTTACAAAAACCCATCACTTCGCTTCAGAAGGCCTTTATTAATCCCCCCTTACTTTTATGATGAATGGATGTTTTTTTTTTTTGGCTTCAAAATCTGCCCCCCAAGGATATTTTTAAATATATCTCTGATTGTGTTCGTCTGAAAGAAGATGGTCATATACACGCAGGATGGCTTGAGGGTGAGTAAATCATGGGATAATTTTCATTTTTGGGTGAACTAACCCTTTAATAAGTTTTTATATTTTTTTATAATTTTTATAATTATTCATGAACTGGCAATGTAATAGCTAAAACCCTAAAACAACTGTATAAATGAATTAAACTGTATTAATGAATTAAACAGCTTTACAGCTCAAATAATACCAGGTTTTAACAGAAGAAATAATGTAAGTGCTTTTATAAAATTACAAGCTTCACATTTCTGCTTTTAAATATTTCAAAAATCGTCCCCATTCACTTCCATTGTAAGTACTTAAAAAGGGGGGTGGGGGGTAGTCAAGTCCTTTTATGGTTATCAACATTATTTCTCAAATGCTGTCATTTACCTTGTAAGGAACCCAGAATATCCCTTTAATTAGGATAAACTGCATAGTGATGATCAAGACAACAGCAGTCACTGTGGCATACAACATTAGTCACAGAGGCAAAGCTGTGCTTGTGTTAACTAATAAGCAACAGATATAAATAAACTTGAGAAGTTGTTGCATCTGTGAAGTTTTCCAGCTTTTTTTCTGTGGTTGCTGTGGATGATGCAGATGAAAAAGACAGGTTGATGCGATTGTACGCCTGTTGAATCTCTAAAGAATGCAGCCGCACACCTGCAACTCGATTGCACCCTAAAATAAAACATGCACAGCTAGAATTAAAGTTGGGTCCCTATGAAGTGCTATTGCTTTATGGAAAAAATTGCCTAGGAGACAGATGGAATAACACTTGGGTTGGACTGAGAAAATAGTGTGCTTGTGTTGTGAGCTTAGCAGATGGTGTATTGTGGGTAAAATGCAGCAAAAATGAAAAGTGTTAGAGGATGTAACAGAAACATTGATAAACAAGGGGGGTTTCTTTAGCAATTTTAAATCAATGCAGGCTCTTCGGGTGTAATGTCTATTTGGAGTGTGTTGTTAAATTGCATGGCAAGTCTGCTATTTATTTTGGTTTCCTTTTCTGAGTGTGTTTATGGTTCCTCAGATTCAGGATTGTGTACAGTATGTTACAGCATGAGGCTAATGCAACACTTAAGATTTTATGACGTAATAATTATGTGTAATTTAGGTTGGCATGATTGGGGCTTTAAAATGGTGAGTTATATTTCATTAAGAAAAATATCAATGCATTATTCCCATATTCATATATACTGCAGTGGGGCTTATTATTGAAAGAAGACATGTTTCTTGCCTTTGCTAGATACATTTCTGCCTCCGGAGAGTATTTAGAATTCAGATCTTCAACAGGCATGTTGCTTTTTCATCTGTGCACTGACCTTTTGATATTATTATTTATTTTTTACCTGACCAGTTCTCTTAGAGGAGGGAGCTGTCATTTAGCCTTTGTCATCTTGGATAATAACTGCTAGAAAGGTGTACGTGTTATAAATAGAGAGAACAAGAGTAGAGACCCTGCTGAGAGGCATACTAAGAAAATCAAAAAAAAATAAATAAAAAAGTAAAGATAGATATAGAGGTAAGATCTATGACTGGATGTGACAGTTTATAGTGCAATAATGAAATCAGGAAGAAATGCTTTCAGGTTATAATTGATTCACTTGTTTTGCTTTTTAATAATTTACAGATTTTTTAAAGCAGCTTTGAAAATACTAGCAAACAATTCAGTCAAACGTACAAAGTCAGCGCACTAGTAACTTAGGCTACAACGGTTAAGTTAAATAGCCTAAATATATGAAGTTAGCCAAAACGATTTGCCAGGAAACAAATTATAGATTCATGAGACCAAAGGTCACCTGTTACATATACACAAGAAGAATTATATCTCATGTTTAACCACAACAGAGACATCAGAGCCAGCTGCAAACGTCAGAAGGATTAGCCGAGCCGGCTGTTCTCGGCTGGGTACATGAGCACTGAGCACCTGGTGATCGCCTGGATCTCACAACTATGAAAACGTCAGATCAAATTTTCAAATAGGCGCTATCTTTATCAATAAACCACAGATTTGAGCTTAAAACCAGTACATTCTCACATGAAAAATTCTTAAAACTACATTTCATGACATAATAACAGAAGCATTTTTAAATTACGCAAGTTTTTTCCTCCGCTATTGATGCTTACTGGTTAGTGTGAGATGCATTCTGGGTTACCTGGCTGTCTCAAGTCTGCACAAGTCACCTCTCGATGCATTCTCGATAAAAGGGGTGGATCAAGAACACATCCAGGGATTTGAAATGTACTTGGCTAGATGTGAACTTTGAATTGGAACAGTACTTGGGCAGTGACTGACAGACAAGAACAAACACCTTGGTATAAAACTGCGGTATTACAGCACCATTAAGTTATTTGAACTTACTTCTTCTTTTTAACTCCAATTGGCATGACAAGTTTTGGGTTTCAAGTTTTTTAAAATTCAACTTAAAGTAATCCATTGTCTTGAGTTGAAATAAAGGTTATCTTCAAGTTGAGTTAACTTATGTTTAGTTGAGTTCACTCACATTTTTAAGGCAGCAGGTGAACTTTCATTTCTAAGTTTAAGGAAATATTTTACAGTGTATCAAACATTTGTATTATATATATATATATATATATATATATATATATATATATTTGAGGGGAGAGAAAGTTCCCAAGTATGGTTGAAATTCAGTTGCTTACTATCTAATGTATTTTTCTTTCTTTTACCACCATGTCAGAATCTTCACTTTTCTGAAGCTGTAGGTCTCAGTAACACACGGTGGCAGTCACTTGATGCTGTATTGCTCACATGCTTCCTGTTCAACCTCTGTCACCTCTCCTCTGTCACACTCCCTGTATTATTCCTACGTTTTTGCCTACATTTCTGAAGCTGTCATCGCAGTTTGCCATCAAAGACCACATAGGGGCTATAGACAAGGCTGACATTTACTTACGCAAACAGGAGCAGCTTGGTGTCGCCAACTCTGTACCCTCAGTACGTCTGTTGAGAAGTGTAAGACAAATATCTCTCAGTTCACACACATTTAGAGCATGTATCCAAGTATTTTCCATGGTTTTAAATTTCTTTGTATTTCTTCTTTAGTTATTGTTCCACCAAAAAAAAGAAAGTAGATGGATGTGCTCAGTCAATGGATGGTGTGTGTGTGTGTGTGTGTGATGAAATAGTCTGTATCTAAAGTATTACAGTAATGATTTGCCTCAGTAATTCCTATAGTACCACATTAGCACTAGAGCCATTGTAAACCTTTTTATGTTTTCTGTTATTTTTTTATTTTTTATTTTTTTTTTCTAAGGCATGTTTATAAAAGCTACTTAAATGTCCTTTTTTAACTAAGGTTTAATCCTATCTTAATCTAAGCCCTTGTCATGTTTAACATTAAATGGATAAAAGGGAAAGATTATTCTTCATTAGAAACAGTGACATGCATATATGCCTAGCTTAGACCACCCAAGCAAATTATGGTTAAAGCTATTGCAGTACTTAAAGGTCACTTCCTTAAGGGATAGTGAGAATCCATTGAAGTGCTTGCTCAGCATCTGGGAGCCATCCAGCAGCGAGGTGCACACTTCAACCATGAGAAGACTTTTAAGAAGTGGACTGGAAGGGCTTGTTGCAGCTAAGAATCCATTCTTGCGGAAAGCCAGCTAGCTGAAGAGATTACAGTAGTTATATGAAAGTCCATGAAGCACAGAGTGACAACCAGTGACAGAAAGTCCTGTAGAGGACAAATCTAAAAATTTCAGATTCACAAAGACACCAGTATGTCAAAAGAAGTGTTGGCGAGACGCGTGCTGATGCATGAGAAGCTTGTGGCTTGTGGATGCAGCAGCCAATGGAGGAGTCAAAAAGCATAGGATTTCATCATGCCTTACTGTTTCTTGAAAGTTTTTGTTTTGGGAAAAGTGACTGACTGAGTGACTGACAGAAGTTTCATCTTTTAGCAACATAACAAACTCCAGTCTTATATTTGTAATTAAGATCTACTCTGAGCAAACGTTACAAGCCACCTACTGACTCACACCCAATATATCTAAAGTTGTGGGATTTATTGAATAAGGAAAATAATATAATAATAATAATAATACAAATAAAATAAAATCTGCATAGAGGAAGATTACTGCAAGACGCTTGCATATTTTACCACAGGAAAACAGAGGAGTATACGAAAGTGTGCTGTCCAATTTAAGCAAAAAGTTTGGGGTCGGTAAGATTTTTGAATGTTTTTGAAAGAATTCTCTTATGCTCAGCAAGGCTGCATTTATTTGATTAAAAACAGTAATGCTGTGAAATATTATTACAATTTAAAGCTGTTTTCAATGCGAATATATGTTAAAATGTAACTTATTCCTGTGATGCAAAGCTGAATTTTCAGTATTATTACTCCAGTCTTCAGTGTCACATGATCCTTCAGAAATCATTCTAATATGATGATTTGCTGCTCAAGAAACATTTATTAATAATAATAATAATAATAATAATAAAGTTAAACACTTAATATTTTTGTAGAAACCATTTTTTTGATGATTCTTTGATGAATAGAAAGTTCAAAATAAGTATATTTTTTGTAACCATGTACAAGTTTTTACTGTCACTTTTGATTAGTTTAATTCCTCCTTGCTGAATAAAAGTATTAATTTATTTAAAAAAAAAAAAAAAAATTCTTACTGACCCCAAACTTTTGAACGACAGTAAATATTCTATGTTTTATTTCATTATGCTTGTTTTTTAATAAATAAACTATTTGATTGCTACAAAATAATATTAGTTTATTGTGTAGCATATATGAAACAGTGGCCTGGTGTGGTTCATGATGTGGACTCTAGTACAGTTCGCAATTGCATGAATGCAATCCAGGATGACTTGCATAGACCGTAAAATTGAAATAGCATAGTATAATGCATTTCTTGTTGCTGCTTGTCTTCATAGATATTGCCGCTTGTGAGCAGCTCACATTCTTAGCATCTCTTGCAGTGCATCCGCAACAGACACAGTGACAACATTAAAGCTGGCACCTTCTCCTCCTGAGTTGTTACCTAGCTACAGCGGTAAAGAGCTGCCATTAGTACTCAAAGATGCAAAAGTATATCTGTTCAGAACCGAATGTGACAAGAGACCTGTGGAGGTGAAGGGAGGGGGAATTCAAGTTTAGACCAAGTATGAAAGCAGCCTACAACAGTGTAAGTAAAAGAATGACCAAAAACCTGTTCATTTAGTGTGGCACAGGAATAGAATTCATCCAGGACATCGTCATTTACTAATTGGTCCATGAAATTAGAAGGCCAATACCGTAAGAAATGTGCAGGCAAGGGAGGACCCGAAGATTTATAGTTGCAAAGTGCAGTGCTGCCAGCCAGCTGCATGTGATTTTGTCCATCTTTTCTTCTTCATTTCCACTCCCTGCTATTCCACTAATGACCATAACTCGCCACCAGCTCCATTAATTCGGAATGCGCCGCGTGTAAGTGTTTCAAACTTAAACCTATTTGCTGGCTGGCAAAGAGCTACATGAAAAAATAGCAAGTTCATTTTGTTTCCTCAGAAGTTAGTAGGAGCTGTGGGGAAAGGTGTTGGTTATGTAACTGGAATGCAATCTACTCTTTAAGTTTTCATCACCTTTTACTACAGGTGTGTTTGGTGCTGACAGTTCCAAAAAACTCCCATCTGTTGGCTGCAAGTTGTACTATTGCTTCCATTACATTCATGAGTACACTTTAGTGCCCCATGGAAATGCCATTTTTTTTCTTTTTTTTTCTTTCTTTTTTTAAATGAGACCATCATTTATGATAAAATAAATGTATTTAGATGCCATTCATGTCCCACATTTTGGTAAAAAGTTTGTAATAACTGTAAACCCCATTGAAAATGACTCAAAAATAAAACTTTTTTTAACCATATACAATGTACCATAATCACTGATGAGCAACATATTAAGGTAAAATATGTGACCCGTGCTGGCAAAATGAGTCGGAATATGCACAGGCTAATTTCGAGCTACAGGCAAAACAAGTGAAAAATGTCAATCTTGGTGCCAAATTGAGTTCATTAAGCCCTCGTCTAGCGATCCCAAAGCTCCAAATAGCAATTAAACATCTAAAAGTATCTTTATTTGTATGTTTTCTGACAGGAGTACCTTTCCTTTTTCCATGAAAAATGCTATTTTTCTCTGCTCGCTTCTCGACTACTGGCGTTTCCCCTCAGCACAAGTATGGTATCGTTGTAAAGCGCAGCATTCCAACTTTGTGAATATTCAATTATCGATGACATGAATCTGAACCAATGAAATGTGACTTTCAAACTCATGCTGATGTAAACAAAACGATCTTACTCGCGTTGACTGACAGATCTGAAGCGCGCGCACAAAGACGCCTCAGACAGCGCAATACATACACATATACACAGAATTACAGTATTTCAAAAATCTGTCTTGGCGAGTATTCATGCAAACATTGTGTTATGTCTTAAGTGACTGGCATTGGTTAACTGAAAAACATCTGATGTGTAACATTATATTAGATCCGTATGATACAGTAGGTCTTATAAATAGACTGTCTGTTTCAATAATCTTAATCAAACAATTGTGGAATCATGGAAAAAATTTTGAATATATATATATTTTTCCTATCGCTAGATATGGGTTTTGACTTTGTGCCAAATTTGGTGGTATTACCAGGGATTTATGGTATGGTTGCTGGGTGATTTTGTTTTGGAAACTTCAGAAAACTTTAACTTGATTTTTTCTCAAAATGGACTTTGCTGACTCTATCGACTTCAAACAGGTGTAGCTCAGTCATTTTTTGTTGGATTCTAACAAATAATACATCATTTTGAAGGTTTTTTAATGAAAATTTGCTCATTGCGACTCATTTTGCCAGCACGAGTCACATATTTTGTAGACAGACAGGCAGGCAGTCAGACAGAAAGACAGTCAGACAGAAAGACAGACAGACAGACAGACTTTTAAACGTGCCTTTCTGGATTTTACAAATACTTTCATGTCCTTTATGCTTCATTTGAGGGTAAAAAAGAATGTTTATATTTTATATTCATTCACATTCATGTTAGTATTGTATGCTATTATGATGTTATTATTATTATATTATTATTGTTATTACTAAAAACTAAGCCTCACTTTAGGGATAACTAGGGGCTATAACTGTAACATCCTGTCCAGCCATGTAATTTAAACAGTGGCTGAACTCTGAAAATTCTGAGTGTATTCAGCATTTCAGTTTGTGTGGATTTGCTAGACATAAAGTTTTTTCCAGACATTTTTGTGAGATCACACTGAACAGATGCTGTTACACCTGGATAAGCTTGACCTGACAGATGCCCATAGGATTATAGGTATTAGCTTTCAGAGAGAGTGGGTGTGAAATGGAATGTTTGGTTGTAAAAATTGATGTCTGGTAAGTTATTATCAGCTGTAGGCGAGGATTAGTTTAAGCAGATGGATGCTACTTGTTAGTATGTGACACAGATACAGCAGTGATTTACATACTGCTTTGCTGTTCAAGCATCATATTTACGGGCCGTGATTGGTTTTTCCTGAAGCTCTACCTGGAAAGTAATTAATTATGCATTTGTCAGGTTTAGCAACATGTGAGGCAACAAAACAAAACAGAACAAAAACGTCTTGTTTTTGTATCATCTCCCTCATGAATTTGCCCTCATTCAAATGCTGGAGATTGCATTAGTTGTCTTGGCTTGCCTTCAGAAGCATGTTTGCTAACGTCAGACCTTGAACAGTTTTCCAAGTTGTTGCATTCTAATGATGCAAATGTATTCTGTTAATTATTTTGCACACAATCGTAACTTTTGCAAAAGCTAGCTTCGATGCTTCAGGGACATCGCTGGAAATAGAAAAACGTGGGAAGGGTAAACATTACAAGGATAAACACAAGACACAGCATCTTTTTTAGTGTCGTTCGTGTTGTTGCAGCGAAAATACATTGTGTTTCGAATTAGCAGCACGAGGTGTTAATAGTAATAGCCTGAACTGTGTCTCGGTGGATGACTCCTCACTTCTGGAGAAGCTGTGAGAGATTACCGGCTGTAATACGCACCATGTCTAACTGAAGTAGATGGATTTGTGTCTCTTAATGCGGAGCGCATGGAATCATGTAATTTAAGCCTAGAACGTCACCTTTTATTCATCATTGCTTTGATTAGTAATGCAGAATGACTTTGCAAGGAAAATCTGACGTGTAGCTCTAAATGTGCCCTTTTAGAGGATTACATTGGGTAAAATAGCAAACACACAAGCCTTCAACTTTAGCGAGTGTAATTGTGCGCATGATGTCCATTCATATTGGTAATTTGATATATCAACTGTTGTTTAATTGTATTTTTTTTTATTTTTATGTTAATTTTATTTTATTTAGTATATTATTTTTGTATGTTTTTTTTTTATTTTATTATATATAACTCTTTATTAAAGGAACACGCCACTATTTTTGAAAATAGGCTCATTTTCCAACTCCCCTAGAGTTGGAAAATGCGCTGCGTAATATCATTGCGCTTGCTGCACCCATGGTACGGCAGCAAAGTTCCTTGATTATTACACCAGAATGAGAGTATAGTTCCTAGCCATATCGGCCTAGAAAATCGCAACTTTTCATTTTCCGGCGGTCTTAGTACATGATGTAACTACAGAAGAGTCAAGTTTTAAATAGGAAAAATATAGAAACTCTTTGGTCATTTTTGAGCGAGATGCTAATGGTCTAATCAGATTCAATGATCTCTGCTAAGCTGCAGCTAAAAGTGCTACCGACAGACCTGGAGATCGGCTGAATGGATATGAAAACGGTAAAACTCAACTGTTTAACTCTAGGGGAGTTGGAAAATGAGCCTATTTTCAAAAATAGTGGTATGTTCCTTTAAGGTCTACTGTTTATCATTGTTTAGCACCAGAATGCAGTTCCATTTGTTGCCAATAGGGCTGCAAAAAATGGTGGGAATAAGGGGCCGTTCAAACAGAACATGTTTTCCATTCGATTGTTCCATTCTATTGTTTTTCGATGTAAATGCGCTCTAGACAGTCATCTTTAACCACTGCGTTCATGTCTTTTGCAGCGTCTTTCGCATGACACGGCATTCTAAAAATGAACGCTCAAGTTAAAAGAAGTTCAACTTTTTAAAAACACAGCTCTAGACCTTGCACCTTTTTTTCCCCCTAAGATTTAAGAATTGGGAATTGGAAAAAAATGAAATTTATATCAGTAGCTGTGTTTAAATGGACCCTAACAATCCAATTGTAATCAGACAGCACAGTCAGATTAAAAAAAGTAAGTCGGAACGAATAGGCCAAATCTGATTTCATTCGGATTGTAAGGGGTGGTTTAAACATTTTCTAATCTGATTGAGAGGACATGTAAACACTTGATCGGATTGAAACCTGGAACTGGAAAGTACTGCGCATGTGCGTAATGACGTATGACACATGGAACAAGCTTGAATAAAGTTGTTGAATAAAGTGTCATAAATACAAAGTTCTGTCATGAAACTCTAGATGGCGCAGGCTGATAGGTCCTTAACTCAATCCGCTTGCAATCACATCATTTCTCTATAGGGCACAGCTGATTGGTTCCTGCTGTATCAGTAGCCAATGAGCTTGTGTGCTCAAACTTTAAATATTTGGTCAGAATTTCCTGTAGCAGTGCAACGTGCTTTCAGAAACCCACCACCTTCCCCAGCTCCACCTGTATAGATCTGCTACGGGTAATTTATGTATGCTATATTGTACAGCAGCAGCATGTCTTACTTGCGCACAGCAGCATGTCGTGTATGCAAGTCCTGTACTTACTCTGTACCAGCAGCAATAACAGCAGCAGCGTAGCAGATCTATTCCGCCAAGACCAAATACACTGTCTGGCCAAAAAAAAAAAGATCGCTGTCTGGGTTTAAATAGGCAAATGCTTAAGAGTCTATGGTTGGATCATTATTGCAGTGAATTGCTGCAATTGTCAATACAAGATCTTGACCATGAAATAACACCACAACATTTATTTCCATCAAGAGGTGCATCAATTTTTGGTGCAAGAGCCTTCTTTCAAAAACATTAAAAAATCTTGCCGACCCCAAACTTTTGAATAATGGTGTACATGTCAGGCACTATAAATATATGATTTTTTTCTAAAATAATTTACATTTTAATGACATTTTATGAAGTAATAAGCAATAAGGAACTTGAGGCCATCCAGTATTTTAAATATATTCATGGCTGAAGGTTTTACAGACAGGCCACTGCGTGCCGTGCCTAACAACAGCTTTTAGTCGCCTCTCACAATATATGATGGCCTCTTGTAGCTCATGATGTAAGCAAGAGCAACCTTAGTGTATATGTTCATGCACTCCATCAACCTTGTGTATAATCCTCTCTCAAACTGTGTATGTCCGTACGTGACTTCTCCTTTGAGTGTGTGAGCAAGGAATGCGTGTTCGTGTGCACCTTTACCTCTTTGCAGTGAAGTCAGTTGTTACAGTGCTGTTAGAGCTGAATTTCTCAGCTCACTGCTCATCCAGATGGCACATATCTTTAGCCGGATTCCCGCCTGTCACCTCCCTGTGTCTAACCTCCCTTTTCATGCCTCGCGTGAATGCCTCCTGTCGAAGCCTCCCAGGCGTTCTGAACTTCCCTTAATGTGGAAAACACAATTCCAGTGCCAAGCTTCGCTTCTCAGAATATTCATGATGACTAAGATAGTATTCATGAGGACTAATAGTTCTAGTTCATTCATTAAAAATGGAAATGTTTTGTAACACTGTAAATGTCTTTACTGTCACTTTTGATCAATTCAGTGTTTCCTTGCTGAATAAAAGTATACATTTCTTTAAAAAAAATAACCTTATTGACCCCAAACTTTTGAATAGTAGTGTAAACAATAACAGAAGAATAGTCTAGAACACTGTAGTCTCGCGTAGCCAGACCTTCAGACTGACGGCAGAAGGTCTGGACTCTATCGTAGCTTTCATTGGCCAAGGACCGCCCAAGAGGACGTTTGACTGACATGTAATGCAACCAATCACAGTTCGTTTTGTTCCACGTCATGTTTAGGGGCATGAAAATGTCCCTACAATAACAGACCGGCGTGGATCTAATAAATTATTCATTCAAGAATGTTGTGCAAGTTTAGTGCAACAATGGAGCCGCGAAATTCACATACTTTTGAAAATCCAGCGTTTAGATGATCCTGCTAAGCGCTCGTTGGTACAGTTGTAAACACAACGGCTTTCTTCTTCCTCGAGCCGGTTTGGCGTCATGGCATTTGTTTCCAGGCGGACCATTAAAGAATGCGACACACATATCTCCCGGACATCCTGTAGAATTCAACCAATCAGATGACGACTTCAAAACTCCTGAAATGTTTGCAGATAAGTGTGCCATATGCATCAGACATTTATCCAACGGTCCGTGGGCGTGACGTCTGAAGCTGAGACTAAGAACACTGTAATAAATGGCATTTTGGACCAATTCCAATGTTAACATCTTATTACCCAATTGTTTTGGACCCCTATTGGCAACAAATGGAATTGCAACCTGTAGAGTTACATAATAAAATTAAAATAACAGTAAAGTAATGAATGAATGAATGCATTTTATAGTAAAATACTTAACTGAGGCATTTGAGCCATACATACTATTGTAATAAATTATTTAAATATTTTCACAATATATTTCCACAATATATTTTTTGGAGGTAATGCACTAATGAACATCTGTTAATGAGGAAACAATTTTCAGCAGAAGTAAAAATGGCTATTTCTTTTATATTCTACATCTGTGTTTTCCGGTGGTTATCTCATTTTCTTTGGAGGGCATGATGCTGTGCCAGACAGGATTTTGGAGGTCTGTGCCTTTGATAAAGTACCTTTAATAACCCGATCGATTCATTAATTTCCATGGGCTGACTGGCTCATTGGGCAGATAATACCAACCCATCAACTGTTGCCCCACAGGAATGCACAGATGCTCTCTGATCTTACCTGACACTGTGTGAACCAGGTTTGATATGATGGTCAAAGCAAACTAATAGAAAAAAGACTAATCTCTGGTAATCTCTGGAGTTTTTTTTTTGTTTTTTTGTTTTTTTGTTTTTCAAACAGCTGGATATCTTTCCACTGTCTATAACATTTTTTCCACTGTCTACGTCATTTTGTGTACATCTACATCAACAGCATACTTATAAATGCAAAATAAATCAATTTGTTATTCCCTGAAAAGTAAATCTTTGTACAGAGTGATCTACCGCAAGCTTGGTGAAACAAATGACAGCTTAAAACTTTGTGCCATTTCAACCTATAAATAATTCTATTAGTAAATTAATGATAAAAGGTAATATACAGTATATACACATAAAAATGATTCTGTGGTGAAGTAAATACTACAGTATAAGTATAATGAAATAAAATTTAATTTCTACATGAAAAAGTTAGTTCAGGCAAGAATTGAAAAAAGTAAATTCCATATTAGTATTCAATTCAAGATTGTAGAAATTAAAGCGTAAATATCAAGAATATAAAACTAATTATAAAACGGTTAATTCCTGTCCTTGATTCTGATTGGTCAATAGCTGTGTTTTATTCACGATAAAACTCGGCTATGACCGCTTCACCCAACGGTTCTGTGTATCACTACACAACACCCTTAGCAACCACTCTTAGCAACGTAAACTGTATGTTCTCGATTGATATTGTTCACTGAAGCTTACTGTATTATGTAGAAGAGTGTTGTGAGAAAGAGATCGAGTGAGCGAGTTTATTACCTGCATTCAGATTTAGCATTTTCCTTCAGGTCAGTCCTATGTTCATAATAAAAAAAAATCTGTTTAATTGTCCGATGTATTATCTTGTCCTTTTAACAGTTAAGGGGTTTTCCCGTGACTGACAGCGCTAGTCAAAGCATTTATCAGTTGCGTTTTGTTCCGTGTTCACAACAATTCAGTCTTTTCAATGTAAAAGTCTTCGCTACTGACTGACACACTCATAAAGACAGTCTTTGCCGCCATCTAATGGTGTAATAATGTAACTTCTGTTGCTGTTCACGGTCAGGGACTATTTTTTCCGGCGGAAAGAAGGCTTTTAGTTAAAGTTTACTTCATGAAAGTTGCATTGATACATATTTTTGGCTTTAATTTTTGTGTTGTGTGGTAACCATTTTATAAAAGCAATAAGGTACGAGAGGCTGTGCTATATCGTGAATAAGTCACGGCTGAATGGGTTGCAGGCGCTCTGCTTCGCGTCGTGCCTAACAGCGCCTTCAGCCGTGACTTATTCACGATACAGCACAGTTTCTCGTACCTTATTGCTTACGTAAAACCTACTCAACTTTTCTGATACTGTGTTCCCATCATGCATGAATAATTAATAAGTTTGAATTTTTGCTGTTTTTCAGCTGTATTTACACTGTTTTATCATTGCTTCTGTTGTTAGATTTAGTAACTTGCGATATTGTGACATCTGGAGTTCATTTTCTACTAAAAAATGACACATTCATACTCAAAAATGATCTATTGAATGTTACCGTCAATGTGTATTGTGTACCAAGTATTGAATTGTCTGTGTTCGGGTGAGTGCCGCATTACTTTTATTATGTAGATATGGTATCTACACAATATCTATTGAATTATTAACTTAGATGTTTCTAAGTAAAGCATACTCTTTAAAAGCATGGTTTAATTCAGTGTTATATGATTTGATTTTGTTAGATTTACTTAACTTAGTTAAATAGATTTTACTTAATTATATGTGAAATTAAATATAATTAAGTAATGCTTACATAATTTCTTTATGAATGTTAAGTTCAGTAGTAAGATTTAACTTGGTAATAACAGGTAAGTTGTACAGAGCAGTAGCAGTAAAATTCACTTAAAATGTGTTGTTACGAGGATTTTATCAAGTAAATCCTAAAGTTTTTTTTTTTTTTTTTTCTCAGTGAACAAGAGTGTTTTAGAGACGTTAAAAAAGTCAAAAGTTATATCTGTTAATATCATTTAATGTACCTGAGCTAACATGAACTAACAAAAAACAATTGCATTTTTAATACTGTAGCAAATGTAATGCCCATTGTTAGTTGATGCTAGTTAATGCAATAAATGTTAACTAATGGGATTTTATATTGTAAAGTGTTACCATTTTGATTTTACCCATGTCCCAGATCTAAATTAGTGCAGTTTTACATTTTTAAAACTATGATAATCTAAACATAATGTGAAATGCACGATTTCAATGTCATCCAACAATTGTAACGTTAGAGCACTTTTACCAAGGAAACAACAGTGTCAGAGCATGCTTCGGATAAAATAAAGGAGATGAATTTAGCATTGGCGAGACATTAAGGAGTTTAAAAAAAAAATGTCATTTCCACCACCATTATTTCCATCACAGAATGCTGTTAAATGCAATACATAATATGAGATCAAAATGGAAATGACATTTGTTGGTTCATACACAGACTTTCAACTATAAATATATCAACTGTCAGATATTGTAAATGGACAAGTTAAAGTTTATTTTCAAAGTTCACAGGGAAGAACATGTCTAGAAACACCCTTGAAAAATGCACCAGTCAAAACACTTCTAAAAAATGCAAATGGTTTTGACAAAATTGAGAGTGACAGTTTAGAGAGGTGTAATGTTAGGGGCCTGGGTGTCAAAGATAAACCCCAACCTCAAACAATGCTGATGCATGATTTGCATATATGCTACCTTCTTATGCCTATAATGTCTCAGGATCGTGATCACTGAGCGTGTTCTTAACTCGACAGGGAAATGAAGAAAGAAAGGATTATTTCAGCTATTGCCATCGCAAGCTCTCTCTACAGGACGACAGATGATTTAGAGTGCTGTACATAAGTGCATCAAGAATTTATAGCTAACGCAATTAGCCGGTATAAAAGTGAATTATGAAAATGGCTAGACACAGGAACAATAACGCTTGGTTGCTCATTTCCATAATTCTATAACCTACTCATTCTCCTTCTCTGCAGGGCAGGTCAACACTTCACTGGAGAAGCTGAATATTCTCTGACAGTGTTTAAGAGGTGTTTATATGCATGTGAACACTCTTCTAATCATTTTTAAAGAGATTAATTAAAAAGATAAAGGAATTGTTTGGGTTAAATACAAGTTTAAAGGTGACTTCAGGGCCTCTAGTGACACCAAACGGAATTGCAAGTTTCCACTCCACCCATTTTCTATTGGTTGGACAAAAAATTGAATAGCACATTTCACGCACAGTGGTAATTTAAAGTGCGGTACAGTGTGCATAATGAAAATATGAGGGGGGGAGAAAAAAAAATAAATTAGGAGAAAGTTTGGAGGAATTAAAATTAATTAAAAAAAGAAAGATGATGTATTTAATTAAAAATGGGTTGAAATTGGATTAAAATAAATAATAAGGAAAAGTAAATGGATGTAAACAAAAATGGCTGTATATATAAACTCTAAATTACCTGCATCTTTGCATTTTGCCCAGCTAGTTATTGTTTTTGGACTTAGTCCCTTGAAAATCGCACATGAGCAAGCTTAATGTGTCCTCCTGCCACTAATTTGAGTCATAAATTGGGCTAATCCTGCCATCTGCCTTGCTAGAATAAACATTTTGTGCTTGACAGATCATTTAAACACTGTAGAGATCTCTAAGATTCTGAACTTCTGGAGACCAAGCTGTTAACGCGGAAATTCACTGAACTATCCAGGCATCATAATATTTATTTATTCTTATACTCACATGTTAGTATTCATTAACACATCTTACCAGTCATACATTTATATGCTACCTCTTTATTACTTCACAGAGGCTGTCACACAAACTGAATAATCCATACAGTAAGTTACTGCCATTTAGAGGTATACAGTTTATACTTTTACATGTAATTATTATAATTCATATCGAGCGATGTAATATAGTTCCACTTACCTTCTTATCTAATAATCATATCTATAGTACTGTACAGTAGTATGTCAGAATTCATAGTATTCAAACAGTAGGTTGAATGTACCAGATGACCTGCTACTTCTGGCGAGATTCTGAAGTGTGCATTCAGTAAAACCTTTACTATCCCATGAGGCCTTGGGAGAAGAGTTGTGAAGCGACACAGCTGGCAGCGTAGGTCACATGACAATGACAACAATTCCATTCATACTACACACATTCATACTATATAGAACAAACATTTTAATGGCTGTGAAGTAAGTTTCAAACCAATTCTACTACCAAATATGGAATTGTGGATGCAGCTTCTGTGTTTTGAGTGGAATTCTTTTGCCCGGTGACTCATTAAAACACCTCTCTGATTGGCCACTGGGTTCATGCACTCAACTGTGATTGACTAACATTCAGTACACGTTGGAAATAGAAACCTTTGACACAGCGGTAATAGATCTAATTGGAATGCTGTATACACCGACCAGGCATAACATTATGACCACCTTCCTAATATTGTGTTGTTCCACCTTTTGCTGCCAAAACAGCCCTGACCTGTTGAGGCATGGACTGTTGGCGCTTTCGGCGGTGAACAGGGGTCAACATGGGCACCCTGACTGGTCTGTGGCTAAGCAGCCCCATACGCAACAAACAGCGATGCACTGTGTATTCTGACACCTTTCTGTCAGAACCAGCATTAACTTCTTGATCAATTTGAGCTACAGTAGCTCGTCTGTTGGATTGGACCACAAGGGCCAGCCTTCGCTCCCCACGTGCATCACTGAGCCTTGGCCGCCCATGACCCTGTCGCCGGTTCACCGCTGTTCCTTCCTTGGACCACTTTTGATAGATACTGACCACTGCAGACCAGGAACACCCCACAAGAGCTGCAGTTTTGTAGATGCTCTGACCCAGTCGTCTAGCCATCACAATTTGGCCCTTTGTCAAACTCCCTCAAATCCTTACGCTTGCCCATTTTTCCTGCTTCTAACACATCAACTTTGAGGACAAAATGTTAATATAAATATATCCCACCCACTAACAGGTGCCGTGATGAGGAGATAATCATTGTGTTATTCACTTCACCTGTCAGTGGTCATAATGTTATGCCTGATCGGTGTATATTTTTAAATCATGTAGCCCTAATTTGGATATTTGGTAACACATTACAATAAGGTTTCATTAGTTAACATTAGTTAACTACTTTAGTTAACATGAACTATGAATGAACAATACTTCTACATCATTTATTAATCTTGGTTAATGTTCATTTCAACATTTACTAATTATTAAAATCAAATTTGATGTGGGACAAATGTAAATGTGCTGTGTTCTGATTGGGTGATGCTAAATGTAAACCGTGCCTCCTCTGCTAAGTATTTATTTCTTCCTCTTGACCTAATAGTAACAAAACCTAAACTCAGCAGGTGCAGTTGTGTTTCGTCTGTAATCTCTTTTACAAACTATGGCCATTTGTTTCATGTGTTTTAAAACATTCCCAGATGAATTGCTTTCTTATTTCATGATATTAAATGGCATTTCTTATTTCCTGTCTTTTTCTGGCACGGTTCATCCTCGCCCTCCTCCTCTAGCAATCCATGCCTGATATTCCCTGCTCTCTCCATCACAATTTAATGGAAATGATCCAAGTGTTCAGGGCGTTATGCAAATATGTGCTATAGATTTTCTTTTTCATTATAAGTACATTATTAAAATCAGCTCTCCTCTCCCTGTTCCCCTCACCTCCTATTAGAAGGCCCCAGAGTCTCCCTGTTGGCAGTCACTGACTGTCAGCAGTGGGTCCTTGCTGCAGCTAGTGATTTATTGATGTAAGTGGGAAGCTATGAAGCCGACTTTGTGACAGCTCCGAGCTTTTAAAATTGAGCATGTCATCCGGCTGATGAATGACTACAGGTTGAGCTCAGCCAGCGGCACAATATGTCAACGTCCACGCTTATGAGAGACCCAGTGGTCCATAGGCTCTTAGACTGACGAGGGATATATATATGTGTCGCGCCAATCCGGTCTGTCCCCCGAATTTGGACAGATTTTGTTAAATGTGAAACAATTTGAGATTCAAGCTGATTAAGCACTGACTTGTTTTGAAAGGTCTAAAAATTTGACCGGGCACTAAAACTCTTGTTTGCAGGGTCCCTGCAGGTCCTTAAAAAGTCTTACAATCAGTTTGATCAAATTTAAGGTCATAAATAGTCTCAAATATATCTTAAATGGTGTAACAAAAGTCTTAATTATAATTTCAAGAGATGTTAAATGGACAATTCTTGTTACTTATGGAATATTGCAGTATTTAAGTAAGCAATAAGGTACGAGAGGCTGTGCTGTATCGTGAATAAGTCGCAGCTGAAGGGCGTTGTTAGGGCCTTCAGCTGTGACTTATTCACGATACAGCACTAGCCTCGAGTACCTTATTGCTTTTATAAAACGGTTACCACACAATACAAATATTAAAGCAAAAAATATGTATCAATGCAACTTTCATGAAGTAAACTTTCACTAAAAGCCTTCCTTCCGCCCGGAAAAAATAGTCCCTGACCGTGAACAGCAACAGAAGTTACATTATTACGCCATTAGATGATGGCAAAGACTGTCTTTATGAGTGTGTCAATCAGTAGCGAAGACTGAATTGTTGTGAACACGGAACAAAACGCAACTGACAAATGCTTGACTAGCATTGTCAGTCATGGGAAAACCCCTTAACTGTTAAAAGGACAAGATAATACATCGGAAATTTAAACAGATTTTTTTTATTATGAACATAGGATTGACCTGAAAGAAAATGCTAAATCTGAATGCAGGTAATAAACTCGCTCACTCGATCTCTTTCTCACAGTACTCTTCTACATAATACAGTAAGCTTCAATGAACAATATCAATTGAGAACATACAGTTTACGTTGCTAAGAGTGGTTGCTAAGGGTATTGTGTAGTGATACAAAGAACAGTTGGGTGAAACGGTCATAGCCGTGTTTTATCGTGAATAAAACACAGCTATTGACCAATCAGAATCAAGGACATGAACTAACCGTTTTATAATATAAATTACTTATCCATGCACATCATCTTTTTTAAATCCATGTGCCCTTGTAATCTTTAATCAAAATAACATCCCCTCCCTTATGCAGCAACACCTCTTTTCTTTTCTGGTGATATATTTACTGGCGTGAGGGCGGGGCAACCTGTCACTCACATGAGATCGACCAATTAGCAAACCACAACCATCACAATCAATTCCCTATGGACAAAATCGAGTCCCGCCCTACATTTTTTTCCAATTTGAGAAGCCGTTTCTCTCATATATACGTCACAATAGGGAAGAAAAGACTATTGCAACTTCAACCTAAATCTTTATTCCATGTCCACTTTATTTATTTACAGTATAGTAATAATGACTGCCAGGCTGTACATTACATATGTAGTTTAAAATTAAAGGGTTAATTCACCCAAAAAATTAAAATTCTGTCATTAATTACTCACCCTCATGTCGTTCTAAACTCGTACATTATTTACTTAAAACACATACTTATTTATATTTCAAATTTGCACTCATCATAACTGTACATACAAATTGTCTATATTATATATATATATATATTTTTTTTTTTTTTTGCACTTTGTCTATCTTGTATATTTGTATATTATTCTTATTCTTTTTGTTATCTGTGTCCTGTCTTGTCGCTGTCACTCTGTTGCACTGTGGAGCTTCTGTCACTAAAACAAATTCCTAGTATGTGTAAACATACCTGGCAATAAAGCTCTTTCTGATTCTGATTCTGATTTCTGTAAGACCTTCGTTCCTCTTCGGAACACAAATTAAGATCTTAATGAAATAGGAAGCTCTCAGATTTCATTAAAAATATCTTCATTTGTGTTCCTTAAGATGAACAAAGGTCTTACGGATGTGGAACGAAATAAGGGGGAGTAATTAATGACAGAATTTTCATTTTTTGGGTGAACTAGCCCTTTAAGGACATATGCATTAATGTTTTTATGCATTAATACAATAACATTCATATACTTTTAAGTGTGATGTATTGTCTTTGGAGTTTGCCTTCACATAAAATCCTAACAAAATACTGTCCCTCTAGTGTTATCATACAGAGACAGCTAAAAATATTTTTACAAAAGTTACATTAATCTACCCTTTTCCCCACATAAATGTTCAAAGGAACATTAGTTTCTGTATCCTGTCCACTTTTTTCACTCTGTCTCCATTAGCCATCAATAGTCATAAAGAATCTTAGTTGAAATAGGCCAGAGCTTGACTGGGTCGGTGCCTTCTCACTGTAGGACTAGAATAACAAACGTGCTATTCCCGGCAGGGGGCCGATCAACAGTGGCATCAATCAGTGTAATAGGAACGCGCCAGGCTTTGCCATTAATTGTGCGGCTGGGCATGCAGAAACACAATTAGAGCAGTGGAAATTAGGCCATGTGTTTAGCAACTTGTAGGGGTCATGCTGGCACTCATATGTCATGTAGCCGGCTGGTGGGATGTTTCGAGTCAGTAAGGGGTCTTTCTGCACTTCTTTGACAGTATGTTCAATATGTCTAACGTTATGCTTCTGGTAATGTATGGGAAAACATGACTTTGTGGGTCATAAGATCTGAGTATGCATTCTGTTCTCCTACTTCCCACTCACTTCGACTCATTCCACTAGAAGCAAATGTTTTCTCTTAGTACTATTTTTGTTGTTAGCATTTTTGCCTCTTTATAAAGGCAGAGAGAGAGACAGAGGGGGCAGGAATCGATGGGATATGAGGGCGGAACAAGATCTGGACATGATTGAAGCTGGATTTGAACTTGCATCAGGGTTGTTTGTCATTCAGAATTGGATTCATAATGCAGTTCAGTTCCTCAATTTGAACAATATTTGAATGCATTTTTTTTTTTTTTTAATTTGTAGATTTAAATATTACTTTTTCATTTTCATATTTATATTTTTCAATATGAATTACCACTAATTTTAAAGCATTTTACAGAAACATTATCTGAAAATACAAAAGTTGTATTTCAGTTGTAAATTAAATCCTTATATTTTCAGTTTTCATTTGAATTTTAGTTTAACTTAGGCCCCGTTTACACTAGTGCGTTTTCATTTTAAAATGAAAACGATCTTCATCTACACTGGCGAATTCACAGCGTTTCAGAAATGATCTCCGGCTACACTACATGATTGAAAACGCATGTCACATGACTGTTCAAGCACACTGGGTATGCGCGTAGAAGTGTAAACAGTTGCCTCTTGCGCATGTAGGCAGCTGCAGTATTAAAAAATGCAGAGTTTAACTGCACAATGGCTGCTAAAAATTGACAACAAAGCCAGCAAAGATTGCAGTTCAGTCTCCATGTTATTGTTTACATGGTCGTCAAGGATACGCAGAGCAAACGTGGGCAGACACGCCATCGTTTTCAAAAGTCTCTGTTTTGGTCCGTTTATACTGAAACGCAACCCGGCGTTTTCAAACTAAATCGGGCTCTGCAGCATTTTCGAAAGTCTCTGTTTTTAAGGTTCGAAAACGCCGGCGTAGTGTAAGCAACAGGCGTAACTGTAGCAAAACTTTTTATTAGTTTTGCTGTTAGATTGCTATTTATGTTTAATTTATTTGTATTTCAGTTTTAGGTTTTGTTCAGTTTTAGTGTTTATGTTTGGTTAGTAATTTTAGTGCTTACACTTGGCAACATTTGTAATTTTAATTTAGTTCAAGTTTTTCCATCTAATATTTATATTTTATATTCAGCTTTATTTCAGTTATTAATTATAGTCAACAATAAAAACATTGCTAACCCCTAAGCCTCAGTTTTGATATGTGGACCTTTATTTTAAAGTGTTTTGCTGTTTCTGTTGTTTCCATGTTTTCATATCCTGTGTTCCCATTTGCCTTTGTTTCCTTAGTTGCCATAGTAATTAATCAGTCTCACCTGTGCCTTGTTAACCTCTTGTTAGCCTGTATACCTCTGTGTTTCAGTCATTGTTTGTTGGTTGTTTTCTTTACACGTTTTTGTAAGGCTGTTGCGTCTCCTGTTTCCTGGTTGTATTATTCTCATCTTCCTTGTTTGATTTATTGTCATCGACTTTCCCTGTTTGGATTATCGGTGTTTGTGTGTTTATTTAATAAATGCTGCTTGTGATCATCATCTCTCCTCTTCCCTGCAAACCGTAACAAGTAGTTTACAGTCATTTGTTTAACATTATTTGGCAAATAAATAGAGGTGGAGAGTCACTTTTAGGAATAATATCCAATTGAACTGACCTGACCTGTCTTCTCTCTGTATTTTTGTACTTTTTGGACATTGTGTATTTCTGGGTTAGCTGGGGTTTGAATGATATGGGCCAGTCTTCTCAGAAACGGTCTTTTCAGATCTCATCAAAAGCATCAGTCCTGTTATTGAGTGTTTGTGTGATGCTTCCAGCTCCTGTCAGTAAACATCTTGTGATGCTAACTCTCATTGTTCTGTGTTAATGTAATGTTTAGTGACTTGTCAAGATGTACAATGCAATCTTCAGATGTTTTTTGACTGGTGTCTCTGTTCGTTTGAAGATTTGAACAACTACATAAATGTTTCTGTAGAAATTAAGGATGACTACTTCACAACAAACTTGGCACTTTGTATTTAATATTTTTTAATGTACAGAAAATTACACCATCAGAATACAGAAAAACAGTCCCTAACTCAGTGTTTCTTTAACTTTTTGAACCCTTTCATAAGTTCATAACTGTTCACGGACCCCCATCTCGCTTTTCAGAGCTGAATGGTTTGGTTCAATGCTTAAACACTTTATTCAAAATGTCTATGGAGGAATGAATAGGAAACCCAGACTGCATAAAATGCCGCTTCTGTTACATTCATATTGCTTGCTGTGCAATTTTAGTTCAAAATACAGAAAGTTTCTGCAGCCCCCCTGGCTATTTGAGACAGACTCCCGGGGGCCCATGGCCCCTCGTTTGAGAAATGCTGTCCTAACGGCTCTAGAAAGCTGCAGCTTTGCAGCTCTGGAGATTGAAGGTATAGTCTGTTATTTTCTGTGGACTGAGACACATGTACAGACTAGAGCACATAGTGGAGCTGAAACTTCCAAATGAATTCCCTTCGGATCTGAGTGGACTCATCTCATCCATTAGGATTCCCTTGAGATTCACCTTGCAGCTTCAAGTCCAAATAATTCCATTTAGACACATTATAATGTGTGTTCTGTTTCATGCGCTGCTAGCTCCAGGTAAAGTGCTGAAGCTCAAATGATCTGTGCTTTTAACTTCTGCCAGTTCTCTTCTCGTGTTCCTGTCTGTCACGTCCCGGGGTTTGAGCCATTATAATGCACAACATAGATTCGGAAGGATAGTATTTTGCTAAATATCATTTGTCTGATATATTTTCTGAACACATCTCAAAGGAAATGTATCGTCGCTGACTCTGACTTTGTGGTACCAAAACGGATCACTGAGATACAGTACAGCAGGAGACGGACCAAAATTTTGTTAAAAATGCTAACCAGCTTCTTTTGAATTTTAATTTTTTTTTTATTTATTTATTTATTTTTTTTCCCTATGCTTGACCTATGTTAAAATATATATATTTTTATTTGGTCAAACAGTAATATTGTAAAATATTATTGCACTTAAAACAGGGTTATTATTGTTAACTAAATCGAAAACTATTAAAAACTTTTTTGTTAATTGAAATAAAGCTGAAATAAAATAAACTATAAATATTAGTTGAAAAACTTAAAATGCTACTTGCCTTGGCAATAAACTGAAATAATTTTAAATTGAAGCACTAAAATCATTTGGAAATAAATAAACTGGAAATAAATAAAAACTAAAACTAACTAAAATAAAAAGAAACTAAAACTAAATAGCAGGGGGGGAAAAAAAAATAGTAATAATAAAATGACAAAATAATGAAAGTGCCCAAAAAAAAGAAGCTAAAATGAACATGAAAACTAAATACAAAGATAAAAGCTAATTCCAAATATTAATAAAACTAAAAAAAAAATAACTAAAATAATATGCTTTAATATGACTGTATTCTTTTTTAATATATTTAAAAATGTAATTTATTTCTGTGACAGCAAAACTAGGGAACATTTCTTATTATTATCAGTATTGAACCCATTCTGCTGTTTAATATTTTTGTCAGGATTTTTCAGGATTCTTTGATGAATAGAAAGTTCAAAAGAACAGCAATTTATTTGAAATATAAATATTTTGATTAATTGAATGTCTCCTTGGTGAAAAAATAAATTAATGTTTAAAAAAAAAATAAACCCTACTGTTTTGTAAAATATTTGGCAAATGTATTTATATAAAATATATATATATATATATATATATATATATATATATGAGAGAAAATGTTTGAATGTATGTTGCCAGAAAATGTTTGAGAAAACATTTGCAGTATGTGCAGTTACTGCAAATGTGCAGTAAATACGATTTCCATTTTCCACACTATTATAATAGCATATATTTCCATACGATTGTGTGTTCAATTACCTAAAAACGCCCAACCATAATGGTGTTCTCCTTAACCCATGACAACTGATTTAAGGGCTGTGCTTTTTTGCTCAAGCCTTTAAAAAGCAGCACACACAATGATTCAACTATGTAATGAAATACAAATCACAATGACGAATCAGTTATATTCTGAGAAAAGGCTCTAAACTGAGATGAGAAGAAACTGCCTTCAAATGGATATATGGCTTTAACTTAACAGAGCGAATGATTGCAGATTTTAATGGCTGCCTGTTTTTTTCTCTCTCTCTTTTCTCCTCTTTTTGCAGCTGTATAGCTCGTTTGACTTTGGCCGAAAGTGGCAGCTAGTTCATGAGCGGGTGACTCCGAACCGCTTCTACTGGTAGGTGATACTGTCACAATCACACCTCATCTCCATTTCTCACACGATGTCACTAACTTACAATTTTATGGGCGAACAAGGAGAGTTTAGTAGAGTGCTGGTTGATATTGACGCATTGATGAAATGCGGATCGAGTTGGATAAGGCTGAAAATTGTGTCTTTTTTTTTTTTTTTGCCCTTATGTTTAGAAAAAGCACAGGCTGTTGTGCATGTCTACGTGAGATGAAATCTGCACAGATGCTTGAGCTCTAAGACCTTTGTTGCACAACTCCTCTCTGTTCAATATGGAGACAAAGAAACGGAGAGAATAAGCATGGCTGAGCAAGATAGAAAGAAAATAGAGGCATAAAGATGGCTAAGGAGAGCAAAGGAGAAGGAGGATTGTACACTATACTGCATCTACTTTAAAGATGAAAATGGTTAAAAGATGAAAACTTAAAAAAAAAATGATGTACACAACGAGATGAAGACTACTATAGGGCTACAAGATTTGGGGGAAATCTAATTGCAATTTTTCTGATAAAGATTGCTATAGCAATTTTAAAAACAGGTTCAGGTACCGTTCCACCCGTAATATATAATTTTATTTTACTGTACAATTGCAAAATTACAATACTAATATTTATGGCTGTGTTAATTTCTTCATTTGTCGAACATTAAACCATTGAGCTTTTATTTTTTGACTCAGATTAATAGAAGCTATCTTATTTTACATGGAGTGGGTTGCATTATGCCATATTGAGATCACATGACCAGCTGAATACTATACTTGCTTTATTTCAGTAACCCTCTTTTCATTTGTCACTTACACTCTTTGTATATTAATTATGGCTGACTGAGAATGGCACATTTCTACAATGATTTTTGTGAAAAAAATTGCTTCTAAGCCACTATGTGTTAAGTCCAAGATGACTCCCATCAGGTAACAAACAGTTTTTCATCCATTTTTTATTTTGATAAACATGACAAAATGTAAGATAAAGATTGCAAGAACATTATTTAAGAGTCACACAGATATGTTTAAAGTACATTTACATTCTTAGTCAATGCCAAAGTGACTACAAAGTGTACAAATCACACAATATGTAGCTAAGATGATGTGTAACTTAGTGTGAACCACTGAAGGAGGTTGAGAAAGCAGAGCTTTCAGCAGAAGTTTGTTGTCATTTTGTGCATGAGTCACAGAGAAAGAGTGGTCTCTAGTACAGCCTATTTGAGCTATAAAACACACTGTCTAGTTAATAATGGGGTTGTTTAAGGGCAAGTGCACTAGTATGGACTTGCACCACACACTCATGTTTCCAGCAGGTGTCATCATTCTAATTTCCTTATACTCCTTCACTGTCTTCACCATGCACAAATATACACCTACAAATTATGTGGTTTTACACACACTTCCAGTTACTGCTGCAAAGTGTACTTTGATTCCTTTTCCCATCATGTGGCATTTGGAGAAATGGCACCTCACAACTCTTATGTCACTTTGCTGGCAAAATGGACCTTCAGTAAGACATCAGTTATGGATTTTTTTCATCTCTGTGATAAACGTCTTTCTCCTCACTCTGTTGTGTGTCTAATGCAGGTCAGTATCCGGTCTGGACAAGGAATTAGATCTAGTGCACATGGAGGCCCACACTCCTGATGGCCGTGAGTTGCTTCTTTCTTTCTTTGTATTCTTAAATGTGAGAATTTTGATTCATCCCAGTGACTCAAGTATTTTGGTTTTTTGATTGGTCATGTCCCTAGCCATTGTCTATTCTATTCTATTCTATTCTATTCTATTCTATTCTATTCTATTTTATTCTTCAATTCTGTCCTGCAATCTAGTGGTGAGAATTTCAATTCATCCCAGTGACTCAAATCTTTTTTTTTTTTTCTTTTTTTTCAGGGACTGGTCATGGTCCTAGTCAATTTTATTTTATTTTATTTTATTTTATTTTATTTTATTTTATTTTATTTTATTTTATTTTATTTTATTTTATTTTATTTTATTTTTCAATTCTGTCCTGCAATCTAGTAGTGAGAATTTTGATTCAACTCAGTGACTCAAATCTTTTGTTTTTTTGACTATTCTATTCTATTCTATTCTATTCTATTCTATTCTATTCTGCAATCTAGTGGTGAGAATTTTGATTCATCCCAGTCACTCAAATCTTTTGTTTTTTGACTGTTCTGTTCTATTCTATTCTATTCTATTCTATTCTGCAATCTAGTGGTGAGAATTTCGATTCATCCCAGTCACTCAAATCTTTTTTTTTTTTTTTTTTTACTGTTCTGTTCTATTCTATTCTATTCTATTCTGCAATCTAGTGGTGAGAATTTCGATTCATCCCAGTGACTCAAATCTTTTGATTTGTTTTGACTGATCATGGCCCTAGCCCTAGCTCTAGCCATTTTTTTTATTTTATTTTATGTGAAAATGTAATAAAATATTTAAGTCTTAGTGAACTGTTCAAAATTAAATTTTGCAGACTTTTCAAATATTGTGAGTCAATGTATAATACTCTCTAAAATAATAATTCATTTATCAAAGGGATAAAAAAAGAAAAAGTGATTATATTATGTTATATTATATTATATTATTAAAGTGAAAACACATCATTCAGAACATCACATTTTTCCTGAATTTTTGAGTCATTTTATTATTCACTCAACAGATTATTCGAAAAAACGAAAAAGCCAGCAGATTCTTGCTTAAGCCTCACTCATTCTATTTGTTCTGAAACAACATGTCCCAGTACTTTCACAAACTATATTTTTTGTTTCGTTCCGTGTCACTGTGAGTCTCATTCAGATTTAAAACACTGGCTCGCTCAGTAAAGGGGTATATTCCTTCAGTATGCTTGTCCATTCAAAGAAATGCTCCTTCACATACTATAAGGTTATTTCGAATTCTCTTTTTCCTGCATCTTCTCGCTTTTACCTTCCTCTCACATTCCATCTACTGATCTATGGTACACTCTTCCTTCAAACCTGATGTTAGAGGAGGAAAAGAGATGAGACGAGAGCCCGTGAGCTTGGGGATGGATTCCGAGGCTGAGGATAAAGCCGGTCCTGCAGGCAGCTAGACAGGATTACCGTCATGATAAATACACCATCTGATAGCAGATTAATGCAGGACCCGGACTCTCAATACCTTGCTTTCTCTCACTGGTTAAAGGAATAGTTCACCCAAAAATGAAAATTCTGCCATTGTTTAGTCACCCTTATGTTATTTTTCTTTCTTTCTTTCTTTCTTTCTTTCTTTCTTTCTTTCTTTCTTTCTTTCTTTCTTTCATGAAACACAAAAGGGAGAATTTTGAGGATTTTTTTCTGTACAATAATAGTTCACAGTAACCAAGCTTCCAAAAACCAAAATTCTCTTCATTTGGTCATTGGAGGGTGAGCAAATAACGACAGAAATTTCATTTGTTTGAATGAACTTTCCATTTGATATTTGATACATAATTCTGGATCTTCCACTTAATGTTCTCTGAAGCTGAGACACCCTTAGAGATTCTAAGATGCAGTCAGGGGTTATTGGACTCAGTGCCCCCAGTATTAGAATCTAATTAACAGCTAGAATCCTTTTTCTGTCTCTTCTTACAACAGATTGTCAGTATGTGACATGCAGAGCTCAAGCCTGCTCTGAATCCAGTAGGACATATCCATTTTCTGGCTATATTGAGACCAACTCACTCGTGGTTCAGGATGAATACGTGTTCGTTCAGGTAAGGACCAGAGATCACATTAGTTACTGAAGAGATATACATGTGTATTGTTTTCCTATTATGTTTTAGAAGCCCTATACACCCCTCCCCCCCCCAATAAAAGTTTACTTTAAATAGTTTGTATTCTTCTAGTTTCTTATACTTTATATCAAAGGTCTTCAACCCTGCTCCTGGGGACCCACTGTCCTGTGGAGTTTAGCTCCAGCCCAAATAAAACACATCTGAACCAGCTAATCAAGCTCTTCAGGATCACTTGAAAATCACATTGGTGTGAAATTCAGTTGTGCTGAGGCAGGCTGGATATAAACTTTGCAGAACAGTGGGTCCCCAGGAGCAGGGTTGAAGACCTCTGCTTTATATGTAATGACTGTTTAATTCATTTACTGTGGTAAAAGTTGCCTAAACTGCAAGTCTAGACTGCAGGAAAATAGTCTCCTTAAACATATTTATTTTACCCAGAGATTTAGAGTTTAACAGGTGGTGACCACTCTTCTGAAATGCGTTAGAGCAAAGAAACAAGTCAAATGGCACCATTTAATTATTATTTTTTTAGATTATATAACGACATCCACAATCAAAGTCAAATAGTGTCGCTGAAATAAAAAGTAGAATGATAGGAGTAACAGTGTAACCCTTTGCCATTAGTCTTTGAGATAAGTACTTCCTGGAACAACAGACCTGATGGAATTTCTCAGTTCATTCTCACTGAGGAATGCTCTGTCATCCCGTCGCTCCTCATTTATAAGGTGCTAGTAGAACAGTGATCTTGTAAGTCACAGTCTTGCAAAATCTTGCAAAAGAAACTAACAACTAAACTGAGCCAATAACTTGATTGTGGAACACAGTGTGAAATTTTGTGCTTCCCTTTCAAAATCACTTAACAAGTAACTAGTGGCGTCCAAAATTTGGTACATACTTGATTAAAATATTTAACTATCCCGAGGCGGATCACGTAAGGTCTTCTGTCTTCTCTCCCATGGCGTCGCTGCTCATTTGCATGAAGTTGAACTCTGCTCACCTTTTTTTGTCACATCGGCAATGGTTGCTGCCACTCATATTGCCTCAAATCACCAAATCTCATTGAAAATGAATGACTTCGGCTTGCTTTGGGCTGCATATCACTGTCAGTGTGAATGTACCTTTAAAGAAATAGTTCACCTGAAAATGAACATTTCCTCACCCTTGTGTCATTGCAAACCAAAAACTTTGTGAAGTTTCCTTACCATTCAGGCAAAGTTTGTATGCTTACTTATGTGTATGTTCATGCTTATTTGTGTCATTTTCAACTCCCCGGTGGATCAGAATAATAATCGTATACTCAAGGGAAAAAGTGAAATGGTAATGGTCTAAATTTCCAATTCCAATCCAGGACAGTTTTTGAATATATTAATTTCTGTCTGCATGCAAAACAGTTGTCTTCGAAACGAATGAGGGTGGGAACTATTTTAGGGCACCTACACTGAAAATTATTTTTTGAAGTTTTAAATAAAGATTATTGGAGTATATTTTTCTATAATTCTTCTATAATTTTTTTTCTAGGCATTATTTCTTCTTCGGTTCGTTTAGGCATATATAAACATGGCAATCGCTCTTGGATCTGCACCAAAACAATCGCTCCAAAATCGCCTAAACAAGGTGGTCTCAATTGAAAACGAATTCTGGGGTGGTACGACAATCAGAGAAAGCAATCCGACCCAACAGACCAATGAACCAAGTGGTATCATAATTCGTATTGGGAAATGTATTATATAAAAAGCAGCAGTGTCTGATTCTATGAGTGAGCACCATTAGCTATTGCAGTTGAAAACCAAACAGTGCCTCTTCATCTTGAATGTTTGTGGAGCGAACTTATCAATCCATTTTGATGAATGAAACAGAGGAAACTCTGCCCAATAAGAGGACAGCTTTACTCACATGTGATTTGCATAAACAAATTTTGATACACTTTGAAATGTTGCCTTGTAAAAGTGAACCGAACCAAGAAGAAAATGCAACATTGTAACAAATTAAGTCCCTGATTCTGCCCTAAAATTTCATGTGTAATTCAGTGTGTTACTTGCTGTTTCTTTGTAATTGTTTGTAAAATTTACTTGAGTAAAACTTGTTTCAAAATGGTGTAGGAAAATACAAATAATTGCATCCGTAGTCAATGGCCAAAATTGGCCACAACTTGAATTATGAATTGCAATATTTCCTAGCCAACCGAAAAGTTCTACACATTGATGGGAAGTTTCAAAACATTTACTCACATCCCTCTTGGAAGTCTAACAGCAGAGCAGATAACAAGTCCTGCCAATAAGGAGTGGACCCTCAACCCCAATGTTTTGTCACGCCGCATCACAGTCCAAAGAATGTGAAACAGAAAAATCGATCATCCCAATTTCTTTCGAAGTTCAACTACCCCTGGAAACCATCGATCCTGCCTGCTCCTTCCTTCTGTTGCACGCAGAGCCGCTTTTTGGAGACACGTTGGACATGCTGTTTGTTTAGAACTTTCCCTAGACTGCCGCTCTCCTTCTCTGCCTCTCTCTCCTCCTTTATTGAAAGCATGTTACCCGCTAAGAAGCTTAATTGTTTCTGTCATATAATCATGGACCCATTTTATTCCCATGTTCAAATCGGAATCCTGTTGGGTGTATATATGCCCTCTAATTGAAATTATGAAAAGAGGTGGGGTGAATTAAACATGTCTGCAACGTTGGCAGAATGAAATACCTTTTGTGCTGCGAAACAGTTATTTATTTCATTCTCCATTCCCCCTTGTGCAGCTGTAGATATGACAAGCTTCTGACAGTTCCTGCTGTGTATGCTAACAACCAGTGTGTATTCGCTACACGCACTATCATTAGCGGCAACAATCCCCCTCAGAGCGGGATGGGAGCAGGCGCGTTGCTTGTGAGAATTAAAGATTTCTCTTGACAGAGAATAATGAGGGTATTGATTGTCCTACAAGATATTTACCACTCTCCACTCCTGAACTGCAAAGGGCATTGACAAACCCAGACCAAGAAGCATCCTCCAAATCATGGTGGGGAGATTCTTTTAAACGAATTGCTCTAGATATAACCTGTGCAGTCCGTTACTGAATTAGCCTTCTGAATTTACAGCTTTGTGTGATGTGATGGAGAAGACAGTAGGTTAATAGCTCAGGATCTCATTAAATGACTAGGGCTGGATGCTATGAAGGTATAGACCTTATGCGCCAGAGAAACAAGCGCACAGCCATCTTTACAATTTTGTCTTTGAACTTCTGTTTTTGGAGTAGCTCTGTATATTTCTATGGCATTACTGTTGAAGAGTAATTAGCTAGTGAAGTGGATTTACTTATTGTAGAGTAAACAAAAGTTATCATGAGCATTGTGATGTTTGAAGCGGATATCATAACAAATGTCAGTAGACCAGGAAGGTTTTAATATGAGCGGTTCATTCATAAATCTGTAAGATCTTACCTTCATGCTGTGGAAATACAAACCGGAAGACAGAACACAACAAGCACAATGTTGAAAAGAGGCAGGGCTACATAAGGTCTATATATTGCTGCTAGAAATGTTGATAGATATTCTGCTATAACATGTAAAATGTAACTTTTGTTGTATACTGCAGTATAGCAGAATATCTATTGATTTTTACTGTTTTTCCCCAAATGTTTTTAATGATTGTTTTATTTGTTGTTTTTAAGGATTTTAATGAATTAGTAATCTAAAATGTGAAAAAAAGTAATTAATTTGATTCATTTGTTCAATTTCCATTACCTAAATAGATGTCTTCTGATTATGTATACCTGTATATACACTACCATTCAGACGTTTAACCCAATGGGCCCTATTTTAACGATCTAAGTGCATGGTCTAAAGCGCTTGGGACGTTTCCGAATCCACTTTTGCTAGTTTAAGGATGGGAAAAATGGTCGGCGTGCCCGGTGCATGGTCTAAAAGGGTTGTCCCTATTCTCTTAATGAGTAATGGGTGTGTTTTGGGCATAACGTGCAATAAACCTTCAGAGTCTCATCTCCCATTCCCTTTAAAAGCCAGTTGTGCTTGCGCCATGGCGGATTCGCTATTTACATGACGGAATTTGCAAGTGGAAAAACTGTACGCTTCTCGATCGAGGAAGCGGATCTGCTTGTGCGCGAGGTTAAAGCGTGCGAGCAGACTATCTACGGGAAAAGCCGGATTCCACCAAAGCATTTTTATCTTTATGCACATAATAATAATCTTTTACATTGTAATCCTTTTATTTTTAATATTTGGCATGTTTGTGTGCTGCTGCGTGTCCCTGTGTGTGTAATAAGCAGAGTGTACACGCGTTGTGCACCTGCATATAGGCACATAATACTAACGCGCTCTTTAAATAACAAAACAAATATTGCACCATTGACTTTAGACCAGGTTTCAGTTGATCAATGGTGCAGTCTATTTCAGGTTCCTCAAAATAGTAACGCGCCAACAATGCGCCTGAACACACCTTATTTTCAGACCAGCGCGCCCATGGGCGTACAAATGGGCGCAAATGCATTTGCTATTTAAAAAACGTGGCGCAGGACGTGAAAATGATAACTGCGTTGGGCTGAAACTAGCAAAAAACACTTGCGTCACGCCTGGCGCCGCATTGCACCGGGTGTATGATAGGGCCCAACATGTGTTCTGTCTAATACTTACCCAGCTCTGAGTTGCCAGTTGGGTTACTTTTTAACAAATCCAGTATTAGAGTGTATATTTTCATATACAGCATCAGATAGAGTTATATAAAATTACTCATACCGTGATGTAAGATTTTGGTTATACCACTCACTTCTAAACTTTTGTTCAAAGTACAAAGACAAATCAATATTTACCATCAGTGGATCTTCCAGTGTCGATGCCAGTTATTTGATATCTGAGATATGTGTATTTTTTTCCATGCAGGTAACGACCACTGGCAGAGCAAGCTACTACGTGTCCTATCAAAGAGAAACTTTTGTACGCATTAAAATCCCCAAATACTCTCTACCCAAGGTAAGAGACTACTTAAAATTTCAAATGAATTAGATTAAACAAATAAAATATTTGCATTATTTAAATAGTTATATTTAATTAGCTTACAAATCCAATGCAGATACCTCACTTGATACAACAGTTTTTTTGGCCTTTATACTGAAACCTACTGGTTTGGATGAATAGTTATGCAAAAGGTTTTTAGTTACCAATGCCAAGCACATTTCTGCACATTTCTGAAGAACTGAAGTACAAAATCTTTTCAGTTGGCTAGCTTTGGTCATCTGGGTATACATTAAAACACATGTTCAACTGAGCCCTGCGCAAACATGTAATCCTGTAGATCATGCCCACCGAGAACTAGCAGGGGTCCTTACTAATGACTTCTGCTTTCTTTTCTCTCACCCTTCAGCTGTCTTTTCTCCTTCTTTCTTTTTCTGTTTTCTAGGACATGCATATTGTGAGCACAGATCAAGGTCAGGTTTTCACCGCCGTCCAGGAGTGGAACCAGAACGATACCTACAACCTGTACATATCTGACACGCGTGGGGTGTACTTCACCTTGGCCCTGGAAAACGTCAGGACCAGCCGTGGCCTCGGAGGCAACAGCATGATCGACCTTTACGAGGCATAACTTCATCACTAACTTGTTAACATGCTAACATTAGCCTTCAAGTCAACGGCTTCATGCTAGATGCTCATTACTCCTCAGGCTGCATTAGAATTCATGTCAGACACTACTTCTCGCCCTGGCACTCAAGCATAGCCCACATTATCTTAAGCCTCTGGGGAATTAGCAAGCGTAAATGAATGATAGCAATGAAGACAGAGAGATAAATTGAGTTGTAGTTAAATGTTGTCGAGGGGGGCAAGCGGGGAGAGGCTGCTGATTCAGTGGGAACTGTTCGCATTTCGTGTACGACTCCTTTTTAAAGGGGTCCTATCATGAGGAATGAAGTTTCCCTTGATCTTTCGAGATTAAAGAGTTCATTGTACCATGAAAACAGACTGTAACTTTCTCCCTCTGGAAAATCTAGCTTAAGTTTAGCTGTGTTTTGGAGCATGATAGCTGGGTCTAGTTGGGCTCAAGCACGGTTAAGGAATATTGATACTTCAGGGAACAACAATCCTCACATAATTTTTACTCCTATATTATATATATATATATAATATTTAATGACATTTAATTTAATACTATAATTTTAAACTTATGATATGCATGATTTGTTATACTAAATAATAAAATCACTAGTCCACAATAAATATTATTTTGTGAAGATGAATCCTCACTAGAAAACTAGTATCGGAAGTATCAGTATTTCAAGATCGATCCAGCTGTCTGTGGCCAAATACAAACACAGAACACTCACACTGCCTGTAGTTTTTCTATAAGTATAGATTTGCCAATTGAGTTCAAGGAAACCATTCTTCCTTCATGACAGTAAGACATTACCATCAGAATATGGTTGCTCTCAGCATATACTATATTATATTGCTTTAAAATTAGCAGCCTGTACCAAGCACAAAAAATGAAACATTCGCTCCCCTTGTCCAAGCAGCTAAAAATAGTCTCCATTAGTGAGTGCAAGCAAGGATGGTTTCATTAATGCATTGGTTATGATGCGCCTCCCCACCGCTGTGCCAAGGCTGGCTCAATGCACGCTTACCCTGCCAATACTGAATCAGCAGTCCATCCATATCTCTAATAGATTGCAGCAGCCTTCATTACTGCTTATTGAAAACTGGCCTTTTTCACTGAAGCTCCAGTTGGAGCCTAGATGCGGTTCGTGGCTGGATGTTTGTCATATTTATCTGCCTATTGATCAGAGAGAAGTGTGGTTGTTTTACTTTTTATCTAGTTTTATAACAGCAATGATTGATAATGCATATTTTGATTCTGGCACCCTGTGCACAAACTTTTTTTTGGTGTTGTGCCCTCCTGTTTGCAAAGTATGCACTATGCTTTCCTTGGCAACACTTGAATTTAAATATAGCCTACCATTCAAAGGTTTGGGGTCAGTAAGATTTTTTTTAATATACACTTTTATTCAGCTTTGATGCATTAAGTTGGTTAAAAGTAACAGTAAGGACTTTTACATTGTTACAAAAAATTATATTTCCAATAAATGGTGTTCTTTTGAACTTTCTATTCATCAAACAATTCTAAAAAAAAACAAAACGTTGTTTTAAATTGCAAAGGTATTTTACAATATTACAGTTTTTACTGTATTTTTGAACAAATAAATGCAGGCTTGGTGAGCATAAGAGACTTATTTCAAAGACATTAAAATAATCTTAACGTCTGCAAACTTTTGAACGGAAAACTCTTAAAAATAAAGGTTCCAAAAGTGTCCTAAGATCCTTTTTTTTCTCTTTTTTTTTTTTTTTTTTTTTTGGTGTGAAGATTTAAAAAATGTAATGAACTCTTAAAGAACCTTTTTGTGGAATGTAAAGCTTCTATTGTGTTAAAGGATTAGTTCACTTCAGAATTAAAATTTCCTGATAATTTACTCACCCCCATGTCATCCAAGATGTTTATGTCTTTCTTTCTTCAATCGAAAAGAAATTAAGGTTTTTGAAGAAAACATTCCAGGATTTTTCTCCATATAGTGGACTTCACCGGGGTACAACGGGTTGAAGGTCCAAATTGCAGTTGCAATGCAGCTTCAAAGGGCTCTACACGATCCCACCAGAGGAATAAGGGTCTTGTCTAATGAAACGATCTGTCATTTTCTGAAAAAAAAAATAAAATAAAAATGTATATATTTTTTAATCACAAATGCTCATCTTGCACTGCTCTGCGATGTGCCACACACTACGGAATCACATTGGAAAGGTCACACGTGACGTAGGCGGAAGTACCGCGATAGGGTGAAAAACTCCATTTCATTTTCCCTCCAACTTCAAAATAATCCGACATTGTTGTTTTACCTTTTTTTGTAAAGAGCGTTTGACTTAGTCTTTGCACGTTCGCTTTGTAGACACTGGATCGGTACTTCCACCTACGAAATGCGTGGCCTTTCCAACGTGATTACGTAATGTGTGGCGCATCGCAGAGCTAGTGCAAGACGAGCATTTGTGGTTAAAAATTATATAAATTTTTATATTTTTTAAGAAAATGACAGATAGTTTCGCTAGACAAGTCCCTTATTCCTCAGCTGGGATCGTGTAGAGCCCTTTGAAGCTACACTGAAACTGCAGTTTGGACCTTCAACCCGTTGGTAACTGTTGGTAAGTCCACTATATGGGAAAAAATGGAATGTTTTCCTCAAAAACCTCAATTTCTTTTTGTTTTGACTGAAGAAAGAAAGACATAAACATCTTGGATGACATTGGGGTGAGTAAATTATCAGGAAATTTGAATTCTGAAGTGAACTAATCCTTTAAAGAGTTAGTTCACCCAGAAATGAAAATTCTGTCATCATTTACTCACCCTCAAGTTGTTCCAAACCTGTATGAATTTCTTTCTTCTGCTGAACACACACAAAAAAAGATGTTTTGAAGAATGTCAGTAACCAATGGGTGATGGGCCTATTGACTTCCATATATATATATATATATATATATTTTTTTTTTTTTTTTTTTTCTTTCTTTCTTTCTTTTTCAAACTATCGAAGTCAATAGGGCCCATCAACTGTTTGGTTACCCATATTCTTCAAATTATCTTTTGTGTTCAGCAGAAGAAAGAAATTCATACAGGTTTGGAACAACTTGAGGGTGAGTAAATGATGACAGAATTTTCATTTTTCATTCAAAGGTTCTTCATGGAACCATCGGTGCCAATAAACCTTTATTTTTAAGTGTGCAGTGTACCCAAAAGGGCAATATGGGCAATTAAAATATGGGCAATTAAAAATATGTTAATGTCATTGTTTCATTGTTTCATTGTTTTAGTCTGATTTGTTTTTTCTCAGGATAAAATTGTCTTAGCCATTATTATTATTACTTTTAACCAACAGGTCTCAAAGTTGATTATAAGCAGATATAGAAAGTCAGTTCCCCAGGTTGCCACTGGTTTCCAATTTGTCTTTCCTCCCAGTTGAAAAGTCTGGCATTGCTGGTCACCAACATATGTTTCAACCCAAATGGCTTCTTAAATAGTTTAAACAGCAAGACTTTCTTGGTCATTTTGCTTTTACTCTGTTTTTTAACAGAAGTATTTCAGGCTAAAGATCTTTGCTTTGTTTGCCCTTTTGATTGTTTGCATAGTGTTGAACACATAGTCCTGATGAATTCATTGTAAACATGAATGAGCAGCTGATCCACTCACTGAACTGTGAGCCGATTTGCAGAGCATGTTGAATATGAACCACTCTACCACAACCAGTACATCCATCTTCTTCCAAGAGAACATTGGATTGGAGAGATGGAAGCTAAAGGATAATAAATAATTACCACTGTGATTGACACGTCTGGCCAGCGGAGGAGGGGACCTCATTAGCCATGTCCATCCAATGCAGCTCCGTCACTGTGACACTGTCAAATGCAGTCCCTATTAGTGCCACTTACAGACTCGGACCCTGCCTTAGAGCATGCTTCGCTAGCGGGGCGCGTTTTAAAACGGGTCGCTAGCACCACTGTCACGATTCAATATTGCTAAGTTTGGACTTGTTTCAAGCCAAGGATGAGCAGCCTGGCACTGGGTTAGATGCTTGTCAGCTAGAGTAATACCTTGAAATTGTCTGGAGCATGTCAGCTAGCTTCAGCTATCACTGAATGGGCACTATAGTGACTGCGTAATTAAGAGGCTTTATTAGATGACAGTCAAAAGCACTGTAACCGTGGATGTAGATGTTCATGTTCATATTTGTATCGTATTTCTTCCCCCTTGTTCCCAGGTAGCAGGGATTGAAGGTATGCTCATTGCTAATAGGAAGGTGGAAAACCAGGTGAAGACATACATTACTTACAACAAGGGCCGCGACTGGAGGCTTTTGCAGGCGCCTGCTACTGACCTGGCAGGAAATCCGATTCATTGTGTGCTGGTAAGGAAGTGAGAGAGAAATAAAGGCATGGATTGGACAAAATTTTATTTTATTTTTGAGTTTATTTAATTTTTTTAATTTTTTTATTTATGAGTCAGTGAACTATTCTTATCATTACTTACATGTATATTATTTTTTTTTTATTTTATTTTATGAAAATTTTTTATTAGTAAGTGAACTATTCCTTTAAATGAATTTTTATTTGTCATTATTTTATTTTATTTTATTGGAATACAAAAATATTATTTTATTTTATTTTATTTTATTTTATGGGAACACAGGCATTTTATTTTGTTTTATTTTATTTTATTTTATTTTATTTTATGGGAATACAAAAATATTATTTTTATTTATTTTATTTTATTTTAATACAAAAGAATATGCAAGGAAATGTAGGAAATATCTCTTGTTGGTATGCGCTTAGCTTAACTGTCTGATTCTCTCAAGGTAATATTCTTTCTTCAAAGAATTTGATTAAAGGCTACAGACTCTGTAATGCATAATCAAAAAGGATATTAGATTTTCTGTGTGTAGGTTACTCAAGTAATAAGGTTTTTTATTATTATTATTTGTAAATGAAAAGTAGTTTTAGGGTCTTGGATATGCATAGGGAACCATGAATATTTAGTAGCCATATCATGTTTAGATGCAGAAGAAAAAAAATGAAGGCTGAAAAACATACACAGAAAGCCCCTGCAGATGGAAGAGGCTTGCATCTGAGCCGACTGTAATAGTTCTCTTCTTTGACACTCTCATTAGCCTCCTATAATCCTTACGATTACTGACTTGAAATCCTGTTGCCTTTACCGTCCACGTAATAATGTCAAGCCATCCATTGAGGGGATGAAAAGGACAATTTCTGGTGCGTGGAGAGCAGATATAATTCTCGTTTTGTTATGTTGAAAGTCCTAGGGGAGTTGCCTCTCTGCTTTAATGTCAAATCCCTGTCTTTTGCCGGTAATGACTGTAAAAGGCAATTAGCGCTCATGGTAAGAATAGCAGTCTCAACAGAGGGCACTCCAAATCTGATTATATTGTATTATTTGACCCCCCTCCCCCCTCATATTGTTATCCTTTTGCTGTTGGATAAATAAGTACATGATACCCACAATTGCACTCAGTAATAAAACATCACACCTGCCCTTTATTACAAAACCATACACATACTGTCTACATGCTATTTCTGGATATTTACTAACATGGACCAATCAGCCATAAGCTTGAGGCTACTTCGGCAATAGTAAAATGAAATCTTACTAATCTAACTAAAAAAATTTCTTTCGGGAAATCAAATTCCTTCTTGGAAAAGTGTAATAGAATGGCACTTAAACTTAGACCCTTATACAGAAATTCACAACTCAAGATATAATTTTGTACCGTTTGTGCACCCAGGGAGATGTACAAAGTTAATGAAAAAACATATTAAGCAAACAAAATGCATCAATAAGTCATGCCCCCGGTTTCACAGACAAGGCTTAAGCTAGTCCTAGACTAAAATGCATGTTTGAGCTGTCTTAACTGAAAGCAACTTGCACTGACATGTCTTAAAATATGTCAGTGCCATTGTTTTGTCTTAAGATGCACTCCAGTAATGTTTTTTTCTAGGGCACGTTTATAAAAACTACTTAAATATCCTAATTGAACTAAGGCCTAATCCTGGTTTAGGCTAAGCCCTGTTTGTGAAACCGGGCCATTGTGTGATAAAATATGTTAGCAAACACGGGCAGAGACAGGTGTGATCCTCTAGGTTGATAATTGAACACCTATAGAACACGTTAACATTGCATTGCATTGTTTATCCTCCACAGATTGATTGCCAGGCGACTTTGTTGACAGTCGAACACCTGCTAAGCTAAAAGTAGCATTGCCATTTAGTTTTGTTTTGTATCATCTTCCAAGAATCTGGCCTTTATGGTCTGATCTAGAAAATATCAGGTTGGAATATCCTACATCCGAATTTGAATGTAACGCAGCATTATTCTCACAGTAGCTGTAATTTCCTAAATTCTTTTTGCAGCGTTGTCCTTTATCGTCCTTTAGCATGATTGGCTAGGTTTGCTTCATAGATTTATTGCCTTGATTAACCTGAGCTGTGATATTTTGTTTACATTCAGATCTCCGAATGCAAGATTAACAGCTCCCAGTACGCAATAGATCACACAACATTATCCATGTTACTCCAGGGTCATGACAGTGAATTATGGGAGTTGTTTCTGTATTATGAATTGTTTAATATTAAGCATAAAGTCGCCTACGTTATGGCCAACACAGCACTGCTCGTACGCTTATTGTCTTAGACTTTCTCATGCCTGCGGGATCACGTTGGCTTGTTTTGATTGACAGCTACATAATAGCTTTGTTGTGGCTAATGGAGGATGTGTCACTTTCTCTCTGCTCAGCCGTTTTGCTCGCTGCACCTACAACTGCAGATGTCAGAGAACCCGTACCTCTCAGGCTCCATCTCCACCAAGAGCTCAGCGCCGGGAGTCATCGTGGCTACAGGTAAATGGAAAACCTGAGCGGTATGTGTGGGACTGTCATGTTCGGCTCCTGTTGGGTGTGTCGGCATGTTTGTAAGAAACTAAAACGTTGCTTGTTACTTCAGGCTGGTCACTAAGAATGCTTTCACACCAGAGCTTTTGCTGTTCACAGTCAGAGTTCAGTCCATTTAGTTGATGTGAAAGTGCTTTTTGGCACCAATTGGAAATGTGATTTGGCATATGACTCCTCTCAGCTCGACAATGAGCAATCCACCATAAATCACAGAAACAAGACAGTTTTTAAGGGACAGTTCACCAAAAAAACTGAAAATTATGTAATTTACTCACCCACATGTCATTCCAAACCCATATGACTTTGTCTTCTGTGTAACTTAAAATAAGATAGTTTGAGAAATGTCCATACAATCAAAGTCAGTGGTTAACAAATCTGTTCGTTTACCAACATTCTTCAAAATATCTTCTTTTTTGTTCTGCAGAAGAAAGTCATACAGGTTGGAATGACGAATTCCATTTTTGGGTGAATTATCCCTGTTGTAGGCCTATAATTTGCATCTTTTCTCTCTCCTGGTCAGTTTGGTTTAATTTAATATCCAATCTGTTAGTTAACATCTTGTATAGTCTTTAAATACTTAATTTGCTAACTAGCAGAAGTGACTAGCCAGATTTAAATCTCAGTTGTGCAGGTTTTGTTACACTGCCCTGCTATTAGAAAAAACTATGTGGTTCCATGCAGTTAGCAATGTACAGTAATGCACATTATAAAACGGTTAGTTCCTGTCCTTGATTCTGATTGGTCAATAGCTGTGTTTTATTCACGATAAAACACGACTATGACCGCTTCACCCAACAGTTCTTTGTATCACTAAACAACACCCTTAGCAACCACTCTTAGCAACGTAAACTGTATGTTCTCAATTGATATTGTTCACTGAAGCTTACTGTATTATGTAGAAGAGTGTTGTGAGAAAGAGATCGAGTGAGCGAGTTTATTACCTGCATTCAGATTTAGCATTTTCCTTCAGGTCATTTGCCACCATCTAATGGCATAATAATGTAACTTCTGTTGCTGTTCATGGTCAGGGACTATTTTTTTGTGCGGAAGGAAGGCTTTTGGTGAAAGTTTAATTCATGAAAGTTGCATTGATGCATATTTTTGACTTTAATATTTGTATTGTGTGGTAACCGTTTTATAAAAGCAATAAGGTTAGTGCTGTATTGTGAATAAGTCACGGCTGAAGGGGTTGCAGGCACTCCGCTTCGTGTCGTGCCTAATAACGGCCTTCAGCCGTGACTTATTCACGATGCAGCACAGCCTCTCGTACCTTATTGCTTACTTATTCTCTTTTATGAATGTCTTCATATTTGACTGTATTGTTTTGCCCTATGCAATGGCTTTGATGCATGTTCGAGGTCATGCTCCAAAATTTTGTAATGGTATGTAAAGTCGTTACAATTATCCCATTTTCCACAAAAACATCAAGCTGTACAATTGTTTTCATCATCGATAGGTATAAGAATTTTTTATCTTGAGCAGCAAATCATCATATTAGAATGATTTCTGAAGGATCATGTGACACTGAAGACTGGAGTGTAATAGCTTCTGAAAATTCAGCTTTGCCATTGCAGGAATAAATCATTTTTTAAATAATTATTTAGAATATATTAAAATAGAAAACAGTTATTTAAAATTGTAATACTATTTAACAATATTACTGTTCAAATAAATGCAGCCTTGGTGTGCATAATTGACTTCTAATAGAGACTTCATAAGAGACCCAAACCTTTGAATGGTAGTGTATCTTGTTTTATTTTATATTTAATTTAATTTAATTTAATTTAATTTAATTTAATTTAATTTAATTTAATTTTAATTTAATTTAATTTAATTTAATTTAATTTAATTTAATTTAATTTAATTTAATTTAATTAAGCTGTCATTTGGTTATGCTATATTGTGCCCCACCTATCTGGGTAGATAATGAAAAAAGGGTACACTGTATTCATGAATATAGACCACATATTTGTCCCTGAATCTTGATTTTTTTTTTTTTTTTTTTTTTTCCCTTTCTTTTTTTTTTCTCCGAACCAGTTCAGCGCAAACCTTGCCCTGAAGCCAATTTCATTGGGTAATTTTAGAGTGTGGGGTCCGGTTAAGGTTTAGTATTTATTGTAGCATTGTGTAGGCCAGGGGTCTCCAAACTTGGTCCTGGAGGGCCACTGTCCTGCAGAGTTTAGCTCCAACCCCAATTAAACACACCTAAACCAGCTAATAATCGAGGTCTAATTAGGCACACTAGAAACTTCCAGGCAGGTGTGTCTTGAAGCAAGTTGGAGCTAAACTCTGCAGGACAGTGGCCTTCCTGGACTGAGTTTGGAGACCCCTGGTGTAGGCAATCAGCTGTGATTGACCAATGAAATCTTTAGAATTGGCAGCGGGGCGGAGTTTCCGCTGAACTGGTTTGGGGAAAATAAAATCACACGTACCAGACGTGTAAAATGAATGTGGAACAAAGAAAAATACAAACTCGAGAAGCCAAAACATTGTTAGTTTGTGTATTTTAAAGCGCTTGTCTCCATATAAATCTTGTCCAGTCTACATTAAGACCAAGTAGGTGAACCAAGTGTTTGAGGAAAAAAAAAAATCCAGTGTCATAACTCATTTCCACTATAGCTTGTCCTGTACTTCAATGAGTGGCCAGCTGTCAAATATTAGTCATGAAATCACCTCAAGTGCAATCAGTTTTTAAATATACAGAATTTCTCTAAACATGACCATCTCTCTCATTTCACATGCCCAGCGGGTTTGCTGTTAAAGTTGTCACTTGAAGGAAATAAACGAATTTCTCACAGGCAACTCAAGGATGTACAATCACTGGCTCTCAGTTTATTCTGACAGTCTTAGAATAGGGCAACAGCACACAGCAGAGGCGACTGCAGGCGGGTTTACGCTAGTCATGTGCGTAGGTGTAAAACAACAGTGACACAACAAAACTACATAAAAGTATCAGGTCATTTGTGAATATGCAGCACACTTTCCTTATTTTTCCCGTTCTCTCTTCTGTAATTCAGAGTCATTCCCAGAGGAAAATTTTAATGCTCAGAACTTTCTCTTTTAGAGCTTTAGAACTTTGACCCTAAAATTCACAGAAATGAGACCACTGTTTACATGTAAGAGTATAGAGATCAAATATGAATACACACATAAAATGAGTGTGGATATAGCATACAGTAGCTCAGACCATTTGGTCGGCCTTGGATGATGAATTTGATTAGAAGTGTTTGAGTTCACATTGAAATATTTTGCACTTGAAATGAATAGTTTTATTCCGCAAGGATGCATTAAATTGATCAAAAGAGACCGTAAAGACATTTATAATGTTACAAAGATTTCTATTTCAGATAAATGCTGTGCTTTTGAAATGCTGTTCTTTTGGGTTACATTTTTTTAAATGAAATTTTTAACCCAACGGTTGGGTTTGTCCATATTTCAAATTTGTATTGAAACAACCCAGCAATTTTTTAGTGTATCATTTTTTTGTCAGCCAGAGCTGAGTGTGTGTGTGTGTGTGTGTGTGTGTGTGTGTGTGTGTGTGTGTGTGTGTGTGTGTGTGTGCGTGTGTGTGTGTGTGTGTATGCATGTTGTTTGTATATTGAGCTTGTATGAGCATGAATTGAGCAAATATTGAACCATGCTGCCTGACCTCAATTAAAAAAAGGCTGCTTATTCAAATACAAATACATATTTTGGGGTTATGAATTTTAAATATGGCATGCTGGTTTTCTACATTGTGTAACACAAATATTATTTTTATTTTTTTATTTTTGGTTTATTTCCCAGGAAATATTGGCTCCGAACTGTCTTACAATAATGTGGCTATGTTCATTTCATCAGATGCAGGCAATAACTGGAGACAGGTACGGCTGCTTCACACCTCTGTACTAAAAATATCTGTACTAATTTATATTAATAGTGTTAAATCAGCAAGATTTACGCAAGAATAAGAACTATGACTGTGAGAAAACTACTCAAATTTGTATGCAAACTGCCTTTGTTCCGATTTGTTCAATAAGGTGAAAATAACTCCATGTTGTTCTTCTCATGATGCAGATTTTTGAGGAAGAGCACAACGTGTGGTTTTTGGACAAAGGTGGAGCTTTGGTTGCCGTGAAGCAGCCCACTGTGCCCACTAGACATCTTTGGTAGGTGAAAATACGGTTGATTCTGCCAGGTTTATTCATGCTGGTTTGGTGAAATTCCTGCTTCACTTGCTTCGGTCGGCACTGTCTGACAGGGTTGGTTCTGTGCTATTAAGATCGTTGAAGGAAAAAAAAAATCAATGAGTTAGTGTAAGTCGAACATGCTTCCTACAAGAACAAAAATGAAACAGCAGGACACAAAGACTGCCAAATAACAGATTGGAATCAGTTTTTACGTGACAAACCATGGGAAGTGTTCCATATTAAAGCTTCCCACTTATCCCCCCCGAGTTCACACATTGGTTCCCTCTTCAAATTGGCCCTGCCTGGTTTTGCTTCAGCAGTGTTTAATCCTCCAGAGTCTTAAATCTTTTCTCTCTTATCACTCGAAGCCTTTGGCTTTAGTTTTAGGCCCACTGAAGTGTGGCACCTTCATTTTTTAGTTCTCTTAAACAACTCAAGCGAGACTGTAAGTGGAGTCACAACTGTGGAGGGCAGTCGTGTCATTTTCTGCAAGTATGACTTCAAATAACAGCCCTGACTGTATGTTCTCTTAATGGATACATGTCAACACTGCCACCGACTGTTGCTTTTAGCAGACCTGAGATAACTTGGAGGCAACTTTGCCATCGTGCTTCAGTCGTTTCGTTGCGACCTTGTCACACATGCAACTCTACTGTTTGCACCTGTGAAATGATGTTGATAAGCTGTCAGAAAGTATCATGATGATCAGACTTTCAGGAAGTTCTCCAGCTCTTGCTTGCTTCTACTCCCTCCTACATGTGAAGATGTTAAAAACTTAAAAAAAAAAAAAAAAAAAAAATTGTTTTGAATTGAATTGTTTTTCAATGTAAATGCACACTAGACGGACATCTTTAACCGTTTGGCTCGCATCTTTTTCATCTTTTTTAATGTATTAGTGTGTTAATTTATGATAATGATAATATTATAAATTAGGAAACTAGATGAGTAAATAAACCATGTATTTGAGATGATATTCTCTTAATTTGTTCTTAAAGGTGAAAGTGCAATAATTCTGATGAAATTTAAAAAGAAAGTTCTCAAATGAGCAAAACAATTAATATCAGTTAAACTATTATACACCATGACTAAAATATGAAGATTTCATTGACTAAAATTTCCATTTTTTCCCAGACTTTTAAAACTTGACCAAACAAAAACAGGATAGGTTGACTACATATAATAAAAACTAAATGGACATTTGACACAGGACTAAGACTAAATGAAATCATATCTGACAAATTTAAATGAATAGTTCATTTCAGAATTAAAATTTCTTGATAATTTACTCACCCCCATGTCATCCAAGATGTTTATGTCTTTCTTTCTTCAGTCGAAAAGAAATTAAGGTTTTTGAGGAACATTCCAGGATTTTTTTTTTTTCCATATAGTGGACTTCACTGGGATACAATGGGTTACAAGGTCCAAATTGCAGTTTCAGTGCAGCTTCAAAGGGCTCTACACAATCCCAGACAAGGAATAAGGGTCTTATCTAGTGAAACGATCGGTCATTTTCTAAAAAAAATAAAAATTTATATACTTTTAACCACAAATGCTCATCTTGCACTACTCTGCGATGCGCCACGCATTACGTAATCACGTTAAAAAGGTCACGCATGACGTAGGTGGAAGTACCGACCCAGTGTTTACAAAGCAAACGTGTAAAGACAAAGGTAAAACAACGATGTCGGACGATTTTGATGTTAGAGGAGAAAATGAGATGTAGTTTTTCGCCCTACCGCGGTACTTCCGCCTATGTCATGCATGACCTTTCCAACGTGATTACGTAATACGTGGTGCATTACAGAGCAGTGCAAGACAAGCATTTGTGGTTAAAAAGTATATACATTTTTATTTTTTTCACTAGACAAGTCCCTTATTCCTTGGCTGGGATCGTGTAGAGCCCTTTGAAGCTGCATTGAAACTACAATTTGGACCTTCAACCTGTTGGTAGCTGTTGAAGTCCACTATATGGAGAAAAATCCTGGAATGTTTTCCTCAAAAACCTTAATTTCTTTTCAACTGAAGAAAGAAAGACATGAACATCTTGGATGATATGGGGGTGAATAAATTATCAGGAAATTTTAATTCTGAAGTGAACTAATCCTTTAACACTATTCCAAACCCGCATGACATTCGTTCTGTTTGTAGTTTTGTCATCCAGTGACATTTGAACATCTCAATGTCTGCTGCAGGATCAGTTTCGATGAAGGTCGTCAGTGGACGCGTCACAGTTTCTCAGCCATGCCGCTGTTCGTGGATGGTGTTTTGGTGGAGGCAGGTGCAGAAAATCAGATCATGACGTAAGTCTATAGAGGTTTGTTTTTGACCATCATCTTTCTCTCACACACGCACACAGTCTGTGCGTCCTCATTATGTCCTATATTGCGAATAGAATCCTCTGAGATCTGCTTGTTCAAGAGATACACTCATGAGGAAAGGTTAATTAATCAGACTCTTAAGCTAACGTTGTTAGTCTCAGTGAACCAACAACATTTCTCATTATGTCCCAGTGCTGGTATGTAGTTTAACAGGGTCATTTCGTACTTTTTAATTATTATTTTAAACACACATTAAACAATTCTTGCAGTATTGGATAAGATAGGACTGAAATGATCAGGTTTTATTGTTATATATAAACTGTAGCTAACACTGGAATCCTGCATAAGGATCTGCAGAGCTGTTGGTGCTACCTAGTAAAACAGAAGTTGTGTTAATTGCGTTAAATATTTTTAACACATTAAACTAAAAAAAAATTAATCACATGCATTAACGCATTAATTTTGACAGCCCTAGTTTATTTATTTATTGCATTATCCGAGTTAGTCAGGACAGTATACTACAAATCAGAGTGCATTTCTACAAGAGTGAACTATATAGGCCATTTAATTGTTCACTCTGAATTCAGATAATACTATTAACCCCATATTGTGCACTTTATAGGACATAGGGAGCAATTTCAGACATAGCTAATGAAGTAAACCCAGGATTGTTCAATCCGGCCTCTAGAGATGTACCTTTTTGCAAAGTTTAATTCCAACGCCTACATTACACGCCTGAACCAGCTAATGAATGTCTCCTGGTTTACTTGAAAATGAGTGAGCCGTATGAGAATTGAACCTTTCTTTGTCTATTGGCAGTTTTTTTGGACACTTCAGCCATCGGTCTGAATGGCAGCTTATCAAAATTGACTACAAGTCCATATTTACTAGAAGGTGCACAGAGGGAGACTACCAAACCTGGCACCTGCATAACCAGGTAAAATATATATTATATATATTGATTATTATTATATATATTGAATATATTTATTGATTGATTGTAACTGACTTTAATATTATTTTCTTAGGGTGAGCCATGCATAATGGGTCAAAAGCAGATCTACATGAAACGTCGTCCTGGAAACTACTGCATGGTGGGATGGGACAACTCCAGGATCCTTTCCGCAGAACCCTGCATCTGCAGAGCACATGACTTTGAGTGGTGAGTGAACAGCACACTTAACCAACTTAACCAGCTTAAGCTTATTAGATCCACCCACTGTTCCAACAGCTGAATCTAGTAGAATGGGCAATGATTCCCTGCGTGTTTATCTTTTCTTGTGCTTCTGGAGGAATTGTCTTAAATGGTTTAATTTACTTTAGATTGGCAGTATTATTATAGTGTTATTATCTGACACCAATTAAAAGAAGGTCTCAAATGTAGACTGATTATAATTTTATGCTGATCATCCTTTTAGATATGATCTTAATTTAGATATTTGATTATTATTATAGGTATGCTTATTCTCATTAATTGGCTTTGCTGGTCACGGTCTCACAAACTCGCTAGTCTGAACATAATCAGTTTGCAGGGTTAACTAATATCATTAACTAGTACCATTGGCCACGCTATACTTGATCATAACAAAATAGCATAGTTTAGCCACATAAACTACCATTCAAAAAATTTGGGTTCAATAAGTTTTCCCCGCAATAAACTCCTAATTACTGCTTATTGATAGTAAGGTACTTGTTGTAGTGGTTATGTTTAGGTATGGGGTGTTAAGGGATGTAAAGGGATGTTAGAATATGGTCATGCAGAATAAGGCATTAATATGTGCTAATATGCTAGTAATATGCATGATAATAAGCAACTAGTTAATAGTGAATAGTGTTCCCTAATCTAAAGTGTTACCAAGATTTCTAAATACATGCGCTCTTTTTTTAACGTTTGATTCTTCAAAGAATCCTGAAAAAATGTGTAGCATGGTTTGACCCCAAACTTTTGAACGGTAGTGTACATCTGACTACCCCCAGATGAACCCACATCACAGATTTATGATAAAATCATAATAAAACTACTCATACTTCAGTAAATTATTTCAAAAGCCAAATTTAACACTTTAACGGGGTGGTTCATTGCGATTTCACTTTTTTAACTTTAGTGTGTAAAAGTTAAAGTTCAAAGCAAAGGGAGATATTTTCTTTTAAAGAATTCTCTGTTTAAGGACTACAACAAACGGCTGGTAGTCAAGACTACAACGAGCTTCTTCCCGGGTTGGTGACATCACTAACCCTAAAATTTACATAAACCTGCCCCCGAGAACACGCAACAGAGGGGGTGAGGCCATGTTATTGCAATACAGTACGTAAAACAAATGCAATAGCATGTCATAAAAGCAAGATGACAACATGACAAATTATAACCGTAATTAAACTAAACTATACCTGTTCTATCTTCATGCAGCATATATTCTCTGGCTCTGTAGGATCTTACAACAGTTCCCACATGAGCGTTTTATAGATTATCATGACTGAATATGCAATCAATGACTTTAAGATAGTTAACTCCACATCAGCTACATAAATTCATCAACTAACCATTCAGAAACGTCCTGTTGCATTCTACATGTTGTCACTTCTTTTTGAGTCTCTCCATTATTGTCCGACTCCGTTTTGAACATAAAAGTCTGAACAGTTTCTGACATTTTCAGTGAGTCTGCCTGAGGTAATCGGCGCTGCTAACAGGAGCTCTTGAAACTTCGCCCTCTTCTTGAGAGCAGCAGCTCATTTGCATTTAAAGGGACACACACAAAAACGAAGCGTTTTTGCTCACCCTCAAAAAGTGACAAATTTAACATGCTATAAAAAATGATCTGTGGAGTATTTTGAGCTAAAACTTTCACATTCACACTCTGAAGACATCAGAGACTTATTTTACATCTTGTAAAAGTGGCATTATATGACCTCTTTAAAACCAATTCACAAATTATCAATACACAACATTAGATACTCCTATGTTGATTGAATATGTCAGACTATTTAAACAGAACAAGACCCGAAACTCTTTAAAACGTAAAATGTGGTCTAGATCTTCTTGTTCAGTGCAGCTTTGTTGTTTTATGTCCTGGTCTGCTCTATAGGTGGGCTCGCAGGTATTTATAAAATCTTCGTGTTTTGTTCACTGGGATCTAGGAGCTGTTTTCAAAGATCTCAGAATAGACATAGTGCTTCTGCAGCAGTGGGCTGGTTATAACCTCTTCTGTAGGGTCAGTGTAGATGGGGAAGGTGCCTTATTTAGGATCAAGATGCATGATACAGAGAGTCTTTGGACTTTAAAGCTTTTGAAGGCCACAGGGCTAAAAGAGGACGAGAAGATTGAGGTTCTTTATCATCATAGTCTTTTGTTGTCTGTCTGGAGCTTCTTTTAAAGTATATATAAATACCTTGGGATCTACATCATTTATCACATTCGCAGACCAAGTGTTCCATCTTTTTCCAACAGTGCACAGTGTATCCTTTCTTTTTCTTTAGTACATTCTCCTGTCCTGTTTGGTCTCGTTTTACAGTTAAAACCCTTGGAAACCCAGTGGAGGGATTTAAACATGCTTTCAGAGATGTGTTCATTCGTCTTCTCTAAATGCAAGTAGTACCCAGGATGCCTCTTTAGTTTTAGTGTTTATCTTTAATTTTCCCAGTAGTTTGATTCTAATGATTCATTGAACAATTCTTCGTTCAAAATATGAAAGGGAAGGTCCCCCTAAAATGATGATCTCTTTGCGAGGACCTTCTTCCTAAAATATGGAAAGTTCCGCCCCATGATGTTAATGCAGCTTACAACTGAAATTGGATGAAAATTGACATCTGGGACGACATCTTAACTTGGCTCAACATTGACTTGATTATATCCATTGAAATTTGCACTTACATATTCCTGCCAGACTCTGTATATGTTTACACCATTACCTCTGCTGTCACAGCCATCTTCTCTTGATAACTGTGATAAATCTGTAATTCAACTTCTTTCTTGTAAATACATTCCAAGTCGTTTATATAAAATCTCCGGAGCGCATAATTTAGAAAGAAACATTTATTTCCTTTTCTGCCAAGGGAAATGATTACAAGTTAACTTAAAAAAGAAAAGAAACATTATTTTATTTTTGCTGAATTTATTTTTGACAGCGGGCAGTCAAAGAGGAAATGAAATTAGGAGTCACTAAATGAGGACATGTTGCAGGCTGGACTCAAACCTGCATGTTCCAAATGAGCTGTTAAGGATTATTAGCCTTAACTAAGTGAGTTAAACAATACATTTCAAGATCTTGTCTTTCAAGTTCTTTTTGTTTCAGCATGTTGGTTCAAACTAGCAGAAGTAAGTTCTCTTTGTGATTGAGTTCTCATTGATTAAAGTTTGAATGAAGTTAGGATTAGTTTTGCCAAAACACAAGTGAATAATTATACGATTTTTTTCCATGTGTAGATAATTTAAAAAAGTGTTATTGTTTTTTTTTGTTTGTTTTTGTTTTTTTTGTAATGGATTTTTATGTGATTTGTACTTGCAATAGTTTGGATGACACAGATATGACAAACGACTAAATAGATTTAATTTGCATGTTAATTAATTTGCAAATTTTACCCTGTTCTGCTTTTTTATCTTAAATTAACTAAATACAGCCAATCTGTGGTACTTTTTTTCTTCCACTGAGCCTCATTTGTTTCTGAACGAAGTCAAATTTAGCAGTCTAATTTAAGTGATACTTTGTTTTCAGATATTCACTGAGCAGATCAATTTGGCCCACCTTTACATATCTCATCCTGCATGTTTGTGATATGAAAATGCTTCAGTTTTACTGAATTTGCTGCAAAACCACAGAGAACTTTTAATTTGTTTTGAAGCGGTAAAAAGGAACTGGTGTAATGATATGCAGAGTAATTATTCTATGAAATATAATATGTTGTCTCTTTCTATTAACTCTGAAATAGAGAGCTCATCTAATACGTTTTATTGGTTTATGTTGTGGCGTAAGAATTAAAAACACATCTTCTAGCTGCAGATATTAGATATGTGCTGCTGACAGAATCATTGAGGACTGGGCAGAATAAAATAACATTTGTAATACATTTGTTGCTAGGACATGTAATTAAGAATTCTTCATTTCTTGTCTTGCATTATAGATAATTTCAATATGTGTGTAGAAAGTAGGGACATGACCAGTTAAAGCTAGGGTAGGCAATTTCGGAGAGGCTAGCAATAGGCAAGGCAAGACAAGGCAAGGCAAGTTTATTTATATAGCACATTACATACACAATGGTCATTCAAAGTCATTCAAGCTAGCTTTGAAAGCATAAGATCCCACCTTCATGGCAGTTGTGGCCTAATGGTTAGAGAGTCGGACTTGTAACCCAAAGGTCGCGGGTCTGAGTCTCTGTACCGGCAGGAAATGTAGGTGGTGGGGATTGAATGAACAGCACTCTCTTCCACTCTCATTACCCACAACTGAGGCACTCTTGAGCAAGGCACCCAACCCCCAATCACTCCCCGGGTGCCTCAGCAAAAATGGCTGCCCACTGCTCCGGGTGTGTGTTCACAGTGTGTGTGTGCACTTGGATGGGTGAAATGCAGAGCACAAATTCCGAGTATGGGACACCTTACTTGGCCACAAGTCACATCACTTTCACTTCCTTTCAGAGCTCTGTCTTCAAAGCCACTCCTCCTCCAAAAAACATGAATGCACACAGCCAGAGCAGAGTCTGCAAAGCATCATGGGAGAAAGCGTTAAATTACCTCATGTCTCAAAGCAAATAACATTACAATAATACTGAATGTAAACAACTTAAATAGCTCTGACTTGTACCACCTGACTGCTGCAGATTCATTTCGGTGTTGATAGTGATGTCAGAGAAAATCTGAGGCTGAGGACATGAACAGCTCTGAGTAGAACGTCACGGGTTGCTCTCTCTTAATTATGGTAATTACAACGTGGCGTGAACGGAGCATAAGCTCATCGTTTTGGTTCAGGAGGAACTGTAAAAGTTGGCTGATGTTTGTTTGCAGTGCTCGATGACTTTTTGTTAAGAAAACGTACATACTTTAGAGTGTGTAGAAGAACAGTAGGCAAGCTTTGGGACATACTACTTCGTCATATTTGTGTCTTTAATGGCAGTTTGATACGCGCTCCGAACCACTGATTCGAAACAAAAGATTCGTAAAGCTTCTAAGCCTCATGAAGCAGTGTTTTAAAATCGGCCATCACTAGATATTGTTGAATAAAGTCGTTTTTTTTTTTTTTTTTTTGGCGCACAAAAAGTGTTCTCGTCGCTTCATAACATTAAGGTTGAACCACTGTAGTCACATATTTAGTTTTAAATATGTCTTTAGTAGCTTTCTGGGCATTTGAAAGTGTTAATTATCTTGTTGGCAATGGAAGCCTCACTGAGCCATCGGATTTTATCAAAAATATCTTAATTTGTGTTCTGAAGATGAACGAAGGTCTCACGGGTGTGGAACGACATGAGGGTGAGTAATTAATGACAGAATTTTCATTTTTTGGGTGTTTTTGGGTGTCAGTTTGGGATTTTTACATCATGATCTGAGAGTAGCTTTATTAGATTTCATTACTAAACCAGTCAGTATTTGTGATATCAAAGGAAATTGAATGTTAACTTGTATTAGCCAGTCCAAGTTTTTCACCAAAAAGTAAGAAATATCATGACCATCATACATCATTACTTCCACACAATATCAAATATCCACACCATTACACATTATACCAAAATCCTCTTCAAATTTGACAGCAAACTTTTTATTCCATGAATGTATTGCATTCAATGTTTTAACATAGAGGAAGTTTCAGTTTCCAAGATCAAGTCATCAAAAGTGTCTTTCTAAACAAGACAAATGGGCTATTTTACTGTGTAGACAAAAACAAGTTGCATCTTTTGAAATGTTACGATCTTTTGAGCATGTTAAGATATGAAATAGAGGTAAATGCTGTGACCACTTCTTTTATATGGGAATAATATGAGCGCTAGCACACAAATATCTTTTAAAGCTCAAATCTTATCTGAGTGCTGGATTGGAACTGCTCATAATTAAAAACCCAAATGCCTGATGCCAAGAGGGACCATGTGGTCTGCTGGGTTTTGTTGTGGATCAGTAATTAATTGATAAATCAAAGTCACCGGTGATATATGAACAGACATTCACTTCAGCAGGTTCCAAGGCTTCTGGGAGGAGAGAGAATTGAAAGACATTGAGGACATACGTTGAAGCCTGCAGCTCTCAGAGCAGAAAAGACATTTGTCATCCCAGAATTAATACATCTCAATGGCTGCAATTGTCTCAAGGGCATAAAAGAGGGACATGCTTGAATACAAGATGTGCCGCTGTGCGCGAATGAAAGGATGTACATGAAGTAGTTAGGAGAATGTTTTACAGGATAGGAAATGATTGAGAAGAGGAGGAAATGGCATAAGGAGATGTCGTAAACCAGATTTGAACTCGTGCTGACCTTGTGTGAAACTAGTCAAACACGCTTGGACTGAATTTACGTTTTTAAGAATAGATTAATATCTCAAACAACATTTTAAAAATTAAAGAAATTATTAATAATGGAGTAGAGAAATAAGTCTTGTTTGAGTTCAGTATATGAGAATTGTTTTGTCTTTTGTAGTGATTATGGCTTTGAGAGAAGAGGGGATGGAAACTGTCTGCCAGCATTTTGGTTCAACCCTTCCACTGTGTCTCGAAGCTGCAGCCAAGGGCAAAACTACCTCAACAGCACAGGGTAAGAAGTGTTCACATACACATATGGATCTTATTCTGTCATGGTGTGCTTTGCTTGTAGGGACATTTGGTCACTGATAGCTAAATCTGACCCCCACACACTTTTACTTAGCTAGGACATACCATACTTCTATCATTTTTACCATTTTTATCATTTTTTACAGTGTTGTTAGTATTATTGTTATATGTAATGACTAGACTTATATATATTTTTTATATAAATTGAATGTTTTTATTTTTTTATATTTTCTGTTTTCATTTTAATTGTAGTTAAAATTGTAGTGTGTGTGTGTGTGTGGGTGTCTATTTATAGTAGCTTACATTTCAGGACATCAGTTTGGAACGTTGCTTTGGCAACTGAATAAAAAATAAGTTAAAGATTTTTTTATAACTTATTTAACATTTATTTCAAGTAACAAAAATGTTTTTTTTTTTTTTTAGTTTTAGTAAATTATAATAACTATGCTGTTTAGCATTTTATAAAAATCATATTTTTATAATAGTATAAAATATTTATTTTAAATAATGTTTTATATATTTAATATTTTTAAAGGCTTTAATAATATTTATTTTTTATTATTATTATAAATAAAAATACAAAATATGTATAAAATAAAATAAAAAATAATTTGAATAAATATATGTGTATATATATATATATATATATATATATATATATATCATATTTTTTAAAATAAGAAAACATCCTAATAATCATATATTTTTCCTTCCTGTGTTCACTGGGATAAAGTGGAGAGCATTTTTTGTGAAGCAAATCAGTCAGACTAGCACTAATCTTGTTTTAGGAAAGTGGTTATTTTTAATTAAGTACACCATGATTTAAACTTATTGTGCTGATGAGCAGGCGCATGCCATATTGACGTGAGCAGGTTTTAAACTTTCTGGAGATTGTGGTGTCCGTCTTTACGACAAATTTCTAGACAGACAATCCATACAAAGAGACCTAGCCGGACAGATAACACTGTGTAATGGAAAGACTTCATTTGAAACCTAATTTAAAACCAACATCAGTCAGAAAGCATGTCCATTCAGAGCAAGAGTACAAAATTACAGACAAGGGAAGAGACAGAAAGAACGCGATTATCATTTCCAGAGATTGTGTCAGAGCTGGCACATAAATTGTGGCCAAAACCGATTCATTCTGCAACAAAAAAAAACCAGAGCTACTCAGAATAGATCTATCAGGCTTGCATAAATGGTGTTGTATCCAATTAGATAAATACAATGACCTATAAGTATTCAGACACTAAAGTAGCACTTTAAAATATGTGAATGCAATTGAGTTAGATAATATCAAACGGTCAAATCTTTCATTTCAAAAGAAAGACATGTTTCAAGCTAGTTTTGTGGTTTCTGTGTGTGTTTCAGGTATCGTAAAGTAGTAGCGAATAACTGCACGAAAGGAGTGAAGGAGATGTACACGGCCAGGAAACAGCAGTGTCCGAACCGCCCCCCACGAGGTTTAGTGCTGACAACCCGTAATGACAAACTCACAGCCAACTTGGGCAGCAATGTGACCTTCCTGGTGCGGCTGGAGGAGGTGAGATCATCATGAGGGCCATCAGAATCTGATAAACTCAAACCTGCCGCTAATGGAAAATGATAGTCAAATTATCAGATTCATTGATCTGATCATTTAAAGTGCCGCATGGCCAGAAGCTGTAATTATGGGCCTGGTATTGAGTCAAGACCTAAATTATGCAGTAGTATGAAACTGATGTGCTAATGCTATATGAAGAGATAATCGATGGTCAGATATCAGGACATCCATGTATGCTAGTTAGTTCAACCATGTTAGTTATTAACAGTTGTTCACTTCTCAACTGGCTTTGCCTCAGGATTGAGATATCAGGTGGTGACAGTATAATATTTTAAATACCTAGTTCTGTCATGAAACTCTAGATGGCGTAGGCTGATAGGTCCTTAATGCAAACTGATGATATTCTCAGCGTAAACCACTTGGCACAAGCTGATTGTTTCATGTCGCATTTGCAGCCAGTGAGCTTGCTGCTCACAACATTTAAATTGCTGTCATTCTCGTACATTTACATTCAGCGTTTCCAGGTTCTAAGTCAAAACGCCGGCTCAGTATTGGCTGACGCTGTTCACGTGAGCAGCACTACGCATGCTTGTGCTGCTGACGCAGGAGCCGGCCAATAATGAGTCGGCGTTCTGACGTAGAACCCGGAGGCACTGGACGTAAACAGTGTAAGAGAATGACACAGAAGAGAAAATATTGTTGAATTAAGTCATTATTTTTGTTTCGTTTTTGCGCACAAAAAGCATTCTCGTCGTTTCATAAAATTAAGGTTGAACCTCTGCAGTCATGTCGACTATTTTAACCTTTCTTTAGTACCTTTCTGAACCTTGACAGTGGTTGTTAAATTGCTGTCTATTGAGGAGTCATAGAGCTCTCGGATTTCATCAAAAATATCTTAATTTGTGTTTTCCGAAGATGAACGAAGGTGTGGAATGACATGAGGGTGAGTAATTAATAACAGAATTTTCATTTTTGGGTGAACTAACCCTTTAAAATTACAATGTTTTACAATTTTACAACATAACAGTGTTCTTAAATTCTCTTTGCATATCATAGGCCCAGCAGTGTGCAAAATGATATTACTTTTATATTATTAAATATACAAATTTTAATATCATCCAGGTCACTGATAAATGTATGGCAAAATTAAAGTTATAATTGGACACAAACTTTGGCATTAACGCTAAAAGATATGGGAAGTGTTTTCTCCTTTTTAAAAGTTGATAAGCTTGTTTATTTTGCTGTCCTATGCATCATTATATTTTTAGATGCATTTTTTTTTCATCTGCATTTAGCATGCTGTCCACAACCCTATCAGAACAGAAATGCAAGCCATTTTTAGGTCACAATCCACTATTTGAGAAGCACTGATATAGACAGTATTTATTGAATTTTATAATAAGGCTCCATTTGTAGACATTAGATAACTACATTAGTTAACATGAACTAACAATGAAAAATATTTTAGTAAGCTTAAGGCTTTTTATTTTTTTTTTTAACTAGGTTAGTATTAGTTTTTGTGACATTGAAACTGGTGATGACAATTATAACATTTCAATGGTATCAAAAATTTTGATATAATAACTTCATTTAAAGCAAAAATAACTATATTGTGATGTATATCGTTATTGTGAAATAAAATTACTCATATCAGGATATGCAAAAGTCATTTTAAAGTTCAGATCAGATAGAAATAGCACCTTAAGCTAAAAAAAAAAAAAAAAATGCATGATTTCTTTTTTACAGTGGGCTTTGCAGCCAATTATGGTCCAGTGCTGCTGAGCTATAGTTTGAATATGTTTTTACTGTGCCAGTCTTTTATTATTGTTTTAGCTATTTTATATTAACCCTCCATCAAATGACAATCACAAAATGAACTGGAAAATGAGTGGTCACTTTATACTTTACAGTCAGACTTTCTTTTCTTTTTTTCTGTCTAAGTGGGCTTTTCTTGGTGAACGAGACTTCCAGACCAGTCTGGCTAAGTGAAACTATCATCAAGCTCTATATGTGACCGTTTACACCCACATTGGTCATTTTGACATTCTAGAATCTTTCCATAATTCTGTTTCCTTTGCTCCGAGCTGTGCTGGAGCTCTGTGGCAGATGAAAAGGCTTCACTCCGTACAGATGGTATAGTGCAAGCCAGATACATATTACAGGCCTACTGGGGACTAGCTTTTCATTGGTGTGCAATGCACACACGGTCACACATTCTCTCTTGGTTTCTTTCTCACACACACACACACACACACACACACACATATACACGCTCATTCCAGGTAAAGTGTTTCTCCCTAGGCGTCTCACCACAGCAGAGTTGTCACATTACAGTATGATGAGATGAGGAAATGAGGGCTTATTCCTTTCATTAAGAGAGTGAGAGCTAGTAAAAGAGAGAGAGAGCAAGAGAGAGAGAGAGAGTTAGTGAGATAGGCTCAGAATTCCACCTATTTATATTCATGAGGGTCAGAGCCGGGCTGTTTCTTAGGCAAATCAAATGGACCTTTATATTTAATGCCTTTAAGGTGCAACACATTTTTTTTTTTTTTTTTTTAAGTTAGAAAGCTCAAGGTTTTCAGGTTGGAAGGGATGAAAGCAGGGTAAGTTAATGAGGATCCTTTTTTTTAACCTCATTCTTTCTTTTTCTTGTTTTACGAAAAATTGTTTCTAAATTTCAGCTTTAAAAAAATGCCATTGGATAAAAATAAAATAAAATAAAAAATAAATTTAAAAATTGATATATTATCTGATAATAATAATAATAATAATAATAATAGTAATATTAATAATAATAATAAATACATTTTATTTGCATTTCACCTTTCATAAAACATGTGCTTCACAGAATACAGTTTGTAAATTAATATAGAAAATACAGTAAAAAAGTAATACATTAATATTATTATAATTTAAAATAACCATTTTCTATTTTAATATATTTTAAAATTTATTCCTGTGATCAAAGCTGAATTTTCAGCATCATTACTCCAGTCTTCAGTGTCACATGATCCTTCAGAAATCATTCTAATATGATGATTTGCTGCTTTTATTATTACCAATGTTGAAAATAGTTGTGCTGCTTAATATTTTTAGGAAACCGTGATCCTTTAATGAATAGAAAGTTCAAAATAACAGCATTTATTTGAAATAGAAATCTTTTCTAACATTATAAATGGCTTTACTGTATATCTTTTGATCAATTTAATGCATCCTTGCTGAATAAAAGTATTAATTTCTTCCAGAAAAAAAAAAAAAAAATCTTACTGACCCCTAACTTTTTGAAGTTTTACTATATCACAATAAAAAAGTATTATATTTTTCATGTGTTGATATTTTTGTACTTTTTTTTTTTTTTTTTTTTTGTGCTGTGAAGCAGTTGGAAATAGCTGCTGGGTGCATTTCCTTTAAAATGGACTTTGTCTGGACTTCATGATCTCAGCACAAACTGTGTCCTTACTGTCATTACACAAACTTTTTCTCCTGTCAGTCATCTTTTCCTTTCTCCTCCCATAGTGTAGTTATGATTTTCTGCACAAAGTGGCGTGAAATATCTGAAAAGCAACTCGGTGCACATGCTTGCGCAGAAACGCACAGAGGCGGGCCACTTTTCACAGTCAGCTGTGCCTAAAAGCAAACAGACAGAAATAAACCAGGCAGCTTTGAATTTGTCATTATGCAGGGCATAAACACCCTGCCCCTTTCCTTCATGTGCTGCTAATGCAGTGTTACAAATTAATATCCCAATAGCATTAGCTTACAATGTGCTAACGGTGGAAAGACAGAAAGGAGAGGGATTTGGGAAAGCATAAGCACGGATTTGGGAATATTGCACACACATACTTACGCTTCAGTGTTCCTTCTCTCATTGCATGGGGCACCCATAACCAGATGTAGAGCCTCAAGTACAATAGATCCCAAAAGTGTTTTGGGATGGTTCAAGGCATGGACTTATCTAAACTTCCTGTTCCTCTTCTTTCTTTTCTCTGTTTTTATTGTTTTTATGGCTGGTTAAGTTTTATATTTAAAACTAGTGCTAATAGATGATTTTGGTGCAGATGTTTAAGGAGTTGCACCAAAGGCCGTTCAAGTGTCAGAAGAAATGCAACGCTTATAAGCTCTGATATCTGTGGATTGCTATATGGCCTGTTATTCGGTTAGGGATATAATTTTAGTTAAAGGATTTTTATATTTTCTGGCCTGAATTGTGACTTATGAGTTGCGTAAATCTTAGGGGGGTGGGGGGGGGGGGGGGGGATACAGCATTTTTGAAAACATTTAAAATAATTCCCAAATAAAAGTTCTATAATTTAATGTTTGTATTGAATGTTATTAATTATTATTATTATTATTATTATTATTATTAAATACTCCTTTTACAGTACAATGGTATTATAATAATATCAAGTATATAATAATAATAATAATAATAATAAATAAAATATTATTTAAATAATAATAATTATTATTATTATTATTGTTGTATAGTGATTATGAACAGGGACAAAAAAAGGGTTGCCTTCTTTTTTTGTACTTAGCTGATCACATGCCGTATGATAGACTTACAAATATATAATGAAATTTTACATCTGTTCATTTTAATTTATATAAATGAATAGTTCAGCCATGGAGCTCTATTCGCATTCTGATTGGTTTGTTCAGTGTAACATTCCCAGTCAATTGATTTCACGCATCCATTACAATTTCCCTATATAATCACGACACATTCAAACAAATGCATCAAATCTCTGCATGCTATGCAAATTACCATTCTAGCCCTCCACCTCCCCAGCACCACCTGCCTTAATCTGCTATGGGGGGTCTCCCTCTCTCTAGCAGCAGCAGCATGTTTCCTTTAATTTTATGTTCTGAGCTTTTAGCAGAAGCAAGTTGTACTTGCTTCGCATAAGCAGCAGCAACCATTGCTCCGGCAGCAGTGTAGCAGATCTAGTCCATCCGTTGACGTCAATGCTGTCTTTTTAACTCTTTATGTAACACTGGTGTTAAAAAACGAAAAAACACTTTTGTCACTTTTTGACTTTCAGTAATCTGATGTGCTGGATACAGGAAAACTTTCACCGTTAAGCCAACAAATGGGTTTTATTTTACCATAGCATTAAACAGCCTCCACTTTGTAGCAGAATAAAGTATGATATGCTAATTTTTGTATAAGTAAATCATATAAAAATCATATAAAGTGTATGTATGGCACACTGTTATGACTGTTTGGATTGGAATAAATAGTAGAAAAAAAAAATCTGTTTTATTGAGGATTCATGTTTTCCCACTCACCAACCCACATGAAGATTTTTCTTTTCATTTATTTGTATAACTACTTTTATCTTCTGAAATGACAGACTCGCTCACAGCCATATGAGTCACATTTATGGTCATATTCCCTGTGCAATATCGTATCTCATAAACAGCAATTATGATTGCGGTGGATTGCAATTGACCCATCGGGATATCTGATATTTCACTGTACGCCAAACAAACACAATATAAAGTATAAAATATAAATTACATATCAAAAGTAATATGACTGCTTCCCACAGGAAGTTGAAATACTTACTGAGAGGTAATTCATTTGATTCAATGACTGTTTTCTCTGTAAATAAGCGGCTCCTGTCTCTGATTTCACACACCTCATTTTATATATGAGGTAGGGTTATAGCAGGAATGAATTCAGGGGCTGAAAACAATGCTTTGTGTCTGAAAACAGATGGGACAGTGTCTGTGTAAGCAGAATGGTGACGTTACCCGCAGCTGTTTTTGGTCACAGCTGCCAGACACAGTCATTAAGGAAAGTGTGCTAAAGAGTTGTTGTAATAATTCGGCTTGGCTCTGCGTGTTGTTTTAGGGCGACTCCATGAGGACAAACATTCAGCTGGACTTTGGGGATGGTACGGCGGTGTCCTACTCCAACCTGAGCTGGACGCAGGAGGGCATCAGGCACGTGTACCGCAGTGCTGGTATCTTCAGAGTAACAGCGCTGGCGGAGAACAGCCTCGGGTTCGACACCTCATCCCTCTACCTGCATGTGACGTGTAGGTTTCACACATACACACAAATAAGTGCCTACTTCAGTATTTATTTTTATTCTCCATTTTGCAGAGGTACCAAAAGTTATCATTTTATGAGGTGACGTTAAATAAATATATCATAATATAATTACAGCATTTTTGTCTTGATTTCCATTAAAAATATCTAAACGTCATTAAAATAGAAGATTGTGTGAGATATTAAGACTTGTTTGTCAGAGAATAGAGTTTGAATTCAGGTTTACTTTTACCTCACTGGCAAAGTCACCAAACAGTAAATTTAGCTTACCCTTGTGAAAAAAGAGTACTATTTAACAGTACTTAAGTAAATAATGCACTTTAAAAGAATATACTTTAGTGTGAACAGAATGTAATGTTTTACACTTAATTGCTTGTTAATTGCAATTAAATGAAAATGTATTATAGTTTAAATTTATATTAAATGCAGTTATCTGAATTTTGAGTGTTTTTTTTTTTTTACCTAAACTTAAGAACTTAAGTGCATCTTTATATGTAATTTTATAATTACTTCAATTGTCTTTGAAATATGGTTAAAGGGTTAGTTCACCCAAAAATGAAAATTCTGTCATTAATTACTCACCCTCATGTCGTTCCACACCCGTAAGACCTTCGTTCATCTTCGGAACACAAATTAAGATATTTTTGATAAAATCTGATGGCTCAGTGAAGCTTGCATCGCCAGCAATAACACTCCCTTTTTCAATGCCCAGAAAGCTATAAAGACATATTTAAAACAGTTAATGTGACTACACTGGTTCAATCTTAATATTATAAAGTGATGAGAATACTTTTTGTGTGCAAAAAATAACAAAATAGCGACTTTATTCAACAATATCTAGTGATGGGTGATTTCACAACACTGCTTCATTAAGCTTCAAAGCTTTACGAATCATTTGTTTCGAATCAGCAGTTCGGAGCGTGTATCAAACTGCCAAAGTCACGCCCTCCAGTGGTGAACCATTGAAATTTCGAAACACTTATAACGTAACGAAGCCTCGTTTACTGAAATCATGATTTTGGCGCTCTGAACCACTGATTCGAAACAAATGATTCATAAAATGATTGTAAAGCAGTGTTTTGAAATCACCCATCACTAGATATTGTGGAATAAAGTCGCTATTTTGTTATTTTTGGCGCATAAAAAGTATTCTCGCTACTTTATAATATTAAGCTTGAACTATTGTAGTCATATGAACTGTTTTAAATATGTTTTTAGTAGCTTTTTGGGCATTGAAAAAGGGAGTGTTATTGCTGGCGATGCAGGTCTCACTGAGCCATTGGATTTTATCAAAAATATCTTAATGTGTGTTCTGAAGATGAACAAAGGCCTTACGGGTGTGGAACGACATGAGGGTGAGTAATAAATGACAGAATTTTCATTTTTGAAAATAACCCTTTAAAGTGTACTGCTGAATATACTGACAATATATACGTTTATTGTAAACTAAAATAGACTTAATGTAATGTCATGCATTTAAATATATTTGTAATTACACATTTGTAATGATGAAGTTGCAGTTTAGTATGTTTAAAATTGTTTACTTTGCAATATCAAATAACAATTTAATTTGACATTATTAGAAAATGATTTTTAAAATGTACTTAAGTGTGTTAAGTCATTAAATGTCATTAAAATGTACTCTCTTTAAGTACACTTAAGTGGTCTTTTTTTTTTAATAACAGTTATATATATTTAAGATTGAAGTACACATTCAATACATTTAAGCACACTTCTTTTTCACAAGGTTATGCTTAAAACCCGAAAATACAAAAACTAATTCTGAAAACAATTCAGGGTAAGAAAACAAACTAATGTATGACATGTTCTTTGAAAACAAGTTTTAATATTTATTATTATTTATTTATTGCTTCATGTTTTAAGGATTTTTAATTTTAATTTTTTTTTTTAAAGATTTATCTAATTGACCCAGTTATTAACTAATGTCCTATCCAATTTAGCCAGCAAAAAGAACAAAATGTTTACATCACATACTCAAAGACTGTCTTGTCTACTCTGTTAAGTAATAAAGTACAATTATACAGACAAATTGGTAGCCACACAGGCAATAAAGTGGCAGAACATTGGTATGCAAACTTTGAATAAACATCTCTTAAACAAACAAACAAAAAATAATGTGTACAATACACTTGGTAGGTGACTTTCATACAGTTGCTCTGCCAAAATCTGCATGTGTCCTCCAACTCCACAGGTGTAGTAGACTGCGGTGCTTAATTACAGCTTTTATCTTCACTTTTCACAAACAAACAGGGGTGGGCACTTGTGATCAGATGAGAGCAATTAAGTCCAACTTTTATTTCCTGATGTGTACAGAATTATTTAATAGCAAAAACAAAAACAAAAAAACCTCAGTTGGACTATTTAAACAAGCAAAAAAATGCACATGGGGAAGGGTAAACAATATAAATAGATCTCAAATGAGTGAGTGAATGATGACAGAAAGGATTTTTTCTTTCTTTCATATTTTATGATCATTTGGCCGTTTGTTTATGACTGTGAACTAACATTGTATGGGTCGCAAAGGTCGACTACTTGTCCAAATAGTTTGTCTATAATCTTATTATTAGTTTTGTGATTTTTAGCACTAGTGCTTCAGTTAGTGTGCTGTGCTTTAGGTGTTAGACAGTTAGCCCAGTAAAACTCTCTTGGAAAAGTTGCTTGTTTAAATTCATCCTTATTAAAAACACCTCCGCTACAGCCATACACATGCTGACTAACTTCTTGGCGCTGTTTTTTGAGCGTCCCACTGCGAGTGTTGCGTTTCTAAAATGCTGTGCCAAGTTAAAAATACTTGATACTAAAACTTTTAAAAACAGGTCTCGAGACCCCTGCGTTCTGTTTCTGTTTCTTAGCACTCTGTCTAGCTCTGTTTGAACAGCGTCCAATTGGGGTCAGGTGAAGCTGAAACCAGTCTAATTATACAAGACCAAATAGTTGACTAGTTATTCAAGCCACCGGCGATTTGATTTAGCAAAATATTTAGTTTTTGCACCCCATGCCCTGTTCCCTGTTCTTGTATTTAGTGTGTGTGTGTGTGTGTGTGTGTGTGTGTGTGTTTCAGGCCCTGTGGAACATATTCAGCTGTTGGCTCCATATGTGGTCATTAAGAATAAGGAGGTGAACCTGACGGCAGTGGTCTGGCCTTCTCATTTCAGAACGCTCACCTATTTCTGGTGGCTGGGGAACAACACGGAGGTACAACCAGCTCCTAATTACAGATTTTCTGCCTCGCTTTGTTGGGCGAAGGCCTCCGAGACATTTTACATTGGAAGATAAACAGAACAGGAGCAATGAACCGTTAATAATGTAGTTCTTGTTCTTGTCGTTTTTGTGGTATTTAGATGTGTTCTTTAGTTTATGCTTGTTCGTCCTGAAACATCAATAAAGCTGTTGGCACTGTTCATTTTAAAAGGGTTTGCTTTTTAAGGAAGCCATCGAGCTTACAAATATAAAAAAATGTGATTTCTTGTCTACCGTTGGATTGAGTTTTGATTGTTTTTTTTGTTTTGTATCCTCTACATTTGTGGTGCTAGCCAATAATTACGCTGGACAGCAGTATTTCCCACACGTTCAGCACCGAGGGCATGATCACCGTGACTGTTCAGGTCTCCTCAGCGGACTTGATACTACAGGACACCAGAACTATTGCCATACAAGGTAGGTGTTCACATTCAAACATATATAAATACATACATGTTGGAAGTGAGTGATTCAGCAATTTTATGAAACGACGCGAGTGCTTTGTTTGTGCAAAAAAACATAATTTACCACTTGGCAGTTTGATACACGCTCCGAACCACTGAATCGAAACAAAAGATTCATAAAGCTTCGAAGCTTCATGAAGCAGTGTTTTGAAATCACCCATCACTAGATATTGTGGAATAAAGTCGCTATTTTGTTATTTTTGGCACACAAAAAGTATTCTCGTTGCTTCATAACATTAAGGTTGAACCACTGTAGTCACATGAACAGTTTTAAATATGTCTTTAGTAGCTTTCTGGGCATTGAAAGTGTTAATTATCTTGCTGGCAATAGAGGCCTCACTGAGCCATCGGATTTTATCTAAAATATCTTAATTTGTGTTCCAAAGATGAACGAAGGTCTTACGGGTGTAGGTGAACTAACCCTTTAATAAAGAGTGAAATAAACAAACATTTCAATATTCATTTTTTGAAAGGGATTTATCAATTTTTTCAGAATTTAAAATTGCCCCACAGTTGTATCAAAAACAATTGCAATAATAATAATAATAATAATAATAAAACAAATCGAAACAAGGAAATGACTTGCACACTGAAAATATTATTTTATTTTGAATATTTATAATACATAAAATGCTATTAATCTCAGCAAGATGAAGTCTGCTTTTTTATTCAAATTATTATTATTATTTTTTTAAATGTCTCTTCCATTACCATCATTTTGACAACAGAATTCTCTTAAATACTTGATTTGAGATGTGGCGGAAATATGAAAGAAAATTTCTTTTTTTTTCTTTATCAGAAAAATGACAGAATTCTCAGGTGAAGCATACATATCCACTGTTAGACATTATTACTGTGGAGAAAGTTGATTGAAACTATTAAGTAAGAATGTGAAATGTGTGTTTTAAGAGTTTATTTTTATTTCAGTCCATTTGGCAGAAGGTGTCCATAATGCATAAATCAAAAAGTGTATGCTTGTTATTGATGCATCAGCGAGAAACTAAATATTGTCATATTATCTGATTGATGTGCAATGACAAAATGTGAATGATTTTTTTGAATGATATATATAGGCCTATATATGTTTAGTCACTGTTTAATGTTTTTTTCTTCTATGGTAACAATATGGTAACAATTTTCTTCTATGGTATATGTACTTGATGAAATATATTATTGCTGCTTTCTGAGTGTTCAGAATTACAGGAAATTGTCTCTCTACACTGCAAGCTAGTCATAAAAACTCCCTTCTGGCAACTGCCAAATAGACTGTAATCATTTTTGTGATCAGCGCTAACCTTTCCATACCTGTCAGTAATGATAACTCTGCTACAGCTCGACTAAATCATCTGGAACAAATCACAGCAGATAGAAGGTGTTGGGCATCTTATGAGAGAAAGAATTAAGGGTCTGTCTGCCTCTGCTTCTCTCTCCCTTTGTGACAGAATTCTTCAAATCACTTCTTTTATCTTTCTCTCCTAATCTGGACGAGGCCAACCCCGACATCCCAGAGTGGAGACAGGATGTGGGTCGGGTAATTAAGAAGGCTGTTCTCCAGGTGAGTGGGAATTTATTCTATCCATCTCGTCTCTCGCTGTCTTTTCCTGGCTCGTCTCTGTAGCTCCCAGATATTCTGGTCAAATATCTCCTGTTGTCTTTGTCTTATCCTTTGTCCTTTTCCTTTATACTTCTCTTCTATGTTCTCTTTCACTGAAAAACAAATAAATAAATCTGTATTTTTGCCTTGTTTTCCAGGCACAATATCTAAACATCCTTAGAAAGGATAATGCAAAGTCAGCTGGTCAGAATCAGAAAATAAATGTAGACAGGGTAATAAGTACATGGACATGAAATATTGATCTGAATGTCATGCGAAAAATAAAGGACACCCTATTGAATTCCATAGTTTTCCGTATCAGGACATAATAAAAATCTACTGGTGGCATAAATTTAGATATGTTCACTGGAAAACAAGACAGGAAAATGATGATTAAGAAAATTATATTTTAATGTCTCTTTGCAGTGTTTTAATGTCTAAATTTAATAATTTATTAAATTACTTGTATATTATGTTATTTAGATTAAAGAGAAGCAATTGGCCTAGCAACAAGACAAACTTAATTACTTAATTATTTATTTATTTATTTATTTATTTATTTATTTTTATTTTTTTTAACCTCGCTGGCAAATTGGTTTTGACCATATTTTCTTTGATTTATGCTTAAAGCAAGGATAACTAACTCTTTTGGTTGCATATATTTAGATACGTTCACTGGGAAAAAAAAAGTCAAGATATTTGTCTTTTGCAGTGTTCTCATTTGATGTCTGTCTCTGACTCATGAGGGAATGAGTTCCTCATCACACAGTGGGGCAAATTCACTAAACAGTTGCACCACTTTTGTCGTATTTCATTCCAAAATCTTGCATCTTATTTGCCACCCACAGTCTACTTAACCAGGTGCTAAATGCTCTGAAATAGCACTGCGCTGTATTTAAATTAAGTCATTGTCTTCCATTTCAGCACAAACACACGTCCTTTATATGTAAATTAGGCTTATTATAGATATCAAAACTCAGCGCCTATTTTCCTGGTGCAATTAACGTCACAATGTAACTGCCCGCAGAAAACAGGCTGTGAATTAAACTTAATTTTAAGGAGAAGTTTGTGTGTATTTTCCTATTCCTAATCATAGCAGCAGTTATAATAGGGCATATATCCAGAAGTGACATGTAGACAAGAATATTTTGAGCTAATTCAGATGTCTGGATCACAGTGTTGGAGTGAAGCAGTAGTAAAGTATATCTAGCGCTTAACTAGCACTCAGAACTGACCCACAAGGTCACACAAATTGTGCTTCGCACATATTAACCGATTTGCTTAAATCCTCTTGTGAACTAGCCAGCAAACTGCATTACCGGGAGTAATTCATTGTCTTCTAGGGAGGTGTTTGGGGGGATGATGTAAAGACTTGCAGTTCTGAGTTCCTCTGTGGTTTGTGTGTGTGTGTGTGTGTGTGTGTGGTTAGTGGACAACTGCACTGTTTTGTGCACTTGTGGCTCTCAGTTGTGACAGAGCTCTCAGAGCTGACAGAGAGATTGAACCCACTGCTGGTCGATGCATTGACACTACACAGTCTCAGTGCACATACACATGTACCTGAGCTGTCAGTCCAACCATGGGACCGGTGCAGCTCAATATCAGTGTCCTTGGAAGAAGCAGAGAATCCCAGCTGTTTCAATATGTATATGCTATATTAATAATAGAACAGGATAAGTTTGGAATGTTCAGAGGTAAAATTAAACAGTTTTTGATAGCTGAAGTTGTAAATATTTATTTGTAAATATTTATAGTTAAGATGTAACTTTGGGGAGAATGGGGGGTAGGGGGGACTTGAGATATTTTGCTAAATTTACTTAATATGTTTATGCCCAATAATTTTGCAGTCATTTTTTGTAATATCACACTAAAGTTTGGGGTCAGTAAGATTTTTTTTTTGAATTTGAATGTATTTGATCAAAAACACAGTAAAAACAGTAATATTGTCAAATATTATCATACCAAAGCTGAATTTTTAGCAGCCATTACTCAGGCTTTAGTATCACATGATCCTTGTAATACTGCTACTACTGCTGCTGCTGCTTCTACTATTACTACTACTACTACTACTACTACTGCTGCTGCTGCTACTACTGCTGCTGCTGCTGTTGCTACTACTTCTGCTACTACTACTGCTGCTGCTGATACTACTACTACTACTGTTGCTGCTACTACTTCTGCTCTGCTGCTGCTGCTGCTACTTCTGCTACTACTACTGCTGCTGCTGATACTACTACTACTACTACTGTTGCTGCTACTACTTCTGCTCTGCTGCTGCTGCTGCTACTTCTGCTACTACTGCTGCTGTTGCTACTACTTCTGCTACTACTGCTGCTGCTGCTGCTCCTAATACTGCTGCTGCTGCTGTTGCTACTACTTCTGCTACTACTGCTGCTGATACTACTACTACTGTTGCTGCTACTACTACTGCTCTGCTGCTGCTGCTACTTCTGCTGATACTACTACTACTACTGTTGCTGCTGCTACTACTGCTGCTGCTGCTGCTGCTACTACTATTTCTACTACTGCTGCTGCTGCTGCTGCTGCTACTGCTACTACTACTACTACTGCTGCTGTTGCTACTGCTGCTACTACTACTGCTACTACTACTGCTGCTGCTACTAATGCTGCTACTATTACTGCTGCTGCTGCTACTGCTGCTACTACTGCTGCTGCTGCTGCTGCTACTACCACTACTGCTGCTGCTGCTGCTGCTACTGCTGCTACTACTGCTGCTGCTGCTGCTGCTACTACCACTACTGATACTACTACTTACGCCGGTTTCACACTGCAAGCATCAGCGACGCGTGAGCAGCGTGTATTTTTTTCGGCGTGCATGTTAACCAATGGATGCATTCACACCGCCAGCAGGAGCAGCGCGTGAGCAGCAGTGAAGCGGGGGTTTCAGTGCCAAGTCTATTTTTGCTGCGCTGCTGACACTCAATTAAAGTGAAAGCACACTTTTGATGGACAAAATAAATATAATTTCACACCAAAAAAGTGTTCAAAATGCACAGAATAAGCATGTCTAATGTGTTTTAACAAGAATTTGAGTATGACAGAAAAGAAAATTAAGAATCAAAAATATTTATAGAAGATTTACCCATTTAAACTTGTTTTTAATTATTCAGTTTGGGTTAAAGTATAGTGTATTATAAAAAACTAAAGTAAACTAGCCAGAAAATATGATATATAAACATTATTTTAGTTATTACACATAGACAGATATATAGGCTGCAGCATACCTAAATCAAACCCGAGTTTGCTGACTTTTTTCTCAGAGTTTGCTGTCCTGTAAACATGTGCACGCGGCAGATGATGTAAAACACAAAGCTTACTTCATTCTTGTGCAGCAATGGATGACACAAGGCTTTTATTTATTTATTTATTTTTTTTTTTTTGTTTATATGCGAATGTTGTACACCTCCCCATGTTAACAAACTTTCAAGACTATCAAGTTACGTACTATCAAGGAAATGACCAACTTATAAAATCAAATTTATAGCTGTCTTTGTAAAGAAATGCTCACTTTATATGTAGCTTCGAGCTGCTGCTGTGACACTGTACAAACGCTTCCAGTGTGAATACTCGCGCATCTCTGCAGCTGCAGTGACGATGTAGTTACGCTCACGCGCCGCTCAAGCTTGCAGTGTGAAACGGGCGTTATACTGTTGTTGTCCTTGTTGCTGCTGCTGCTATTACTACTACTACTTATACTGTTGTTGTTGCTGCTGCTGCTACTACTACTACTACTACTTATAGTGTTGTTGTTGCTGCTGCTGCTGCTGCTGCTACTATTACTACTTATACTGTTGTTGCTGCTGCTGCTGCTACTACTTACGACTACTTATACTGTTGTTGCTGCTGCTGCTACTACTACTACTACTACTACTACTTATACTGTTGTTGCTGCTGCTGCTGCTACTACTTACGACTACTTATACTGTTGTTGCTGCTGCTGCTGCTGCTACTACTTACGACTACTTATACTGTTGTTGCTGCTGCTGCTGCTACTACTACTACTACTACTACTTATACTGTTGTTGTTGCTGCTGCCGCTGCTGCTGCTACTATTACTACTTATACTGTTGTTGCTGCTGCTGCTGCTACTACTTCTACTACTACTTATACTGTTGTTGTTGTTGCTGCTGCTGCTGCTGCTGCTGCTACTACTACTTATACTGTTGTTGTTGCTGCTGCTGCTGCTGCTACTACTACTACTACTACTACTACTTATACTGTTGTTGTTGTTGCTGCTGCTGCTGCTGCTGCTACTACTAGTACTACTTATACTGTTGTTGCTGCTGCTGCTGCTACTACTACTACTACTACTACTTATACTGTTGTTGTTGTTGCTGCTGCTGCTGCTACTACTACTACTACAACTGCTGCTGCTACTACTGCTATTACTACTGTTACTACTATTACTACTACTACTGCTGATGATGATTATGATGCTACTGCTGCTGCTCCTATTACTGCTACTGCTGCTATTACTGTTGCTACTACTTCTGCTACTACTACAACTACTACTGCTGCTGCTGTTGCTACTACTACTACTGCTGCTATTACTACTACTACTACTACTGCTGCTGCTGCTGCTGCTACTACTATTACTATTAGTAGCAGTAGTTCCAGGATTCAAAAGAACATTTATTTGAAATATAAATCTTTTGTAACATAATAAATGACTTTACTGTCACTTTTGATTAATTTAACGCATCCTTGCAGAATAAAAGTATAACTTTCTTTAAAAATACTGATCACAAACTTTTGAATGGTAGTGTATATTTGTAAAATGTGCAGTCAAAAATGAATCCATAATTATACTTTCTTTTAATTGTAGTGCATAAACATCCTTGAAACATCCTAAGCTGGTCTGCTGGACTTAAGATGGTTTAGCTGGTTTAGTGGCTGATCTCCCATCTTGACCAGCTGAAAAGTTCCCAAAACTCCTCTAAAACCAGGCAATAGACCATACTGGGAGACCAACTATGACAAAAAAAAAACAAAAAAAAAAACAAAAAAAAAAAAACAAGCTAAACTGATTTTTCAACTTCCTGCTTCATTAGAAAAACTGTTTTCATCAAACCATTCATATTGCCTCCCTATTTCAGACATGCACAAAAACAATCCCTAAATATCTCAATTAAATCTAAACTCCCTCACACAGAACAGAGCCTTAGAATCTGACAGAGAACAAGGTCAGAATAGCTCAGCACAAAGAGGTTACTGATCTCACATCTGCTCGTAAAGTGCACACGCACCTCCGTCTTCTACATGTGCTCTTTCTCTCTCATTATCTTCCAGTCTGGGTTCCTGGCCTCAGATGGCTTTACCCTGAATTCTCTAGAAGTAAAACCATCCTCTTCCAACTTTTTCCCCTTTTGTTTCAACATCAAGTTCAAAGCCTAATGGCTTAATATTGAGCTCTCATGGTAAAGAGACTCACTTTTTCCCATTCCTTTCATTTTTCCTCTCGCATATAAACCACATCCCATAGTGCCCTAGAGGTAGCAGATACACTTTATCCATACTGCCGCTGATAAACAGCTCAGTGTATTAAAAAGAGAGGGAGAGCGAGGCTCAGACATAATCAAAGTCAAGGTCCATTTAAGATGGCTGTTTGAGGCAATGGGCAGGCGAGGTGAGTGGAGGCGGCTGTCTGTTCTGGTGCACCGGGGCGATAGCGGTATAACAGCCTGAGGAGATGAGAATAGAGGGTTTCAGTAGCAGGGGTTAAAGGCAGAGCCAGTGCCTCAGAGTCAACACAGGACTTGCATCACAAACACTTTGATACTGAAAGAAGTACCAATGATAAGTTGTGTTTATTATTTTAGGCTTTTCTCCACATCTATTGATAGGTATAGAGAGAATAGGAAATGACACAAGTATGACTCACATTGCACTAGGGATCCCTGAGTACTTGTTGTGACATCTATGATCAATCATAATGTTCAAACACTTTTTTACTTCACAATATTTTGCATCTATAAATGATTTGCAGAGGTCACAAATGCTTAATAGCCTCAGACATCATTCATTGCACTTACATTGAAAAGTGAGTCTTTTTGTGTGCTACAAAAGAAAGTGTAAAAAAAATGTTAAAAAAAAGCACACACAAAATAAATATATATTACAATTTCTTTCATGTATTCTCCATGTCATGGAGAATATGTCACAAGTATAGTAATACCAGAAATGTTTGATCTTGTGGGGCTATTTTTTGGTCCCCATGAGGAAATCAGCTTATAGATCCTATTGGAGAGTAAAAATGTTGAAATTAAGTGTTGTTTTATGTGTTTTTTAGCAAGATGAGAAAAAGGGGAGACTTGATAGTGTTTAATATTTAATGTCCAATTATGTTGGAATTATTAGAACACTGGGTTACCATTGTGTAGAAGAGTGAGCATTTGCATAGGCTGTGGACTGGAAGTAATGCTTGGCACTTAGCATGGTAATATGTGCTATTGCTAATTAATGTTTCTGTCAGGACCACTGTTGTCAAAGATGATTGACAATTTATACAGTTTGGATTGGCAGTGGTTCTGTTCTGGGCAAGAACTCCCTGCCCATCCATGCAGCCTAGCATGGATAAGAGTAGGGAGAGCAGCGATAACCCTGCTTGGGGTGAACAGAACCTAATTATTAATGTTTACATTAATGTTCTTAATGGCAATTTAATGTAACAACATAATTCAAGAAAATGAGTCTGATTCGAAGAGGAATATCAGAAGGCCAAATCCAGACTGGATTAGAGGAGGAGCTGGGGATGGAGGAGGGTAATTAGCTCCTGAGCAACGGGATAAAGCTGTTGATAATACTGAATGGACCTTACATATGGATGCTGTGATAGGGGTCCTATAGGTAGACGTGGATCAGCTGAGAGTCAGCTGATGTAAGTTTGACTAACGTGACCTGCCAGAACTAATCCTATGCTTGATTTTGTTAGCTAACTAGTACAATCTTGTAATTCAATCATGTGACAAAAGTATATGAAATGGAATGAATTAATTCTGCCAGAGAACCATATAAAATCACTTTGATACTACTTAATTGGGTCACTTAAAATTCTGTGATGTTGAAATGACGTGAACAAATTATGTTTGTTTAACTTATGATTCATGTGGGACCGATGTACAAGATTAAGTCATGTAAATCCAGCACACTTTTTTTTTCTCAGTGTAGAATATACAGTTTGTACAATATAAAATAATTATGTATATGGAAAGTCCCCATAAAACATGGAAACAGATATTTTTAAGACATGAATACTTTTATTCTGCAAGGATTTAATTGATCAAAAGTGAGTGAAGACTTTTGCATGGTTACTAAATATTTCTTTTTCAAACAAATGCTGTTTTTTATCACTTTCTATTTATCAAATAATTCTGAAAAAAAAAAAAACGGCTTCCAGAAAAATATTAAGCACTGTTTTTGACATTGATAAGAAATATTTCTTGAGCAGAAGATCAGCATATTAGAATGATTCTGAAGGATCATGTGACACTGAAGACTGGAGTAATGATGCTGAAAATTCAGCTTTGCATCACGGGAATAAATTATATTTAAAAATATATTCAAATGGCTAATAGTTTCTTTAAATTGTAATAATATTTCACAATATTACTGTTTATACGGTATTTTTGATCAAATAAATACAGCCTTTGATGAACATAAGAGACTTTCAAAAGCAATGGTAGTGTGTATGTGTATGTATATATAATATATATATATACACTGTATATACAGTCAAACCAAGTGGATACAGGACACTATAGTTCATTTATGTAAGTGAGGATAGTAAAATAAACTGACATATTATACCCAGAATTCTTATTCAGACACTTTGACCTGACCATGTTTTGTTTAAGTGTTATCTGACATAATTAAGATTAATTAATTTTTTTGACACAGTTTAACTCTGAGATCTTGTCATATTTTATTGCCATTTTTTTAAACTATAGTGAATAAACTGTATTAATGAATGAAATGTTCAAGGTGTCTGAATAAATTTTGGTTTGACTGTATATTAGGGCTGTCGATTTAATGCGTTAATTAGATTAATTAATTACGGTGAAAAATAACGTGTTAAAATTATTAGCGCATTTAACGCACTTCCATTTGCACCACATTTACCTAATGTGAATTCTTAGTATGACCAGAGTGCATGTCTGCACATTCTTTAGCAAAAATCCAGCCCATGCTGTGCAAATGTGTCCATTTATAATAATTATCAGTAAATTGTTCATTTGTGAGTCTTGTGCTCTAAAAATTTTCACATTGATGATTTTGCGTCCAAAGAAGCATTTACACAATGGATGGTCTCTGTTGTAAAGATGACAATAATGCATTTTTTTAATAGCACTATACATCTGAATGACAAATATTGGAACAAGTTGTAAATAGAATAGTGTTGAATTGTTTAAATTTGCCTGTAAAGCTGTATTTGCATTCTGGTGGAGAGTCAATATTACACGCAGCAGAGCAAAAATTGACTTAAATGGGGAAAGATGAACTACAATGACAGAAAACACAACAGATGTCTAAACAGCATCTTTAATAACAACTTTGTCCTCTGCTATAATGGATTATTGCATCTGTGCCTTTTAATGTTATTCCACAGTTCTTCGGTCTGGGAAGAAAATGTTTTGACATTAAGTGATTTAATTACAACAATGACTCTTAAGCTATTAGCAGGGTGTAATTAAGAGCACTGCAATGTTATGTCTCTCTTTTGCTGTCTAATTGCCTTTCTGGCCCTTAATTCGCTGGCAGAAGGGGTGTGTGTTGAAACTAGTGTGTTGAGAAAGAAATAAAGGCTATAGTTTGGAGATGTGCATTAATCATTAGGAATATCAGTAGCCGTTGCACATAGGCTGAATCCTTCAATGAGCCCAAGGGCTTTTTTTCTCCAATATTGCAGCGGTGAGTACAAACTTAGACTCGGAGTATTGATTCGTGAGACTGCTTCAGCTCTGGCCACATAGCTCATTGTAAATTATACTTAGGCTGTCTATTCTTGAGCTATTGTCTTATAACCGGTTGAGTCCTGTGTGGTAATAGCAGATAAAACAAAGATTATTTACCTGAGGTCGGATAATTCCCTCTTTATGAGGGAAATGGCCTTTAGTGAGTATCTCTAGGAAAATACATGGTAGGTTTCCCTTTACTGGCTTTGCGGAAGCCCATAATATCTAGACCTTTTGGTTTTGTAGTGGCTCTCTGACAAAGATATTGATTGAGGTTTTTAGGAATTCAATGTGTGTATAACTGCTTGCCCTCGCACACTTGCGTCTAATAATTTCTTGGCCGGGATTCATTCTGTATACATCATATGTGATTTACTGGAAGCCATCAGCCTCGTTTAAAATGAATGTAACCCTCATAAATGCAGGAGACGGTAACATATAAATCATTGAGTCTTATGTAATTAATGCCGTTTTGTCCAGGTCGCTGACATTCCAGAAGACCAGCTGCTGGTGGCCGTGTTTCCTGGCATTCCGACTGCTGCGGAACTCTTCCTGCTTCCTCCTAGAAACCAATCGGATGGCAGGAAACGGACAGAGGAGGATCTGGAGCAGGTTATCTGATGCAAATTTTATGGTTTCACATTAATGGTCAAGGTTGAAATGCGCTTAAGAATGATGGACCTTTATCAGAATAAAAGAGCAGCTTCTACCTGGGGCTACAATGAAAGTAATTGTCAGCGCAAAAGGAGACGATGTGTCAAAAATATCCCGAAGGGGATTGTATGACATTTTTACCTATTTTCTTTACCCTTAAAGGCAAAATTATCTTTGTGATAATAGCGGAAAGACTAGTGTCTAATTAGGCTTGCATGACAAGGACATGTCACAACAAGGGTCTTTTACAGTAGGGACTTCTGAATTTAATACACTTTTGAGGGTCAAACATTTATTGGTAGTGTTTTCTAAGGCATTATAAGGCTTTCTAAGCGCTCAAACAATATGTATGTATTTATTTATTTATTTTTGGGATGGCCGATGCCAGTATATATGATATCAGACTATTTATTTTTACGATTGTAAATAACACAGATTTTTCCTTTAGATAGCAACTTCCTGATTCTGTCATTTTCATTGCATTTTCAAAGATTGACATTTTTTAAATCTCGAACAAAAAGCAAGTAAACACCAACCAACAGTGCACTCAATAATCTGGTAAGTCTGTGCATACTGGGAATCATATATTCTCAAATAAAGACCAGGCAATGCTAATTTTACATACAGTACACAGTGAATATGACATGACATAGCAGGAAACTGGATGTAGCGCAGCATGGTCTGAAGTTGCTTGCTTGTGCATGTCCAGTGACAACCGAACTGTCCTATTTGCATCCAATTCACATGGCATAGTACATGCTTTTTTATACAGAATACAGTGCACTCTGCAGCTAGATTTGTCAATGTTTAACAGGTATTTAAAGACCTGTTTAAATGATTTGACTGCATATATACTGACGGTATATTAAAAAAGTATTATAACATCTGCCTTTCTATTATTAGACAGATCTGTTAAAAAAGACAGTAAACTAATGAAGATAGAGTATTGGCACTGATGAAATAAAAGTCCTATTATCGTCACACCGAATAACTTATCAGGCCATATATCAGTTAGCCACTAATTATCACTATTTCTCATACTTAGGGCTAGGTATTTAAAGCCCTTTTGATCCAAAACCTAAAGTGTTCTTCTGGCACTACCACTTCACAAAATTAAGCTCTACACTTTGGATCTCACAGGCGTAATCACAACTGGCAAATTACACTCCTAAGAATAACAACACATTTTACTGTTTGGCCAGTTTTGTTATTGATGCTGCAGAAAGAACTATAACAAATCATCTGGGCACTCACTGGCTCTCAGCATCTTTGATGACAGAGATGTGGTATGTGTGTCGCACTGCAGTTTATCAAAATCTGATATTAGACATTACATTGTGCATCATCTCCACTGTTATGTCTAAGTAGGATCTGTATTTGATACAAACAAGAGTGCAGAATCCTGTTTACAGATACAAACAAGGCTATTATATACTACCGAACATGTATGGACATGAGTGATACCTTACATTTTATTTTATTTTATTTTATTTTATTATTTTATTTTATTTTATTTTAATTATTTTATTTTATTTTATTTATTTTAATTTTAATTTTAATTTTAATTTAATTTTATTTATTTTATTTTATTTTATTTTAGAGTGATACCTCATATTGTCTTACAATTTATTTTATTTTATTTTATTTTAGAGAGAAACCTTATATTGTCTGACATTTTATTGTTTATTTTATTTTATTTTAGAGTGATACCTTATATTGTCTTACATTTTATTTTTTTTATTTTATTTTATTTTATTTTAGGGAAATACCTTATATTGTCTGACATTTTATTGTTTATTTTATTTTATTTTATTTTATTTTATTTTAGAGTGATACCTTGTATTGTCTTACATTTTATTTTATTTTATTTTATTTTATTTTATTGTATTTTATTTTAGAGTGATACCTTATATTATCTGACATTTTATTGTTTATTTTATTTTATTTTAGAGTGATACCTTATATTGTCTTACATTTTATTGTTTATTTTATTTTATTTTAGAGTGATACCTTATATTGTCTTACATTTTATTTTTATTTTATTTTATTTTAATTTATTTTAGAGTGATGCCTTATATTGTCATACATTTTATTTTATTTTATTTTATTTTAGAGAGATACCTTATATTGTCTGACATTTTATTGTTTATTTTATTTTATTTTATTTTATTTTTAGAGTGATACCTTATATTGTCTTACATTTTATTTTATTTCATTTTTTTTATTTTATTTTATCCTAGAACACCTTAGCAAGCACTTTCTGAAGTCTGAATTCTGTATATAATTTTTCTGTATACTGTTTTCTTCCTAGATATCAGAAATCCTGGTCAATGCATTGAATCAGATCTCGGTGGAGTTCGAGTTGAAACCTGGCTCCCGGGTCATCGTTTACATCACGCAATTAACTTTAGGTAACAAACTATTGAAAACATATTGTTTTTAGCTATTTCGGCACGATTTAGTTGATAACTGAAGTGTGCAACTTCTTGTATTTGATTACCTTACATAGTGGTATTTCAGTTGATCTCCCTCTCTAGCCTCTGTTGGGTGCTATGTACTGTTCCCTAGATTCGTCTGGGTAATTACGTTGATTGCTTTCTTGAGACCAGAAGCTTGTCAGCACTATATATTGTTGAAAGATTGGGCTTTTATGCTCCGCTAGTGATGCTGAAAGCCTTATGGAAGATAATTGGATAATTGCTCTCCAGCAATCATGGCTTGCAAGATCTTCTCACTTTCAAAGAAGAAAAACAAAGTCTCCCCTGAATAGAATTAGGTTTTCTGGTCTGTTGTTTTTATTTTGCCAGGTTTGAATAAGATAAAAAAAAAAAAAAAAATGTATTTAATCTGATTGGGAATGGAAATCTTATTCAGATCTTGTTGCAAAACATAACCTTTTTTTATTTTTATTATTATTCAAAATCACTCATGAATAATCTCAATCTTGACGTTCAGTTCTAACGACTCGCTCATTGAATCATTCAGAGATTCTTGACTCACTCACTGAACTGCAAGTCAGTATAATTGTCATTAAATCAGTTATTACTGACTCATTGTTCATAGCATGATTATTTAATTATTCATATTTAGAACTTGGTATTTAATTTAATAGTGTTGTTTTTTAGTGTTGTTTAATCACTGAGGAATATTTGCTGAAATTGCATAGTTAAACTATATAAGTAGGGCCCTATAATTTCTGCGAGGTGGAAATCGTGGATGGAATTGTGGATTCCAGTCATTAAAATGGGATATACTGTATAAGAATGCCACCAAATTGGATTCATAAATCAAAAGTTAGAGTTGTACAATTAATCAAATTCAAATTGCAATATGGAGACCATCTGTGATTATTAAACTGCTGTTTAAATATAAAGTCTGCATGTTCTGCATGTCTCAAAATGAATGAGTGAACTTGAAATTATGACAGAAATATATTACCTTCATTATAACGATAGAAACAGTCATGCATGAAAATATGAAAATAACACGCATGAAAATAAAAATACTGTTAATAACACATATAAAACATGGGTCAAATGAATAAATAATTTGAATTGGAACCAGAATCTCAAATAAAAATATGTCCTGTATGCTTTTACTGAATTGATTCTAATGTACCCTATATTCATCATCATCTTGTACACCTCTACATTTATATCATTTGGCTCCTTTACTATTCTGTGCCATAACTAGGCCAGCCACGTGGTAATGGTTACTTATTCCTTGTAGCGATAATAGCATCGAGGCTCTCTTACTTTGACTCATGGTCTGTGCTATTACCCGCTTTTACAGCAAAACATTGGCCGCCTCCTTGGCCCATTTCTTTTCTCGTTTTTGTAGCCAAAGTTCTGGAAAGCGTTCAAGATTCTTCCGGAAAGGTCAGAGGATTCATGGGGCTATCTTTCAACAGCATAGTCACAGCCAGTGGGTGTAAAGCACCAATGAACGATTTTGAAGGGATGCCAACAATTGGCAGAAGTCCCTCTGGGAGAGCGGAAGGGGTTTTTGTGGAAATTATGTCACAGGAGATGCAATTCAAGATCAGTTCTTTATTTCACTTGTGATAAACGGTGTTAGCTCTGCATGAAATGCCATTTTTAGACTGGTACATTTTGTTCTAAAATATATATTGTTCAGACAATATTGTTATTGGACAAAATTAGCTGTGAATCCTTTTGCAAATATTGTGCTGTTGAAAGTAAAGCCAAAAGAAATTAGTATTTTACTTCATCTGCCCTCAATAAATGCTCTGACTTTCATAGGTTGTCATTAATATGAATCAAGTGTCATATCCTTAGAGAAAATAGATACTGAATCAATTTTAGAAGTATGTCTTTTTAAAGCTGAAGTGTGTAGTTTTTTATGCCACTAGCGTCACCAGGAGGTTTTGTTTTGAAGGTCATTTCTCCACCACTGGTCAAACAATCAGAGAGTCCAGCCCCAAACTCACACCACTGGTCCAAACAATGTTGATGGGTTGGGATGCTAAAACTGAGCAATGTTTTCAAAGCAAATTATTCTCTGAATATTAAGTTTGAATAGGAAAAAGTATTTCAGAATTGACAAAAAAATGACATACTTCAGCTTTTAAGTGATATTATATTATATTGGACAGTAATATAGTAAATTATATATAAAAAGTGACATTAAAAGAGTTATAAAAGATTATAATATATACACTACCGTTCAAATGTTTGGGGTCAGTAAGATTTTTTATGTTTTTGAAAGTCTCTTATACTCACCAATGCTGTATTTATGTGATCAAAATACAGTAAAGCAATAGTATTCCACAAAACTATTGTAACTATTATACAATTTAAAACAACCGTTTTCTGTTTAAATATATTTTAAAATGTATCATTTCTCCAGTCTTCAGTGTCACATGGTCCTTCAGAGATCATTCTAATATGCTGATCTTCTGCTCAGGAAACATTTCTTATTATTATTATCAATGTCGAAAACAGTTGTGGTGTTTAATATTTTTGTGGAAACTATGATAGTTTTTTTTTTTTTTTTTAGGATTCTTTGATGAATAGAAGGTTCAACAGAACAGCATTTATTTGAAATAAAAAAAAAAAAAAAACATATTTAGTAACAATGTTAAAGTCTCTCCTGTCAATTTTGTAGGGCTGCCCTTGACTAAAGATTTTTCTGGTCGACTAGTAGTCGTTCATTTTAATCGATTCGTCAACTAATCGCACGTTTATTAATAAACCATATAAATCATAAAAAAGAGTCTTTAATGCCTACATAGCCTAATCAGCGTTCAACCGCACACATAAAGCTTGATGATGCTGACTTGTCATCTCCGCAGTAGTGCACGCGCATATATGCACATTTCATATGGGTTACATAACCTGAGACTATTTGTTTTCCATTTTAATTGGTTCATTTAAAAGTAGACATTTCGCTTTCTATAGATATATTTTTCATGTCTGTGAGGCAAGTTTCGGATCTTTTTACAGAAAGAGACGGCAGAAATCGCACCTCCTTTGCTTTCATTATTTTACAAAAGCACAACGTTTTGTTGTTATTGTGAGTGCACACAAAAAAAGGTAGACTCTTCACAGATTCGAAAGATGTATTACTCTTATCTGTATGACCAAAAATGACAAAGTATTTTAAGTGCAAGTGATCGCACCGGCGCCTCCATGTTAGCTTTCATGCTGTAAGCGTGCTACTATTCAGCTTTCGCACAAACACTTGAATAGCCCACATTTTTCTAGGTTAACGTTAAAGCGAGCGGCCATGTAAAGTTGCTGCTACTTACATGATTCAGATGATAAGCCATATTTGAGGTCGATGAATGATAGGCAAGCGTTTGAATGTCCTTCCCGATGTACTGTCCTGCCCGATGTACCACTTATGCTGCGTTCACGCCACCTCGTATTTACCGAAATCTTGAGATGACAACACGTGATGTTATATTCGGAGCTGTTCACGTCATTGGACAGGGAATTATGCGTTTCTATGGCACCACTATCAACACCTAAATGAATCTACAGCGGTCAGGTGGTACAGCGGTCACGTGGTACATGTGGGAGCTTTCAGAAAATTCCCATCCTACAAGCTGTAATTACGAGCTCTACGAGGACGTGAACACTTTTTACAAGCTAGAATCTCGTAATTACAGGAATTACGAGGTGGCGTGAACGCACCTATAGACCAGCCGTTAATGATCTGTCCGTCACAGACTTCACCACTTTCTGTGGATTTTTTTCCTGCGACTAAGCGATTAATAAAATTTTGTTCGACTAAGCCTCTTCTCGTCGGTTTGTCGAATATTAGGGGGCAGCCCTAAAAAATATTAACTTCTTTAAAAAAACTAAATAAAATCTTACTGACCCAACAACTGAATTGTATATATGAAGTAAGATCTGAAAGATATATGAGTTTTTTTCTGATAAAAAAGAGCCAGTGTGCATTAACTCTTGTGTTTGTCTTTGTCACAGCTCCTCTGGTTGACTCCATCCCAAGACACAGCAGTTCTGCTATGCTGATGCTTCTGTCGGTGGTGTTTTTGGGTTTAGCTGTATTTCTCATCTACAAATTTAAGAGGTACATCCACACAAACAGTTTTTAAATCACTCATTCCTTTTACTAGGATCCAGCCATTGAACTTCATTTCTTTTCATGAACACCATAGTTTTCGTTTCTGTTTATCTATATATAAAGTATAAAGTAAGATTTGATGTGACGGTATCAGGAGCGACTTTCCTTTGCATCAGGGACTGCTATTTTTACTCATGCTAGTTGTGAGATCTAGTTATTAGTTTGCATATGGTAGAAAAAACCTTCTTGTGAAAGTGCAGGAAAATATCAATGGATTGTTTAATATGCAGCCGTGGTTCCTCTACTGGAAAACTGTTTTGTAATGCTTTGAATAATTTATTTGGTCTCAAAATAATTCAACTGGAAAAGACTCAGGGAAATGTTGAAACAATCATTAATAATGGATATAATTTTTCACCTCCCACCCCCAAGTAATTTAAAAAGGAAGCATATTTATGGAAATGTTACACTTGGAAAAACAAAGCAATTAGCTCACAAAATTAATAGTAATTTGAAGAATAAAAAAATGTGAAGAAAAAAAACACACATTCTAATTCATAAAAATAAAAAGTGAGCTGGGAAACTGGCAAACACATTAAAGTGTGGTTTGTGTGTTGGAAAAGCACACCATGAAATTTGGGGGAATTACAAATACATCTCTGTGATTTGTTCCGGGTTGTCCCGCAGCATTATCAAGACAAGTGGTGAATGTATTTTGCTTCTCACTACCTCTGATTGCCTGGGCAACAACTTCTCCAACAATCATTATTTCAGGAATACAACGAAGGATTGTGATTGCAGTCACACAGTATTTACCAACTTGTTATATTACAGATTAACAAGTTTTCATGTGTACAGCCCTCACCTTGTGTTGTCATGCGTGTTATGCCAATTTACTCCTGAAATGGGTGCATATTTAAACATATTTGTGCACATTTGTCTGTTTTGGTAATTTGATTTGAGATGATTTTGATTTCTGAATATCTGCTCAAACAAAACAGATTGCAGTTCCGTGTTGTGCCACTAGTGGTGCATAGAAATTACACTACACCTTTTAAACACAATGTTTTTGTTTTTTTTTTCCTAACAAAAACTTGTGCAGAAAAATCCCCTGGATTAACATCTACGCAGAGGTGAACCATGAGAAAGAGCAGGAGATGATCAATACGGTGGGCCAGAATGACACCACACCCAAAATCACCCTGAGTGAGTTGATGGAGAAAGAACTGGAGGCCCGTGCCAAACGTGAGTGAAATGCTTAGAAAATCAATCAGTTAAAAAGATTTGTGTAAGATAAAACTTCAGAGAAAATTAGGAGTTTATTGAGGTAAAATTCGTAGTTATTAGTTAATATTAATTAATAGTGAGAACTGTACCCTAATCTAAAGTGTTACCAAAATGATTTAATTAGGGCTGCCCCTTTTTACCCAGGGTTAAAAGCTATATTTAGAACAACAATAACTCGGGGTTAAGCGCTGTGTGAAAAGCCCTTATACTAAACATTAGTTGACGTGAAGAGGCTTTGTCGACCAAATTTGAATTAGTCAGTTAGCCGCGAAAAAAAAAAAAAAAAAAAACCGCAGGAATTGGTGAAGTCACACCGTCCGTGAGGGACAGATGGTTAACACGGCTGGTCCATGTGGTAATTATGTCGGGCAGGAAATCCAAATGTTTGACTAACATTAATCGACCTCAGACATGGCTTATCAGTTGAAACATGTTAGAAGCTTAAAGTTTACATGGCCACTCATTCTAACGTTAACCTAGATAAATGTGCGCTATAATTAGGGGCATATCCAAGTGTCCATGTGGAGTGTGGAAGCTAAAGTATAGCGCGCTTGCTGCATGCTTAACTTGAACATGCATTTCTCTCTATAGGCGCGTCCACTATACTGTGGAGATGACGAGTCAGCATTGTTAACTTCATCTTTGCAGCCGACACCGTCTCAGAAAACACTAGTTTATAAATAAATTATTAAAATGTTCAGACAGTCTCCTTGCTGTTTTTTTTCCCCCGACACATTCACAATCATTACTTTTGCAGGTATGCTGTGGCAAGCTTTCATTTATATTTTAAAGGCTCATTATTATGGTTTAGTATTTCTCTGTAATGTAGAACAGTTATATATTATATTATATATATATATATATATATATATTATGTAATATTCTTTCTCAGCCCTGAAACTGAAACCATTTTCTGATGCCACTCCCCATATATATTTAAGTAATTAAATCATATCATAAACGTCCACCTAGTCGACTAATGGCTAAAATAAGCGACAACTAGTCGACTAGAAAAATGTTTAGTCGGGGGCAGCCCTTAATCCGCAGAATGCAATTTATTTTAATTTGCGATCATTTCTGTAAAATTCCATTTAAAACTATCTAAACACACCAAAAGTTCCTTCAGTGTACAGTACATTAGAAAAGAGCAAAAGCTTGTATGATATGGCACTTAGCAAAAGTTAGGATTGGTCAATAACTTGCATTAGCAAACATAACAACAATAGTACAGTAAATAAAAACTCCACTTATTTCAACTTAAAAAGTTCAGTTGCTGCCTTAATTATAATCAATCTGATAATTTATCTGATAACTTCAAATTTCAACTTATATTAAACTGACATTAAAAAATCGAGTTGAATCTTGCATATCTTGAAATTGCTTAAATTGTTTTGATGAGTTAAAGTAGTGTAAAAAGTATGCTTCCATGTCTTATCGATCATATCATTATTTTTACAGTTACATTACAGTTTTACAAATTTTTCAGGATGCATCTCTGATTACTTGTCTTTTTCTAGTACTCTTAGATTTAGTAGTTCTTAAGAAGAAGAAAAAAAAAAGAAAGGACAAGTTTTTTTAGCCCCAGGAATATTTGAGTCACAGACCTGTGTGCTGTTATAAAACTACTGTTGCGGTGGCGAGATTTTCCGTGACGCTCTGTTTCCACTAAAAATATGAATCTTTCAGCTTTCCGAATTACACAGTGAAAACTATCAGACCAAAAACACCCTTTGGAATCAGCAGAGTTTATAATCTGACACATAATGCATGCTAATGAGAACTATCTACATTGGGCCCAAGTGTCCTTATTTCCCAAGTGGATGCTTCTGTGATCATGTAATTGCTTAATAACTGCAAATTAATATTTAATTGGTGCTGTTAAGCAGTGATTATAAAAGAGCACTGATTAAACTATAAAAGGGGTCAAATTGGGGTCAGTGTGATAACAACAACTGTGATGAATAAACATGCAACATTCGGTGCCATGCGGAAAATAAATCCCATCACTGTTTCTGTGGGTGTTTAATAGGGGGATGAAACATTTGTATATTTTGCTTGATTTCTTACTTAATGGTTCAGTTTCTTGCCTGCTTTACATTCATTTGCTTCATCAGGATAAATTTTTAATGAGTCTAATGCTAGGAAAACTTCCAGTCTGTTCATTTATAGATGATTAATATATAGTCGGGTGTATAATCAAGCATTTAGAGATAACATGAAATGGCATTTGTTATGCATTTAACTTTGGTCATGCTATGCATTTCAAAGCAAAGTCATATATTGAACTTCAAATCATATCAAGGCTTGATTTTATCCATTGATGTTTGATTAAATCGTGAAAATTAGGTCTGGGTTAAATCGAAGAAAAGTTGTTTCTGAAGTAGAGGAACTTATTTAAATTAAATTCAGGATTTTTTTTTTTCTTCAAAAACATTTGTTAAGAAAATAGTTCATTTTGATTTGTTGAATTTTGAAGGCTTATGTGTCATTTCTGTGTCTTTGACAAGTAGGTGGAGTGATCAACACCTGTGAAAGCACAAGGGAGATCCCCAACTGCACGAGTGTCTGAAAACGTCAGGGAAAAAAAAGGTGGAGGCGTATTGTAAAAATGTGTACAGAGGTATCACAATTTTAAAGGTTGACAGTTTTCATTCTTTGCTTTTTTTGTAATTTCAAAACACTGTCATTGTTAATAGTTTTCTAAGGAGCTCAGATTTGCATGGGTGTCTTGTTTGTTACGATCTGTGTGGAAAATAAGAGTAGAATTAACTACAGTACAAGTCACTGAAAATAGGAAAATTGACCAACTTTTGAAATTCCAAACGGTCCGTTCTGAATATTTGCAGAACAATGCGCATAAGTTGGGGGGAAAGCCACTAAACCTCTCTCAGTGCATTTGCTTTGTGCATTATCTGAGTCAGTTTTTCAGATAGACATAAATTGTGGGGAAAAAAGTGGCTTTTATTTTCAAAAATTGTGATTTTGTTGGGTCAGACCTTATGCCAAGTTTGTTTAACTGTTCGAACTGATTTTCACACGTTGTGAAGAGTGCTTGTAGTGACTATATTAACTTAATTTCTAAGTTTTTAATCTCTTAAGTAGGTCATCTCATTTTATATTTGTTATAACTTGAACTGAGGGAGCAAAATTGCAGCTGAGGCATGCAAAAAAGCCAACAGTGTTTATATCCCTCTCTATATTACAGCCTTGCCTTCATGTAAGCAATCCTGCTTTGCAATCTTCTAAATTGTTGGTTGTTGATACATTTCAACTTTTAATTACACATTTATCTCGCACATCTAGCCTTCGTCTGAAGGCGGAGAGATATGAACTAAAATGTGAATTTTTTCAGTCAAGAAGTGAGATACCTTCCCAAAAGCACTGTGATAAAATGTCAATTTGAAGGCAAGCTTTTTGTACTTCTATAAAGCGAGAATACTATTAAAAACCACTTCTCTATAGCTAAGCTTTTTTTGGGGCAGAGCTCAAACTTAAACGTCCATGAAATATCAATCATTGAGAATGTTTTGTGGAATAAAATCTCTTGATATACAAACATAGACACAATAGAGCTTGATACAGTATCTTTGTTGAAAATGTTATAAAACGTAACTTTAAATTAACATACCTTCAGCTAAATGTAAGTTCCTGTAAGCTCCTCATATATATATAATGTACTGTCCCTGTCCATTCCATGAGATTATTTTACATTCAACTTGTTCTTTGGGCTTTATTTTTTGTAGATAAAATGGGTTACATGATCATTTTGCTTCATAAGTGAATGCCTTACAAATAAGAATGCCTTTTTAATAATGTGTATTCATCATAATAGCTGGACATTTACAATTGGAAATTAATTTATAACAGTTTAACAAACTGAAATGATTGAGTTGTGCATTTTTATTTTATTTATTTATTTTTTTTCTTTTTGCATACATTAAGGTGTCTCATCTCCCAAGGTTTGAAAAACCATTGAACTGTACAATAGGTCTCAAGTTTTCATTTCTCTGTATATACAGCAAGTGTATTTTCATTTCATATCCTTATACTGTAAATATAATAGAAATGAAGACTGGACTTCACTGGACACAGTCTGCTATACATTTCAGAAAGAGGGTGTTTTACGAATCGAAACAGTGATTTATTGATGTGCTGTAAATAAGCCAGCGCTGTAAATAGTGTTTTTTTTTTTTTTTTTTAATTCATGCATTGTACAAGAAAAAATAGTAAAGATGTATTGCATATGCTTCAGTGTTGCCATTTTGGATTTTGACCTCAGATTTAAAGTTGAACCTATAGAGAGCAGTTTTCAGTATATGGTTAGACATTTTGTATTGGAGTTGATTGCCTGTTTCACACGAAATGAATATAATTCATGAATAAGCAGGTGGTTTCTTAGATTCCATTGTGAATGTAAATGTATAGCAATATATCAGAATATAAGGGATGTTGGCCAAAATGACTTCCCAAGCAATTCATTCCTGTTCTACTCAATTAGTGACATATTACAAACCAAAACATTGTGCTTCATGATTTCCATGTATAATCTATGCTTTATGAGTGCAAAGCTCTATTCAAAGAGCATTTTTTGTTAGAGTTTTTAAACAGAACAATCAGATGTAATTTATTCTTAAAAACGAACAAGTAAATTATTATGTATTAAACATCAAAATGGTTAGATGCCTCAGTATTTCTCTTTAACTAGTGCTGAATTAGTGAAGAAATCATTTGCCCTTTTTGTTTTTTTATAATAATTAAATGTTCTGTTTTAAAGCTTAGTGAGCTGCCTTGCTGTCTTCTAAGGCAGCATCCTAATTTAAACGAAACCTCTGTTTTGGAACTAGGCAGCAGTAGTGTGTGTCATAAAATAGTGCTCCACACGTGAAGAGACTTGAGTCATAATTGATTTCAGTGGAGTTTGCTGTTAGCATGTTGCTAAGATAAGAGTGTGATACTCTGATAATATGGTTAAAATATATAGCACAAACAAATATCAAGTAAACTCAGACTTAGAGTTGAATTGTTTATATGTGTAATCAATATTTTGCCATCATGCATTCTCTCTCAAAGCATTATGGGATTGCCTTCTCCATGATGGATGTAGTGATGCCTCAGAATTTGTCCTAAAAAAGGGTGTTTTAGGATTACCCCTTTTAGTCTTTGCGTTGGGAGCACTATGATGCCTTAAAATACTACCTACCTAGGCAGCTGACTAGGTTTTTGGAACAGATCTCATATTATTCTCTGTATTTTGATCATCTCAGACTCATAGTTTACTGATATGCCAGCCAGACTAACCACAACCTCAACATGTACCATGGTATGTTCTGATTTCAATCCAGTATGACCTCATGTTTCGAATATAGAACTTCTAGAAGAACCTGACACACCAACTTCTGTTTCACCACAATATTTGAGGTATCTCACAGAAGTGAATTCAAAAATATGAGTTTGAAACATATGCTTGAAACATATACACTATTGTTCAAAAGTTCAATGTCAGTAAGATTTTTTTTTAATTAATATATTTATTTAGCAAAAAAAAAAAAATGCATTAATGCGTTGATCAAATGTGACAGTGAAAACATTTTTTATTCATCAAAGAATCCTGAAAAAAAATGTCATGGTTTCCACAAGAATATTAAAGCAGCACAATTGTTTTTGACTGATAATAATAAGAAATGTTTCTTGAGCAGCAAATCAGCATATTAGAATGATTTCTGAAGGATCATGTGACACTGAAGACTGGAGTAATGATGTTGAAAATTCAGCTTTGATCACAGGAATAAATTGCATTTTAATACTTACAGTATATTATGGAAGCTTGTTTCTGCCACCGAATAAAAAGATTTAAAACATAATTGCGACTTTTTATCTCAGAATTCTGACTTTTTTTTATCAGAATTGCCAGATATAAACTCACAATTGCGAGCTATAATGTCAATTAAGAGTTTATATCTCGCAATTCTGACTTTTTTCTTGCAATTGCGAGTTTATATCTTTTCTCATTATTGTGAGATATAAACTCGCAATTGCAAGTTATAAAGTTCAATTCTGAGGAAAAAAGAATTGAGGAAAAAAAACTCGCAATTGCGAGAAAAAAAGTCAGAATTGTGAGAAGTCGTAATTACCTGTTTTATTCAGTGTCTGAAACAAGCTTCCATAGTGTATAAATTGTAATAATACATCAAAATATTACTGTTTTAGCCAAATAAATGCAGTCTTGATGAGCATAAGATACTTATTTTAAAAACATAAAAAATATTACAACCCCAAACTTTTGAACGGTAGTGTGTGTGTGTGTGTGTGTGTGTTAAAGAGATGTAGCTCTAGAGCTGCTTAAAACAGCTTTGCATTTGTAAACGTGAGTATAGTCTCCACAGATGCAAACAGGCATGCTGATTTTGCTTAAAATGCTTCCTACATAAAGAAATTTAAAACGAGCCACAGAGACGCATTTAATGCATGATGTCTGTGAAGTCCAAAGCAGTGTGACATGAAACAGTGTTTTACCCTTAATCTTGACTTCTCAGAGGCTCTACAGTGTGCTGAAGTCAGCATGCAATTACAGTAGTACAGGCCTTGAGCCGAGGGAATGGGGGAAAGCTGGTACTTTACCATCCTGTCGCACATTCTCTCATTAACACTCGCAAGTTCGTCTTAGCGTGCTGCTTTATCTCTACAACTCACAGTTGTTGTCTCACTCTAATAGTGACATTGATTTTTTTTATTCATTGTTAATCATATCTTTAGTCCTCCACTTACCTAAATCTATGTGTCCTTACATGGCCCAAAGCAGAAGATCTACAAGAGATACAGCTCATTTTTCCCCAGTTAAATCGTTTTCGTCCTTATGTAACGTAGGCCAGTAAGAGCTGTGCGTATAAACCTCACTCCCCTGGCCTCAAGAGGCGTGCTGGCGACTGACACTAGAGACTATGGTCTTTAGCGTCCTTGTTAGCGTGCTCGCCTCCAATGCTGGAGACTCTGGTTTCGAATCCCACTCGGAGCAGGTTGAGTAGGACCGGCTGCATTTGGTGCCATGACCCGGAGGAGTGAGGTGTAGGGGGGTGAGTGTAACGTAGGCCAGTAAGAGCTGTGTGAGTAAACCTCACTCCCCTAATCTCAAGAGGAGCTAGAGACTGATGCTAGAGACTGCAGTCTTTAGCGTCCTTGTTATTATTAGCACGCTCGCCTCCCATGCCAGAGACTCTGGTTTCGAATCCTGCTCGGAGCGGGTCGAGTAGGACCGGTTGCATTTGGTGCCGTGACCCGGAGGAGTGAGGTTTAGGGGGGCGAGTGTAACATAGGCCATTAAGAGCTGAGTGAGTAAACCTCACTCCCCTGATCTCAAGAGGTGCTAGAGACTGACGCTAGAGACTGCTGTCTTTAGTGTCCTTATTAGCACACTCGCCTCCCATGCCGGAGACGCTAGTTTTGAATCCCGCCCAGAGCGGGTCGAGTAGGACCAGTTAGATTTGGTGCCGTGACACGGAGGAGTGAGGTTTAGAGGGGTGAGTGTAATGTAGGCCAGTAAGAGCTGTGAGATTAAACCTCACTTCCCTGATCTCAAGAGGCGCTAGAGACTGCGGTCTTTAGTGTCCTTGTTAGCGCGTTGCCTCCCATGCCGGAGGCGCTGGTTTCGAATCCCGCTTGGAGCAGGTCTAGTAGGACCGGTTACATTTGATGCGGTGACCCAGAGGAGTGAGGTTTAGGGGGGTGAGTGTAACTTAGGCCAGTAAGAGCTGAGTAAGTAAACCTCACTCCCCTGATCTCAAGAGGCGCACTAGCAATGGACGTTAGCGACTGCGGCCTTTAGCATCCTTGTTAGCAAGCTCGTCTCCCATGCCGGAGATACCGGTTTCGAATCCCGCTCAGGTTGACAATGTTCTCTTAAAAATTTCTATTCTAAAAGATCTATCTATTCATTTTGAACAATTTCACAATATCAAATATGGGTTAAAGACATAGATATGACATATGTAGCCAACTTAAACTGCATCTGCACTCATAAATCTTATTGTTCCAAAATTCCGCTCCACAACTATATGTCAAACAAGAACATGTTCTGATTGGCTGTGATTGTGTTGCATCATGCATATTCTTACAGCCTTCAGTGTAAAAGTTATGGTTAGTCTGGAGAGCCGAGCACTTGTTCTGACCTGCTATCTAGGTTTGTGAGAATCTCTGTAGAAAAGTACTTGCTGAGGTTTAACAACTATTTTTTTTATTTTTTTTTAGCTTATTTATTTATTGCCATTCTGTGCTAATGAACCCTCTCTCCCTCATTCAGTGGAGTTGTATCATATTCATCAGGTTTTATTTGCTCTACTGACACTCTCTTTGTGATATAAATCATAACTTTGTAACAATAACGACACTGTAAACATTAAAGCAAAATGAAGCTGGTTGAAAAGATACTTGCCATACGATTTATGTGTGATAGAAAACCAGTAATGTTTTGACGAACAAATAATTGTAATACTTATCTCCTGTCGCACAAAATCTACAGCTGCATGACTCATGGTTATTGTTACATCTTTATTTCAATATTTCTATGGACAACTACTGTCATTTTGGAATCGTTTCAAATAAATGTATTTTTGTACATCAGATACAGTTTCCAGTCTGTGATATTTTCAGAATCACAAGTTCAAGGTTCACATTACAGTGGCGGATCCTCGGTTTCTAATGACATTTTGTTGTCATAAGTGTCTTTAGGCAAAATGTGCACAGCTGGTGTGTGCTGGAGGCAAATTGTGCAGGTACACAAGGAAAACCTTAGGCGAAAACTTATAATGCTATCACAGGCCTCTCAAGTCGTTCTATAAACAGAGGCACAAAGATGCCGTGGGTATTTGGAGCTGTGTGACTGCATGACATGTTTGCTGGTTAGATCTGCGAAAGAGGGTGAAATGAATTTGTTTAGTCCTTTCTAAAAATGACTGCTGTTCCAGGGAGGAAAACAATTTCTTGTGCAGCAGCGAATCAGAGAGCAGATTCAGTGTAGCGTTTGGTCTGATTCGCTGATCTAAAAACACACATACGCGCACAAGGTGTCCTTCACCGACTGACTGGGGAATTCTTATGTGGAATGACAGGTGGATGTCTTCACTCTGATTCAGTGTAATTGATAGTTGCTGTTTATGTGTGGATGAAGAAATCTAAATTTAGCCCAAGGCTGAGTTCCCATACAGCTCTCCGTACCCGTAAATACATAAATTCTCCCAATGGCAGAGGATTTGTGAGTTCAGTAATCAAACTTTGATATACTGTATGAAAGATACTCCCTCTGGTGTTGCATTAATTATCACTAGCTAGGGCATTTTAGTTTGTAGCCTTGAACATATGGGACACACACACAGAAACAAACACTTTCATCAAAGCTGCATTTTCCTCTTCTTCTTTAGGCTAGTAATGTTTCTTCAAATACAGCGATTATTTATGTGATTTCTATTGATTTTTATGAAGGTCATATTAATAATGTCCATCGTGTACTTTTCAAATGCCTTTGTGTGTGTGTACATTTTATTGTTTTACTTGAAAATCCATCTTAAAAATTTTATATTTATAAAACTATTATGATATAAAGAGTGCAATAATCATGAACTATTTAATATTATTGTCAAACTGATTTATATACATTTTTCACGCCAGTTACGACTGTTGCTAGGTTTTGAAGTAATTTGCATCATGACCAACAATTTTGACTCTAATAATGTTTTTTCTAAAGAAAGTGTACATTGTTACCATGGGTACAACAGTCAACCAAAAGCATGCTTGAGATTAAATATTATGTTTGAAGAAAAAGGAAGTCAAGACAAATATCACAGCAGAATGTTTTATTATGTGTCATTTCCAATCAAGATGTAATTTTGTCAAATTATGCAAATAGTGTGAAATGTTTGAATTTTGTTGTTGTTGTTGTTTTATCTTTCTGTTTAGTTTTTTTTTTTTTTTTGTCATTTTAGTACTTCAATTTAAACTTATTTTATTTCATTTTTTTAAGTTTAAGTTTACTGGCCACTTTATTAGGTACACCTTGCTAGTACAAGGTTGGACTCCCTTTTGCCTTCAGAACTGCCTTAATTATTCGTGACAGATTCAACAAGGTGCTGAAAACATTCCTTAGAGATTTTGGTCCATTTTGAAATGATAGCATTGCACAGTTGCTGCAGATTTGTCGGCTGCTTATTTAAGAAAAGCAACTGTTATCAAATTGACTGTTATTCCTCGTGAGGTGTAAAATACTATAATTTCTTTCTTACTTTGCAATCTAACGGTTATTTTTCTTAAATGAGATAGCCTCGATGTCGTATGCGGCCGACAAATGCGTCCTCCAGAGGACGTAGCCTTCAAAATGAGATGAGTTGCTGCCATGTAATTGGCTGATTAAATATTTGCATTAACGAGCAGGTGAACAGCTGTACCTATTAATGTTGATGGTGAGTTCATATATACAGCAGTTTTCAAATGTTGTACTATGTAGTTTTCGCCGCTAGAGGTCGCTTATTCAAAACAAAAGCGCCTTGATTTCGCGGAATCATGGGAGGTGTTGTCTTCACGTCTACAGCCGTTAGAAAAAAAAAAAGTTGTTAGTTCGTTGAAAGTTGAAAGTTGTTATAATGCTACTCTGTGCATTCGCTCGGCGGCTACTATGAGACACTGCAGTAAGCTAGATTGATATTAGGCATGGTAAAACATGGTACTCGCGGTAAATCAAGAAAATGAGATTTAAACAATAAGACTTACTGTGTTGAGCTTTATAACAATTAGTTTTCTCTCTATGAATGTATCCAAACAGTTGCTCTTCTGTCTAATAAAACACATAATATATTAAAGTGTCTTTGGTGTTTCCATGGTTTCTACAAAATAAAACCGGAAACCGAGGGTAACGCAGGTATGATGTCATTGATAGGCGACGCACAGACACGATCCGTGTCCTGGTTAAAATTGCTTATTCCTCTGGATTTAAACATTCTTGGAAACATTTGGGATAAGTACAAAAGTCAACAAAATTTATAACACTGTTTTAGTGGTTTTTGGATATTTTAATCCAAAGATCTTACATATTGTGTCTTTAACCATTAAAAGTTAATTACAAGTTAGTCAGAATGTGTTAAATAGATGCCTGCAACCCAAAGTAACCATAGAAACAGTAAGTTGCTGGAGAGCTTTAAGGATCAGTGACAAAACATAAACTGCTAATATTTATAACTATATTGTATATTTACATATCTCAAATACACCACAGAACTTCAGTTTTTGGTTTAAAACACGTTTTAAGATTTAGGTTGCAGAGACGAACCTCAACAGATAATTACTGCCAGAAAAAGTCACACGCTGTCTAACACGACTTAAACTGAAATCCACATCAACAGGAAGTAAGTAGAGTCTATGTGGGTGGATGTTGGATTTTCTATCTGTATTTTCTCTGTTGCTTACTCTCTTTCTCGCTCCAGGAATGAAATGATTGGGACCTGGCTTTCCACAGAGCTTGATAAAAGACCCTTGTCAGGGAAGTTGGCAGCATTGTCATTGCACATTGGCATTTCAGAACTCGACCCACGAGATCGCTCTCGCCAGGGTAAGAAAGTACTCTGTCAGTTAATAGGGCTTCCCTCCGTTAAAGTTTATTTCATTATTTTATATTTTTGGGGGCGGGGGTACAGCTGGCTGATGGGACTTGGACATGGAATAGACATGCTAGATGGCAAGTTGGCATAAATACAGTCGATTTTTCTCCATCGGCGGAGGAAGGCAGCCAGACTGAGGCCTCATTACGCCATAGGTTAGATTAATCTCTCAACCTGTCCTTCCTTCTTTCTCCTACCCACATATACTCATTCTCTCTCTTTCTCTCTCATACACTCACGCAATTGCTATCTACCTTTCACATCCAATCTACTCCTCCATCTTTCCCTCTCGCCCCTCTGTCTCTCTCTCTCTCTCTTTCTCCTCTCGGTCTATTATTCTCTCACCTTCAACCTTGAGAGCGGATCACGGTGTGCTTTACATCTCACTATCTCTAAACATGAACGCTTGAGTCTAGTGGGGTTACTGAAAATGAAAGAGGTAATGAAAAGACCTTAACTCAAACAATGACTCGCAGGACGTGTCGCAATTCTGGCTGGGGTCCTAATGTATAATTGCTTTTAAAAAACAATCAACATCTCATTAATCTTTGTGTTGCCTTTGTGACACACTTGATGATGTGAGGGGCTTCCTGTCATGGTTTAAACACCCTCGTGACATCAAAACCGAAGATTTGTGGCTTTTAGTTCATGTCTGGTTTTGAAGCCATCTATATGCTTGTGTACTCTTACACTGTGACAAAACTGAAGAAATTTTACACTGTAGCTATTTATTTTTAGTTATATAGTTTTCTTAGTAGCAGGGTTATTATAGTTGACTGAAACTAAAACTAAAACTAAAAATGTGATGCTTTAAATAAAATAAAGGTTGACTGAAATAAAATAAAAAAATAAAAAACATTAAACCTTTTATTTCATCTTTTTAATTTTTTTTATTATTTATTTTTTTAACAAATCGTGCCGTAATATCTTTCATAACACAGTTGAGAAACTATGTGCAAAGTTTAGTGTATATTTATTTAAAGTTGAGGCTTATAGCTCAAAAAACTGCATATGCTTTTTATGCTTTTATATTCATAGGTTTTTCTAAACACTAATGAGGTAAAATGGTCTTTTTTGCTGGTTTCCAAGAGATTATAAATAGCTTGTAATTTCTCACAGTATTTGGATCTCATCAAATTTGTTGAATGTTATTCAGATATACCACATGATTAAAGCTTATAAATATCATATTTCTAGTCTTCTCTGCCACAGGTTAGAGATGAGGGGGGTGGGGGGGGGGATTTCATACATTTATGTATGACTATACACTTGCTTGTCTTCGGAGCAGATGGAAGTGCTAAATATTCAACATATGCCCAACATGGAAATTAATGTGAAACTTTTTGATCAGTTACCACCATCAGCAGTGGTGATTTATCAGCCAAAAAAACTACATATTTATCACTATTTTTTACCTTCTGGTAAACAGTGGGCAGTCAGGAGTTCATTATCATTATGTGTTAGTTTGTCTGAATTACATAAATGCGGATGCATAAATACTTATGGCGTGCAAGTATATCACAAGTCCATGCATACGCATGCACAAGAAATGGGCCTAGTCCCAAAAATGATTACTTTTCCAATGTTAATTAACAGAGAGTGACAGATGACCAGAAAGGTCTCAGTTAATGTGGTACACGTCCATTATTCTTATGAACTCATATTCAGCCTCATAATTGGGCTTTTGCCGATGTTCTATCCCATGACATGAGACCTTGGCGGATGCCCTCTGAAAGTAATATTCAGCAGACTATCTATAGATGGAGGCACATTGATGATTCAAGATAAGAAAATGTTCTTCTGATATACAGATTATAACATTATCCCAGTGATTTTAATTTAGATATACAGAATATATATTCATAAAGATAAGAGCAATCATGTGTGAAGAAGTAAGAAATTGAAGTCTATTACCAGCCACTATGTATGTCTCGTTGTAGTTTTATATTAGTTTCAAAAGGTTATGTGGCTCTCCTGAAACATCAGAGATATCTAATATCAATCCAATGTTATACAGTATTTAATAATATTTCGTCTTTTCTAAAAGATCCGAATTATCATACCGATGACTTGACTATATATTCCACACAACAGTTCATATCCTTCAGAAGGCATATGGCTCTGTCACTTCTTGCTAAAATAAAGATGACGCGACCCAGAAATGTCAATAATACACCAAAATTTATCAGCACATTTAGTCAGACACACTAATGTAACACACTTAAGACAAGAAATGCATTGTGAGTTCACAGGGTGTTTTGGAATTCCATGAGAGTTCTCAAACTCTTTGATGAAGTCGGATCCCCAAATGATTCCAGACAACATCTGTCCCTTCACTTTCCATTCCAGATAGTATAACAAGCATATGGAATCTGTCTGAAGTCATTGTATTCTTTGTGAATACACTCCCACAGCTTCCTCTACAAACCACCTTTATCTTAATGGAATGTTAATCCTTCGGGCATTAAAGGTTCTTGTCTTAGAACCGATAATAAGAAAATGACAACATCTCTTACAGTAGATACATTAAAACTACTTTTTAGATGTATTTTGAACTTGTCAGTGGTGTGGAACTCCATTTTCAGTTACGTAAGTGATATGTTTTTGTGAAGCATTACCACAAATTCTGTGCACATTTATACAGTGTGTGAAGATAAACACCAAAGTGGACTACATACAAATAATTTCATATCTGCTATGGTGGACCAAGTCTTCTGAAGCCATACAATAAATTTGTGTGACAAACAGAAATCTGGATATTTGTCAAAGCCAACTGTAGGAACTGAGATCAAATCAGACAGAGATGACTCGTTCAAATTGCGAAAAGAGCCGAATTCCAAATCAACACTCGTGTGTGGCGCCAGACTAACCAACTCCTCTGTAGCAACAAGAGAAAGAACCATTAACATGTCAATGGTTAGGCAGTTTAACCAAGACAAATGGGTTTGGAGATGGCACATTAGTTAACGCCAAAGGGGGGTGATTCCCAAGACATAGACCTAAAACAGACCTCTTTTTGAAACCTCTTTCTGACCTCTTCTTATCTAAGACACAAGACTGAACTCACTATCTGAATGGCACAGAGATTATCTTTAAATATCAAAATGCATCAGACAATTCCAAAACAATGCTAAGGGGGCTTATGATCAAATGTCATTTCATTGCATAAATCTGTGTCATGTCTGCAACCCACACTTTTGAATATCATGTTGTAATCACTCATTGTTTATGTCCTTTTTAGTAACTATATTGGTTTAATAGGAAGCATGGAGTGCTTGGTATCAGCGTGAATGGTTTTCCATTTCTTGAATTGTGGTATGAATCAAATCTGTGTAAAATGCATCATATTGTTATTATAGAAATCATCTCTAAATTATCACCTGCCAAGAGCAGGAAAGTTAGAGACCATGTAGTCTCGCGTAGCCAGACCTTCAGACTGACAGCAGGTCTGGACTCTACTGCAGCTTTCATTGGCCAAGGACCGGCTAAGAGGATGTTTGTCTGACATGTAACGCAACCAATCACAGTTCATTTTAGGGGGCAGTGCTTAGGGATAGAGACAAAGCACCTGGGAGACGACCTTAAACAAAGCATGCATCTATGAAGTATTCAGGTATAGGAACCCGCCCCAGACTCTAGAGTGTCTGCAAGTCCTAATCCAATTCAACATAACTATTCAAAGAATGGGACAGCGTTTAGGCTCCAAGAGCCATTAACAACAAAAGGTGAAACACGCAGCATCTTCTTCTGTAAGGGGTTTGGCTCCACGGCATTAGACATACAATAAAGAGAATAGGAACTGGCAGAAAACTCAATGATGACTTCGAAACTCCTGAAGTGTTTCCATTTAAGTGTGCCATATGCACCAGACGTTTAGCCAATGGTCCGACCAGACCATGTGACTAATAAGTGACGACTGTAACATGTGACAACTGGAATATATGTGAGAGGAGAAACAGTCACACCCTGAACTAAAGACAATGTCTAATTGGTCAGAACTCCAACCTTGCCGCAGCAAAAATGGCTGCCCACTGCTCCGGGTGTGTGTTCACGGTGTGTGTGTTCACTACTGTGTGTGTGCACTTGGATGGGTGAAATGCAGAGCACAAACTCCGAGTATGGGACACCATACTTGGCCACATGTCACGTCACTTTCATTTTTTTCACTTTCACACTTTCACACAAGAACGTGTTTGGCCTCCCAAGACGTCACTCCAGACACAACGAGACCTCCAGCGAATCAAAGAACCTGGGAATTGCTTTTCAGCAAGGACACTACAGAAGGGAACACCCAAAGACAAACAACAAAAGCAAGTAATGGCTCCAGATTCTAGCTGAACTGGTGCATTGATATAAAATATAATAACCCCACCTAAGATAGGATAGAAGGGTTAAATTAATGATTAATGGTTCGTTCAGGTTAGGTCTTGTAAGGCCCGTCCAATTGGCCCAATGACGGTCTCCCATAGGGCGGGGAAGGTTTCTTGCGTGTTCGGACTTTTCAGCATGGCAAAGTAGTTTAATTCCAATTAAACTGTTATCTGACTCCATTTTATTATAACCTTGAATTTAGGTTAGAATGCCAATTTATTATTGATCATTTATATGATAAATTATTTAGACATCTGATTATTCTATTTAACTCTTTACTCTTATTGTACTCGTTCATTAGGAATCTATGTCACATAGAGAGCCTCGCGACAGCTGTTTAATGCGGGTCTCACAGTCACAAATTCGCCAGTCCGATCATTAGTCAGAGGTTATGGCAAAAGCAATTTTACAATGCCGTCCATTGCTAAAAGATACCCATGTAGCCCCCTATAGTTGCATATAACAACTTAGTTAAAGCTCAAACAGTAATCAGAGGTTATGGCTAAAGCAATTTAACAATGCCGCCCATGCTTGCTATTGTTAAAAGGTACCCATGTAGCCCCCTATAAGCGACTGCATAACAACTAAAGTTGAGCAGTTAGTCAGAAATCTAGAATCTCACTTGATGTGCTCTATACTAACTGTCTAGGCTAATTGGGACTACAGAGGTTGTCGGGGACATTAAACTTCATCATGCCGAACAGATAAACTCATCTACACAACTAGTCTGCTTTCACAGCCTTGTTGTGTTTATAATCGTGCTCTTGCAAGTCATTATAACTCAAAACTTTAAGGAAGTTGTTGGAAGCTTAGTGATGGTGACGTTGAAGTCATGCGACCATGGTGTAGTTCGTTTATAGCCTACATTTAGTTTTTGACATCTGCTGATTGTAATTAAGCTTCAAAATTCATAAAAGTGGTGTTCATTTGTGAAGATAATCACAATAAACAAAACATGTAAGAATCATAAGCTTTTGTTAGTCTCAGACCTTATTTTCTGCAACAGTCCAAAAGCCAATGGAAAAATCCTATTGGGTTTTTGTCAAAGGAACCAGGGTGATGTTAACTTCCGGGTTGGCCTACAGATATGTCATCCCTGCACCACTCTATTGTGAGAAAGCTGTTTAAGAAGACACTGAAGCAGCATTTATATCCACTGTTAGCGGCGTACTTTTAACCTGGTTTTCCCATGCACCCTTCACCAGTAAGAACCCATTTCAATTACACGTTAAAAAAACTCCTGCGTAAGGAAAGCGGCGCTCGGGTTTATAACGCTGCTTTTTGCACAAAACACAGCCTGTATGTAAACAGAATAACGTAAAATTCATTCTGTTCTGCATACAAGGTTGTATCAGATTGCTTCAGAAGACTTGTCTCCTATTTGAGTTGACAATCCTACTTTCATTGTTGTAAAAAAATGTCTTCAAGACAAGGAAGAAAGAAAGTCCTACTGGTTTGGAACGACATGAAGGTGAGTAAATGAAAGATATTTCTATTTTAGGTGAACTATTCTTTTAAGGTAAGCTAAAAGGCTTTGTGAGGAATTAGCTGAGATTTATTTGAAAAAGATTCATTTCCGTCAAAATCTTTAAGCGGCTCTTATAAGGGTGAATTACTTAAAAGGCTTAGTCTGGGTCATACATCTGTCAAAGAATTTTCACCTCACCTTGCAGAGGTGTTTACTGCAACAAGTCTCAGCACTGGGGCTCAAGTCTGTCATTTTGACGGCTCTTTGATCTAAGCGTAGCTGCAAATTTTAATACTTGATGCGCCATTAGCTGAGGATGCGAAGGTGAATCTTCCATCTGAAATTAAAAACAGCCTCCGAATACCACCTCAATAATGCATTAATGCCCTGATTTATCCAGCTGTAATGGAATATTTTGCCATGGGCTAACTGTCTTGGCTTCTTGAATATCTTCTTCCTCCAAATATGCTCAACTGTATAAGAGGCACAATGTGCAATCTGCTCATTTCTTTACTCATGATTAATTGTTATGGGCATAATATATGCAGAACTTTGGAAATTGTAGTCCTCTGCATTAGAAATGATTATTTAAAGTTTGCCCTGATAAATCCTCAGCAACTGACATTGAATGTCCATGTACGTGTTTTTCTGAAATGAATGTTTATTTATAAAAAACACACATCTTTCTAGTGTTGCACCTGCTGAATTCATTCAACAGAAAATGAAAGGAAAAACACATTTGGTTTTCTCTGATTGCTCAAGCTCCCTTGTGTTACACAACCAAATGAGCCAAGTCTCTTTAATCTAAGATTTGACATTCAGCGGTGCGAGAAAGTCACTGAACTTGAATCGCATTTGCATCTTTCTCATGATGGATCAGATTAAAGAAACGCGATGATTGCGTGAAGTCCCCTGACAGATTTTTTTAGGCCTTACCTTCAGAATTAAAGGTAATCCTAAACCCGTGCTTCTCTGTATGTCCTCGTAGATCAAAAAAGGTGTTTTGTCTGATGAGAAATACATTTGCATAAATAACAAACAAGCGAGCACACCACAGATGCACAATGTTTTGGAATAATTCGAGTGAATATGGATGAAAGACAAGGTTCATGAAATAAGCATCTGGAATGTTCATCTCTGGTCAAGATGTTGCAGTTTGGATCAGCTACAAACTGAAGCTTGATCATTACACAGGTGTGCCAAACATCCAACATTTACAAGCTACAGAAGACAAGTCAAATAAAGGTCAGTGACGAATCAGGATTGAATAAAGAAACCTCTTTTATATCTTTCATAATGGGTTTTTTTTTATTTTTATAATGGGTTTTTTCATTTCTAGGGTTTTTAGAAGTGGAAGTCATCAGTTAATAATGGTCAACAGAAACTACAATAGACTTTTTGTGTTCCACTTTTCCCCAATAGCAAAAAAAAAAAACAACGACTTTCCAAAAGAGATCAAATTCATTCTGTTCTGCATACAATAATATGTATATATGTATATATATATATATATATATATATGAAGAGTTCATTTGCAAAAACCGATAAACCCCAGGTTTAAAAAAAAAAAAAAAAAATGAACTGACTGCCGTGCGAGTTCACGTTTTACAGCAGAAACTGACAAGCACCTTTGTTGTTTGTGAACGCAACACGAGTCCGTTTTAGCGAATCAGCACGCAGTATTCAGGTCAGGTGACAAGGCTGCTAGTCACTTCAAAAAGACGCGCTAGCTGAGAGGAGTTTCCTCTAAAAGAGTTTCATCAAAGCTGACTAAAAGTGATCGAGGATGGATAATTTTGACGAACTTGATGAACCCGTGATATTTTCTTCGGGGCGTAAAAGGAAAATAAAAGCTGAAACTTTTTCACGGAACCTTGCTAAAGCAGCATGTTACAGTGGTGAGGGAAAAGTTATTGTGTGTATAATCACAACAACAACTTGAGTAGTGTTCACTTTGATAGCAATCCAGAAGAGCAGAATTGGTTAAAATAACATCGTACTCTTTGGTATTATGTTGGTGGGGGTCTAGTGTGGAGAAGCAATGACATTTAGCTTATGACCACTGGACTTATCATAGGGGTCTCTCATCCAGCATTCTGTACGTGTTTCTGTGGGACACCAAAGACTTCATCCCAGTTTCCTTGGATGGTGGATGTTATTTATAGACAGAAGCTGACATGAAACAACAGGGAATGAAGTTCAAAAGGATACTGCACAATCTGGCCAAATTCAAATATCAATGCAAAGGTCAATTAAGTTTGATTTTCCTCTTGCAGCTCATGTAAAATGACTCTGCACAGACAGAAGAATTAATTAATGGAGCTTCACAGATGGAGGCGCGTGTCCCGACCGATTGACCAGAACGAGGCCATAAAAAGTCTCTTTTGTGGGCATTGTCAGCTCCACAGGAGAAAACACTTGTCGTATTATTCCCTTCTGCAGGATGGCTGAGTGTTTGATTCCATTCGATATCCAGGCACAGCCGAACAGTAGCCTGTAAATGTCAATATCCCCTGTAGGCTCTTGCGCTTGTGGTCAACAATCTGCCCTGCTGGTTCAGAACAAAAAGCAAAAATGCAGATAAACAGAACTGGTGTGAATTTCAAAAAATTGTGTTTGGTAGATTACTTACAAATTGTAGTCTGTTACTGATTACAAATTAGTAATTGGATTACTATTAGTATTAGATTACACAAACTATGTAACATACTCCGACTACTCTTTGATTACTTTTAGATTACTTTTGACCTTACTTTTTTATCACATAGATTTGAATGGGATTATTGTTTACCGTTTTGATATAAATAAAAAAATATATATATTAATTTTAATTATTTTAAAATAAAAAAAAAACTAAACACGCACACACATACTCGGTTTTGATATCCTTGTGGGGACTCTCCATAGGTGTAATGGTTTTTATACTGTACAAACTGTATATTCTATCCCCTTACACTAACCCTACCCCTAAACCTACCTATCACAGAAAACTTTCCACATTTTTACATTTTCAAAAAACACCGTTTAGTATGTTTTTTTAAGCCATTTGGTTTATGAGGACACAGGAAGTGTCCTCATAAACCATGTATACAATAACACACACACACACAATAGTAAAAATAGAAATGCTTTCTATTTGTTTACCTGCATTTGGGTAGAACAGTTGGCCCTTTGTGGAAAGGAGTGACATATTTGTGTTCATTGTGGTATTAACCTCACAAAGCCACAGAGGAGGGATGTAGGACGTGCCATCAGCAGATCTGAGCTGTCAGAACCAATGTCTCAAACACAAGGGAACACATTACATTTTTAACAGCGGGACTAAAAGAAGTGAATATTTCATCATCTTTTTTCTTTTGCCTTTTCTCCCTTTGTCATAGCCCAGAAGAAAACTATGTCAGTGCACATTTTAAACAAAAAGCCATATAAAATACTAAGAGCAATTAGGATTTTGGGTTGCATTTAAGTCGAAAGCAAGCTGTGTGCTCAAGATGTGTACCATGCCCAGTCTTTCTAGGAAATGAAAGCTCTAGTTTAAGTTCTGCCAGGAAGACTCAATGTTACGTCACCTATTAGTTTAGATCTATCTAACCAATCATTATCTTACACTTGGAGTATAAAAGATTGGTACTTACACATGTCTGAGTTCGCAGATGCTCCGCCAACCTTCACCTCCATCCTCCCCACCACCACCAGGATGGTCCCTGTCCATACCTCCCAGGGGGTCGGCTACGCCCCTGCCTTCATCTTCAGGCAGGAAATGCAGAGTCCGCAACCCTTTAGGATGTGAGCTACGGACGAGGCCTACGCCAAAGAACTTTATCTTACAATATTTTGCTTGCTGATTGTTAATAATATCATTGTTACGTTATCTTGCCTCCCGAGTCTTTCTGGTAGAACTACCTCTAGTATGCAAACTGAAAATTATGAAAAAAGGTGGATTACTGTACATAATGAAATAAGTCAATATTCACAAATTAAATGGCTAGTAATTGAGATCTAGTAATTGAAAGCACATACTGTATATTTCTAGTGCATCATCAGGGTACAAAAAAAAAATGTGTTCAGGTGTTCTTGGTTTGTTGTAAATAAAATCTGATTTTCACCCCCTGCAGCTTTGATATTAAACACTGTGTTTGTTGCACAACCTGTTGTATTTGTATTCACGGCCAAAATGCAGTATTTTTCCTGTCCACTTTAATGTGTCCTCACTAAGTGCGAACCCTACTCCTGCAGCCAAGAGCAGTGAATCACGACTTGACAAGCCAGAACATTTGCAATTTTGGAGACTCTTAGTAACAAAATACTTTCACGCTTGCAAATCTAAAAACACTATGACTTGTAAATCCAATCACTTAATCTTAATATTGGACATAATTACTATTAATAAAATAGAAGAGGTGTTCTTCTAAGATTCAGAACTCTGTGCAAATGCCTAGAAGGCAGTAATATTTCAGTTTGATTAAAATTAATTTGTATTTTAAGTCAGCTGCATGGATGAAGTGATATAACATATGCAATCTATAGCTGATCATTAAGCTTCTACTTGAATGTTTCCCATCGATACGTACGTGTGTGTGTGTGGTCCTGGTAAACCTTACAGTGTGGGACCAAATGTCCCCACAAAGATAGTAATACCAATCATTTTTGATCTTGGAACTTTTTTTTTTTTTTTTGGTCCCCATGAGGAAAATATCTTATAAATCCTACTAAGTTTTTTGATCATGTAAAAATGCAGAAAGTTTTCTGTGAAAAGTAGGTTTAGGGTTAGGGGTAGTATAAAAATCATTACGTCTATGGAAAGTCACCATAAAACATGGAAACCCAACATTGTCTAACAGCGTTAAACATTTTTCTTCCTCTCCAGCACTGGTCTAATGAAGGGACTACAAGCCTCATTTCTCTAATGTAGTTTGGCAGCTGTGAGACATACATTAGAGAGTGCAGACAACTGGACACTGTATGGCCACTGTGGGGTTTTGTGAAGTGACGGCAGTAATTCTGAGTAAACAGAAAAGAGAGAAGGTTAGTGATGAGTGTCTCAAAAGCGAATCAAGCTTAGTTTGTGGAGTTGAGAAGTGGTTAAAGATCTGAGCTGGAAAACTCTGGAAGAGGTGATCCATGAACTGAAGAGCTCCTTAAATCCCACATTGCCATTGTGCCCTTGAGCGAAGTGCTTAATTCTAGGTTTGCCCAAAGGGAACCGTCTCCTGTAGTAAGTATACTGTAAGCCGCTTTGGATGAAAAGTATTTGCCAAGTAACTTCTGTCATTTTGAACATTTGCACCATAAGCGCCCTTGGAGAGATAAAACTAAATCACTGGTTCTCAAACAGGTATGTTTGATCAATTCTGAGCATCTAGTACTACCCAGTCACAACAATTTGTTGAGCTAACTGAGTGCAGAAGCTGTGTGAGTGACATATTTTGATTATATTTCTCTGGTCAAAATAAAACATCAGTCCCTTGACTGACCATTTTGGAGGTCTGTGGAAGAAACCTACCAGAGCAGCATAAAAAAAAAAACTTTATTGAGTATTTATGAGTATTTGAGCATAGAATTAGGCCTCATTTCAAGCAATATCACACAAGCAAAAGTTCTCGAATATCAATATATTGGTGCTGCTTTGTTCCTGAATGAATCGTTTTTGTAAAAATCCGTTGAGTAAATGTTTCAATGACTCAATTCAATTAGAATGAGTCAATGGTTCACTCATAAAAACAATCCTTGCATAAGAATATGCCTACACCCATATAGTTGGCGAAAAACAGTATGTGAGCCAAGTAATATGTCTGAATTCATAATTCATAAAACAGAAGGTGAAAAGTACGTGGATGACCTACTGAGATTCTGAAGTGCGCATACAATGGACACATTGGCCTGGTCACAAATGGCACCCTAAACCCTCACGGTCTTCCTCTGAGTCTGCACTTTTGTGACGTAATGCCGCTTTGACTGCCGGGTAAAGTCCTCTGCGAAGTGTGCAAAGGGGGTGCCCGCGAGCACCCTTCTGAAACCTAAAATGATGAATGGGATACCCTGTGGTCTTAATGGACTTAACGGACACGCGCACGTGGCAGCCATTGTAAGTCCACAAGACCGAAAGTGCATAGAAGTGTGCCATTTTGGATTCAGTCTTTACTATCCCATGAGGCCATGGGACAGGAGTTGTGAATGGCAGTGAAGAGACGCAGCTGTGCTGGTAGGTCACATGACAGTGACAACATGGTGGATGTAGTCCGTCCGAATTTCATTTATGCTACATTCATACTAAATAGAAAATACTTTTTTAATAGTCATGAAGTAGGTTTCAAACCAAATGTAGAATGAACTATAAAGTATGCGATTTCGGACGCAGCAAATCACTTATCGCCACCTACTGGTGTAACTATGGAATTCCCCACCACTAAAAACAGTGCTATTATTTAAACACTTTTGAGGCGCCTCTCAACAATCAGATATGAGAACCAATTTTGAGGTCACTTTTTTGGGCCAAACTGAATAGTACTTTCTGTGGTCAGGCGCCAAGCCTCGATTACCTTGAATGTACAAAATTGCTTTGAATAAAAGCATCTGCCTAAAATATAAATGTAAATATCTCGCCTTTTTTTGTCATTTGCCCCAATTGCCGCTCTCTTTCGCATGCAGAATAAAATTGTGGTGTATAAGCATGCAGTGCACTGCTTGTGAATGGTCAACAACTTGCAGAGGGAATGTTTTACATTTCATCATATCTTGTACCACAGTTTGACCTAAACAAATACACACAAACACACTGAAGGAAGGAATCACATAGCTTGACTACAGAATCATACATTAATGGTTGAGGGGATATTTATACAGATATTTCTGAACACTCCACAGGAGTGTTGATACTAGTCAGTCCTCTGAGGCCATCATCATGTCCCATCCAGCTGAGCACATCTGCATCTGTCTATAAAATGAGGAGCCGGAAGTGATGTCTCTGATCACCCGGTGTGTGTGCTGCAGTGCCCATAAATAGAGTAGTAAATGTAATTACGGTGCAGAGGGACCGCAGGTGCCCGTGGTTTGGTGTATGTGTGTGCGTGTGTGTGTGCTCACGGGTCTCGCCCATATGTCTTCACACAGATGTGTACTCTGTAGACACTCTGATATGACTGTTCCACAGAGACCTGTACTCCAGCTGGGAGAGGTGTTGGCAGGTTGTGTGTGCGGAGGCTTTCACCATCCTAGCTTACAAGCTGGTTCATTATTAATGCTGCAAAGTAGCTACAGTAAACTTTGCTTACTTATCTATTTCCATATACTTTTCCATGTCATTTGGCTTTTAAATATGTGTGTTACCAGGCATGATGATGTTCTAGACTATGGCTTAAGTTTTTGAAAGTCTTTTATGCTCACCAAGGCTGCATTTATTTGATCAAAAATACAGTAAAAATGGAAATATTGTGAAATATAAATACAATTTAAAATGAGTGTTGTCTATTTAAATATATTTTTAAAATGTTATTTATTACTGTAATTGCAAAGCTGAACATTTCAGCAGCAATTTCTCCAGTCTTTATTGTCACATGATCCTTCAGAAATCATTCTATCATTCTATGTTATAATGTGGACATTTGGACACCGAACTGCTCCTTTGAACATTCAAGACAACTTATATACTTAAAAGTTGCACTATTGAGTTTATACTGCTTATACATTTTATACATGACTTAACACTGCATATTTATTCTAGAATGATTCTTGTCCTTTATGGCAAGCAGGACGAGGCTGAGGGCCGTGAGAACAGCGTGAGGTCGGTGGCGTGATCGATAATGAGCACCACCTGTGCACCGCACTGGTCTCGTATCTCACGGAGGAGCTTGGGAGCATGAAAGGAGGAGTGACGACAGTGAAGAGAAGACCAGGCCTGGATTTATGTTATGTTTTGTTTATGTGTGCGCGGCAGTTGTCCGTGAGGGGCTGCCGCTTTTTACTTTTGTTTTGTGTTTGTTTATTTTGATGCATTAAAGTGTGTTTGAACGTTCGCCAGTTCCAGCCTCCTTCTTTCCTGAACAACATACCTCGCTACATTCTTATTTAAACTATTCTATATAAATAGTTTACATGTATTTCCTTCTTTTTTATTTATAAAAATACAGTTGTGGTGAGGTACATAGACAAACATTTCAATGCTTTTTACATTGTGTGCCATTGTGTACGTGACGAATAACACTTGAAACAAGTTCCGTTGACAGCATCTGTTGCTTGTAAACAGATTTTTGTAAAAACTGGGGCAAATTACCTTGCTCTTCATTTTGTAAAAACTAAAACAGATCATGTAATGACTTTCACAGTCGTCATGAAATGAAAATTATTTCAACTGTTATTGAAAATTATTAAACTGTATTTTTTAAAATGCATCTTACTGATATTATTTGAGTGATTCATGCAATTTTAAAACAAGACTTCTCTCCGGTAATATGATTCTCAAATCATTTAGTCTGCATAAACCCCAAGCTCTTATTCAGGGGTGTGTTTCAATTATCACCCTCTATCCAATCAACAACCAATGCACCGAACCAAGTCCCTGCCCTACATTTTTTTATATTTTTCGACAATGGAAGATTTAAAAACAGAATATTGAAGCTTGTATTTATCAGTTCTTCCAGTTCAGTTCTTCCATGAAAAATGTGTTATTTGAGCTATATAAAAATGTAATCATCAATTTATCAATCAGTTAGTTGAAGTTACATTGTTAAAATTAGAACTAGCTGAATGAAGACACAGCACTGAAATTTAAGAATTAAAATCTGTTAGCGGCAAACTAATGCAAGAACACACATTAGTGATGTACAAAAGGATAGCATGATTGCAAACTTCCACCAGGTACATTTCTGGCTGTAATGTTGCATCATTCTCGTGGGTCCTGAAAGACACGACTGCACATAAGATCATCTGCACTTCTTGCCTTTCCATCCTCTGTCTTTTAGGTTCTCCTGTTTCTGTAGGTGTTGTGAATAAACCTCAGGGAAACATCACGACCACTGTTGTGACATAAACAGGCATCCCAGCATGCTCAGCTAATGAGTATGCAGGCTCTGTCCGCTTCTCTCTCTCTCTCTCAGACACACAAGTTCTTTGCGATCAGCCCGTGACATGAAGTGTGGACAAAGTCCTGGAAGACTGCTGGAACTCTCAGCTGTACTGTCTATGCCTGCTGTTGAGTGTTTTTCTCACACTGTGCAATGTGTGTGCAATGAAAAAAGTGCTTCACGTAGTGGTAACATCTTGTTATAATATTACTAAGTCAAAATTAATGACATCACTGAACTTTTCAAAAGTTTTTTTTTCTTCCAAAGACATTCTAATGTCGCAAAAGATTTCTGCCAGATAAATGCTGTTCTTTTGAACTTTCTATTTATTAAAAAAAAAAAAGCATCACTATTTCCACAAAAACATTAAGCAATGTTTTCAACATTGTTTCTTGAGCATCAAATCAGCATATTAGAATGATTTCTGAAGAATCATGTGACACTGAAGACTGGAGTAATGATGCTGAAATGAAAATTCAGCTTTGCCATCACAGGAATACATTAAATTTTTTAAATAAAGTAGAACATAGTTATTTTAAATTGTAATAGTTCAATATCACAGTCTTTACTGTATTTTTTTTTTTAACAAATAAGCACATAGAGACATAAGAGACATCTTTCAAAAACATTAAAAATTCAAAATTTTGAATGATAGTTTAAATACATCAGGTTATACCAACAATACTAAACTTAAAGGGATAGTTCACCCAAAAATGAAAATTCTATCATTAATTGTCAACAACCCTTGTGTTGTTCCATACCTGTATGACTTTCTTTCTTCTGTGGAACATAAAAGAATATGTTTTGAAGAATGTTTCAACTATTTTTGTGCAATGAAAGTCAATGAGGTTTAACACACACACACACATTGGGTTTTCATATTTTATGGGGACATTCCATAGACATAATGATTTTTATACTGTAAAAACTGTATATTCTATCCCCTAACTCAACACCTACCAATCACAGAAAACTTTCTGCATGTTTACATTTTCAAAAAACATCACTTAGTATGATTTATAAGCTATTTTCCTCATGGGGAGCAAAAAATGTCCCCACAAGGGCAAGGGTTTCAGATATTGCCATCTTTGTGCAGACATTTTGTCTCAATAACATAGGGTTTACCTGAAACACACACACACACATTTTAAAAAATTTGTACATACAGGTTTTAAACAAAATGATGGTGAGTAAATTGTTCATATTCATGTCTATATGTAGTAAAATGCACATATGCAAGACCCCAAACATTTTTAACCCAGTGTATTCAGCACCTTTCCTGAAATATGCACCTCATAAAACCCAATGTTTGGTTTTACATTGAGTTCCGTTAGGCTTTAATGTCACATATTTCTTTATAGCACTAATTAGTTCCCTTACGGCATATTTTTACAAAACGCCTGCTGAAACTTCATCCCTCCTCCAAAACTGCACAGGTTTTTTTCTTTGAGTTTCCTCGGCAAGCTGATGTTTTACATGTTGAGTGTTGTGTCCGTCTGACCATGACTTCCTCTTCATTGTTAATGCAGGCAGGAAGTACTGATGCATGAAGCTCCTGCTCCTGTAAGGACGAGTCTCTCAGAGCATCTATTATGAGATTATAAATGAGGCAGCCAGTGCCTCAAGGACAGAGGAACTATTGATGGACTTTTGATCAAAACAGCCAACACAAACACACGGAGGAGTCTGCTGTCCGAGTGGAGAGAGAGTAACAAAACACTGATCTGCAATGGCTATTATAATGATATCCAGTCAAATGAAAGTTAATCAGACCACAAGAATACTGTTCCTTCAACAGTTGCTGGTAGGTAAATTTACATAACACTCTGTGGAACACAAAGAAAGAAAGCCATAGAGGTTTGGAACGACATAAGGTTGAGTAAATGATGACAGAATTTTCCTTTAAGCTTAAATTAAGCAAATTAAATAATAATAAAAAATGTTATTCAGTTCAACCTAACAGATGATCTACAGTAAACAAACACAGGATTGGCTGCTTTGTCTGTAAGGCAGGACTACAGCCTCCCATTTCTCCCATTCAAAAATAAACAAATAAATAAAAGGTACCAACAATAGATTCTGACTGTTAAAATATATTTAATTATATTACATTACACACTACCGTTCAAATGTTTGGGGTCAGTATGAATTTTAATATTTTTGAATGAAGTGCTCTTCTTTTCTATTTGAATATATTTTAAAATGTAATTTATTCCTGTGATGCAAAGCTGAATTTTCAGCATCATTACTCCAGTCTTCAGTGTCACATGATCCTTCAGAAATCATTCTAATATGATGATTTGCTGCTCAGGAAACATTTCTTATTATTATCAATGTTGAAAACAGTTGTGCTGCTTAATATTTTGTGAAAACAGTGATGCAAGAAGTTTCTGATGTATAGACAGTGCAAAAGAATTTGACTTTAATATGGCATAAAGTTGCAGTTTCTATCATTTTTTTAAATATCCAAGTTCTAGAGTTGATTTATCTGTGTGAAACCAAACATTTAAATTTTTTAGTGACAAATTTGGTTAAAAATTGAAATGGGTGCTTGCATATTTTTTTACAAGCATCCACAGAGAGTTTTGTGAGAGTTTTCAAAAGACACAAAATTAAAAATCCTCACAAAATATTTGGCAGTTTAGCTATCAGAATAGTCATTTCACACAACTGTAGCTGGTTATATTGACTTTCCAGAACTGAAATATCAAAGCAATATAATCACTTTCAGTGGATGTAAAAACCTTTTTCATTAATTTAACATCAGAGCTCTCTTCTCAGACAAAATCATTTATTGGCTCTCCTATGTTTCATTCTGGCAGTGTTTTTAACGACAATGTATATTTGATCTGCTTCAAATGAGATATTACTAAAACCCAGTACACAGCTGCTGACAAAACAATAAATCATCAGGGGTAATCAGCCCTGGTTGAGCTGAAGAGATTGTCCTCATAAACTGACCCTAGACCAGTTTATACTACTCAAAGTCAAACGGAACGATTTGGAAATCTGCAGAAAACTATAAAAACTAATCTTAGATCGGAGGAAGTGAGCTCTTTTACTACATTTCCCACCCGCAGAGTGAATTTTCTCCATCAAATCTAACTTTTTATGCTTTCTCTTTTTTCTGGTATTGATCAGAAAGGAGGCAGATGACAGCTAAAATAATGCTTTTTTGAGGCTTGAGCGAGTGTTTCAAAAGAGATGAATTACACTGTGTGTTATAAATGTCCCACAGAGTGCCTGTTGGGTCCCACCCGGAACAATCTATTTGTAGAATGTCAGGAAAAAAATTGGGGATATAAATCTTTGGTTTGTAAGTAGAAAATCGGGAATAATCATTGAAGTGAATCTGTTTTTGATGGGGGTGGCACAGGGGTGTTTTGGATATTATGCTTTGGTGCTTTTGGATTTCATCTGTTTCACAACAACATTATGATTAGTCGGAGCCCTAGTCAAACAGTTGATCACGTTGGAGACTCACGTATGAATTTGATCTGATTAACATTTTTTAATGCAATAATAAGATAAGTCTATTCAGCGCCTTATTGACATGTCTGTTTAGGTTTTGTTTCACATTTATGTTCACGTTCAAGTCAAGTCAAGCTCTAGTTATGTCAAGTCACCGTCGTGTTTTGTTAGCTTTGTATTTGTTTCATTATTTCAATAAACTGCACATGAGTTATTCACTTCAACTCACGGTGATGACTTGTTACAGAATACACAACCAACAAACATAGCTAACATGAGGGCTAAGTACAGAACTATGGGGACCACATGACCAAAATAACCAATGAAAAGATGGAACTAATGATCATTAACCAATGAAATGACAAGACTGCTATCAAGATATTAGGACAATGAACCAAAGAAACCAAGACACATGAACAAGGGAAGCCGAGATCACATGACATGAAACACATGACTCAAACATGAACTTCAAAATAAAAGACACAACATAATAAACATGAACTAAGAATATGAAAACATGAACATGAAACAAAACCTAAACTGATGTGACAATGATATATGCAACAATTTGACATTGGCCTCATTGAATAGGCACATACCCGTAGAGTGACCCCAAAAATTATTTAGATTTTGTTAATTTATTGCATTAGATTAATTTCTTTCAAATTATGCTTTACAGAACTGTACAGTTTAATGCTTTAGTTAGGAACAATTGTTTTTTTTTTTGTTTGTTTTTTTGTTTTTTTAACTATTTTCTTTAACGGAGACAAAAAATAATCACTAAAACAATATTTTAAAACACAATCTTTAGCTAAATTGTCATCATATTAAACAATTGGTTTTTATTGCTTTATAATTTAAAAACTCAATTTTAAAGGTACGCTATGTAACCTTTTTTTTATTCTAAATTTATATAATGAGCGAGTACATCATGAATCTATCTTCCAAACTGTGTTTTTGTCTTAAGGCCCAGATATTCTCAGCGAGGTTCTTTTTCGTTCTTCACTTAGGGGTAAAAAGTAGTTCAAAATACGTGACTTGCGATATACTGTTAGCGAACATCCCAAAGCCGCCGGCACTGATGAGAGCGGTGTTTAGATGAATATGTAAATATGTGCTTTCTTTTCAATAACAAAATAAACACAAAACAAAAATGACAGTGGTGAGAAAACAGTAGTTAATAAAGCATCTGATAGATGATATGCATCACAGAGTTGTGTTTGCGCAAGCTCTGCAATTCAGCACTCCAAGTCACATCACGTTTATTTATATAGCACTTTATACAATAGATTCTTTAAAAGAAAGCAGCTTTACGGTATTAGTGTCAGAATTATTCAATTTCTACTATAAAGCACTTCTCCAGTGTATTCATGTTTTTAATCGTGGATGTATGACCTCGACGGACTAAACAGAAGAAATGAACTGGAGAAGATCTCCATGTCAAAGAAGGCGGAGCCCCAGAGCCACACCTACCTATTACGTAATCACCACAGACCAATGGTAGTTTAGAGGTGTTCACCAACCTTTGGCAAGCTGTTCTAACTTCTGAAACGAACACAAAACAAACCTGATTTTGTTCGAAATGGCGTCGCACCAATGTGATCTTTGATTTCGCTCTAAGTATATCGGGGACTTTATCCTGAATCACTGTGGTATGCCTATAGTAAATGTTTATATTCTGACTATTTTAGACCGGGCGGGATGACAACCACTGCAGAGTATCCCAGTACCTGCGTGACTCGTCATAGACATAAACAAAGAGAAGTAGGTCCGGCTACAATGTTCTTCCACAAGACGCATGTAGTTTTATTTAACCGCTAGAGTGCCACAAGTAACATAGTGTACCTTTAACTTCTTTTTGTGAAGGGCTTTGCTTAAAGGGTATTATTTCCACCACAGAATAACAAAAAAGTAATTGAGACCTTTTATCTCACAATTCTGACTGAAAAATAAAGTCAGAATTCCAAGATATAAACTCAGAATTGCGAGAAATAATTGAGTTTATATCTCTCAATTCTAACTTTTTTCCCCACATAATCATCAAATATAAACTCGCAATTCTGAGGAAAAAAGTCAGAATAGTGAGGTATAAACTTGAACTTGCAAGAAAAAAAAATAGTGCAATAAAAAGTCACAATTACTTCTTCATGTTTTTTTATTCTGTGGTGGAAACAAGCTTCCATATTATGTGTGTTTTAAGTGTCTAGGTATTTTGGGGCCAATATATCCTACAAATGGAACCTCTTTGTTTTTATCAATTTTGCCGGGCCTTCAATTCTCAGAGCTACATTACATTCGCAACATCACACAACATCAGAATTAGCTTTTAAATGAGTGTTGGCGTCTTTGTTACCTCTGCTTCTGTCTCCGCACAGTCAGCAGTCGCTGAGGGTTCACTCTAATATGTGATCGGCAGCAATTACACGTGTCTCCTCTGATGCACAGCTAATGGGACTGGATGAGACCCAGTCCAGCTCCTCTGCCTGATCGGAAATCAATTTCACTTTTACAGCCCTACATAAATTCAAATATAGCGAGCCAGGACTGCTGAGAAGATACTCAAGCATAATGTCATTGGTGAGAACCATGAAATATTTCAGGACACCTCTGGAGCTGGCTGTATTTATTATTCTAACGGAAAAATAAGGCATAAAACATAAACTGAGGCAAGAAGCTATACAGCACGGATGATTCCTATTATAAGTACCGACTGGGAAATAATCAGTTGAAAGCAATGTCATTTCACTTTACAATGGAACATAGCCTGTTTCCGTGATGGCAAATGTATATAAAACGTGTCATACATCGGTAGCCATAATTAAAGCAATAGTTCACCCAAAAATGAAAATTATCCCATGATTTATTCACCCTCAAGCCATCCTAGTTATATATGACTATCTTCTTTCAGACAAACACAATCAGAGTTATGTTAAATAATATCCTGGCTCTTCCAAGCTTTATAATGGTAGTAAATGGGGCTTGAGATTTTGAAGCCCAAAAAGTGCATCCATCCATCATAAAAGATATCCACTCGGCTCCAGGGGGTTAATAAAGTCCTTCTGAAGTGAAGAGATGGGTTTTAGTAAGAAAAATATCTATATTTAAAACTTTATAAACTATAATAACGCAAGTCTAGTTCCGGCGGAACAGTGACCTCTGACCCGACGCATGACATATTGACGAACGTGGAAGCGCAGGGGATGGATCAAATCAAAACACTGGTTACAAATTAAAAGTCTAAATATATTAATTTTTAAAGAGAAATGTCGGAGGATTTTGATATAAGAGAAGAGGAGCTTAAATTTGTTGCCCAGCCCTATTTGTTTGAACCGTAAGATACTCTCACCTAAGCTTACGCTACTCCTACATCCTACGTCATGCGTCGGGTCATAGGTCACTCTTCCGCCGGTACTCGACTTGCGTACTGCCATTGCCAAAAGCTAGTTATTATAGTTTATAAAGTTTTAAATATGGATACATTTCTTAAAAAAAAAAACATTGCTTCGCTTCAGAAGGCCTTTACTAACCCCCTGGAGATGTATGGATTAGTTTTAGGATGGATGCACTTTTTTTGGGCTTCAAAATCTCGAGCCCCATTTACTACCATTATACAGCTTGGAAGAGCCAGGATATTATTTATATACCTCCGATTGTGTTTGTCTGAAAGAAGAAAGTCATATATAACTAGGATGGCTTGAGGGTGAGTAAATCATGGGACAATTTTGAAGTATCCCTTTAAGTCTGATTCATCAACCACCAGTACATTCATTGCTTGGAGACGCACAACTGCTGAACATTTTTGGCATTTTATGTCTAAAAATTATTGTGGTATTATTGTGTCTAAAAAGTAAGTCACTCAACTGATAATTGAACTGTAAAAGAAATATAACGCTGCTGGTCTGAATATCATGTGCATTTGTTTACCTTCAGCCGAATCACGGAATAACAGCACTCAGTGTGATAATGCTAAATTATTTTCTGCATAAACATGCTATTGATTACACGAAGTCCAGGTCTATACATAAAAGTGTGTTATTGTGTTTCAGCTTGTTTGGAGAGTGTTCAAGCGACGGAGCGAAAAGTTTACAGTAAAGCCCTGGGTATACTTCGTTTTTTTTTTTACTCTAACGTACGCGCACAGTCAAACGCACAGCCTTGCAAAGCATACTTCATTCGACTCGTACGTGTACACAGGCGTTCGACGCATGCAAAGTTTTGAGCAATCTCTCGCCACGAGTTACAACTCATGTAAATATACTTCTATTCTTTCATGCTAGAGTTGTACAAATGAGGGCACTTTCTAACCTCTTAGCACAATCTGTCGTCTGTATGGGCCTCCATTGTCGCTGTAGCAAGCATGCATTTCAGTCTGTTCTGTTTATGCAGGTTTTCTTTGACTACCTTGTGAATCGACGCCCCCAGGGCACGGTTGCCACCTTGTGGATAAACTAATTACTGCAAAAAAATTAAATGTGCATGTGCGACCTGCGCGTACAAAGTACAAAAATCCAGCAGTGCGCGTACTCTTCTGATGGCGAAATTCGCATCATGCGCACTGTACGCTGACCCTCGCGTATACGCGTGAAAAGTAAAGTATACATTGGGCTTAACTTGTGCGGAAAGCCCTTATATGGAGATGGTTTGAACGTGTATTATGCTAATTACTAACTTAAGGCACACGCCTCATTTAAAATACATTTACAATAATCTGGATTCGTCGACATTAGAACAAGTATAAGAACAAATTCATGTTGTGAATGAAATATCGAGGATTTCTTTGCTAATATGAAACTTACTCATTACTGCCTTACATGCTGCATAAATGCGGATATGACCTAACAACATGTGACTGGGGACAAAGTTTAACTGGAAATTCATATCAAGTAAGCCTCAACAAGTAGTTCATTAAAAAAAAGTTAAAATAAGAACTCACAAGGGCATTAGAATTCATGGCTTTGAACATAAAACTCTGTTTAATTAATTATGAGACACAGCCTTTACTTCTGCCGCATATATAAGTTGTGCCTGTCTTAAATGGTCGAAGGAGTTTTTTTTTTTTTTTTCACACCAGTGCTATCCGAGGAGGATTTTTTTTTTTTTTTTTTTTTTTTTAACAGTAGATTGGGGACCTGCCTTGTGATAAATGCCACATTTAATGCCTGGGGGAAAATGATGGGCAGTGATAATTTCACTCCTGTAATGTTTGACCTGCTTGCTGAGCTGCATGGTGGAGTGATGGATGTTTTCTGCATCCATCAGCCTGGTTATAGTGGTCGTAATGAGGAAGAACGGTTGAAATACTACAGAGACACCAGGGTTCACGGGCTCAGCTTCCCGAGACTTCCTTAGCGTAGCTTCTTATGACTTTACAAAACACAAGAGATGTGCTGCGAAATGCAGATTTAACAAAGTGGTGAATTGCCAGTGAGGTGAACAAGCAGTTTTGTCTTGGGGGTTCGTTGGTGGGTGTAGCTAATTACACTGCTAATAAATGACAAGCTTTATTCTTCATAGGCATCTGGCCAGCCGGCTCGTTAAGGAGTGTTAATAAATGGGCCAGCAGTTCCTTTAACAAGAAATGCATCTTTAGTCGATTATTCTTGCTCAATAGAGGTTTTGGACTTAAAGTTATGAACTCTTTGTACGTATTCACTGTTCACATTCAGAAGAATAGACCTCTATTGTGCAATTCTGTGCATTTAAGCAGCTATTGTTCTGGTGGTGATGCGAGAACAAGCTCTGAAAAAGAATCAGTACTTCTTTTTTTTTTTTTTTTCTTTTTTTTTTGTGAACATGGTTGAGAAAGTTCTGGAAAAATGTCTTATACTTAAACACTTATAAGATCTTCTGACATGAAAATGCTAATAAAATTATGATGTTTAGTGGAGACAGGCTATAGTTTAAACTTCTAGTTCAAACCCTTTTTAATCTGAATTATGTCCTTCAAACTACAATTGATGGACATTATTTTGGTTTGAATTTGGCATAGTTAAAGTAACTTTCAAAATGTTGGGGTCAGTAGGATCATTTAATTGAACATTTATACTGTTACAAAAGATTTCTATTTCAAATAAATGCTATTCTTTTATGGCTTTTATTAATCAAAGATTCCTGAAAAAAAGTTGCTATATGTAAATGTTAAAATACTAAGCAGCACAACTGTTTTAAACATTGATAATAATAAGAAATGTTTATCGAGCATAAAATCATCATATTAGAATGATTTCTGAAGGATCATGTGACACTGAAGACTGGAGTAATGATGCTGAAAATTCAGCTTTGCATCACAGAATAAAATACATTTTAAAATATATTAAAACAGAAAATAGTTATTTTAAAGTGTAAAAAATATATATTTCACAATATTACTGTATTTTTTAATAAATGCAGCCTTGGTGAGTATAATAGACTTATTTTATAAAACATTTAGAAATATTTTCAACCACACACGTTTGAATGGTAATGTATATAAAATACATCAACTAAATAGTTCATTGAATATAATACAAAAATATTTTACCACAGAATGTGAATCAATTATATAATGTGTAATGTGTAATAATATCTCAGTAATCAGTAATCAATAGCAAAAATCTAGATTTATAACTAAAAGTTGAACAGTTTATAACCTGTAAATCAAAAAGATAACATATATATATGTCTTATATATAAAAATGCTAAATGTGTATTTCTAAATACTAACATTAATGTTTTGAGTATTTCAAGTCACAATCTGACATATGCAGCTGTTGTCCTACAGTTACCAGATTACACGGCTGTCTGGATAAATATTAAACATTTATGCTTCTGTCAACACAAACACTGCACTTAGCTTACTTAGCCTTTGTTGCTGGGGCGGCTAAAATTTGTGCTAGTGCTGGAAAACCGAGAGGTCTCTCTCTCTCTCTCTTTCGTTCATTCTTTTTCTCTCTCTCTCTTTCTTTTTGCTGATGTGAAACAGGTCTTTCTGGCATTCCTCCTACAACATTAATTAATACTCTTGCTCGTGATGGATCGCTCCCGCTTTAGCCCATTCATCACTTCCTGTATGAGGCTACGACTCAAAGCTAGCTCGCTCCAGCTCTGTTACTTCTCTCAGATCTGACAAACACTTTCATATTTTGTGTGATATTGCTGTAAGATCACAAACAGAGAGAGAGCTGCTCTTTAGCTCCTCGAGTCAAACCTGTTAGTTAGCATTATACAGATTAATCTTGAGCATTAGCGTTCATTCATCATGGCTTGTCGAGACATTGCAGGATTTTGAGATGCTATAAATCAGTGCTGTTGCTTAATGTTTCAACTTTGCTTCTGCATTACAGACACTGAGAATATAATTCAAAAGAGTTGTAAAAGTGACAAGTATGTTAGCAACACTGGATTTACCTTTCCCCCCAAAAAACAGTCAAGAGTCTGTCCATCTCCTGGGCTTTTTATATGTGGCTCTTTAAACTCAACAACGATGCCTTTAACCTTCGGCAAAATGAAGCCTGGCACTTTAATTACAGGTCAGGAAAGGCTCTGCTAATGATTAGCTGTTAGCACTGACATCCTAATATAGATCTTTCTCTCCTCGGAGACTAGGAAGGTGATGCATCGGCCTGCTTGGTTCGTAGAGACCCACACCTGCCAAGCAAAAACAGACCTAATGTAAATTAATATGCAGAGATGGCAGTCACTGCAGGCTCTCTCACTAGTCTGGATAACAGGGGTGTGTCGCTGATGTGCTTCAACATGATGAAACGTTTTATTGAGGTGTGGGATGATTTAGGGGCTGCCAGGGCCAGCGGAGCGGTAATGTTACAGTTTAGGAGAGGAAAATGATCCAAGGATTTTGATGCAAAGAGAATGTCATAGATTTCATTGTTTGAAGGGATAGCCTAAACTCAATCTCATGGGAGAATTTAACTATTGAGGTGGTGATTTTGTATGAATTTTTATGATGTGAATCGTACGAAAATGTATGTTTGTTTGTTTTTTTTGTAAAAGCAAGCATGAAGGTCCTCCCCTGACCCCACCCCTAAACCTACATGCCACTAAATGAGCCATCTGACCAGTACAGTATGTTAGTCATAACGTTTAAAAAACTATATGTTGTATGTCTATACATAACTGTTAAAAAAATTATTTGTACTCTTTTTTTCATGACAATGTTTTGTTCTTGTTATCCACTCTAAATAGGACACCTTTCTACACTTTTGCAGCATTTTATTTTTTATTTAAAGTTCATTTTAAGTCAAGTTTCTTGTGCTAAAATGGTTGCATTTTTTTTTACATGACCATTTTCATCCTCTTTCTGACGCTAATAAAAAAGCCCTTAAACAGTAAGTGGATCGAATGAAAACGTACGAATTCATAAAAATTAGCCACCAATTCGCCAAAACATAAAATTGCCATGAGATTGTGTTAGATGACCTGATATTTATGAGTCCTGATGGAAGATCCAACCACAGCCCATTATTGGATTTCTAGCAGAAGCGGTCAGGTTTTGATTTTTTATCTGTTGGTATTTGATAGAATCCATGATACCATGTATCTGAACAAGATGTCCAGGACCTCCAGCAGAAAAATAGGCCCACAACATTAAAGATCCAGTAGTATATTTAACCGTGGGCATGGGGTACTTTTTATCCCTGTTTGCATCAAACCCATCTGGTGGGTTTGCTGCCAATATTTTTGTCCCGTTTGAAGTTCCAGTCGTGTCTGTTGACTGATTATGCTTGAGTTTGTTTTTGTATGAGCGAGGAGGATTTTTCTTGAAACCCTCCCAAACAACTTGTGGGGATAGGTGATGTTTGATTTTTTTTTTTTTTTTTTTTTTTTTTAGGCTTCCTGGCCCCAAGACTCAACTAATGTCTGCAATTATCCATCTGTTACCCTTGAGTCTTTGTCCACTCAAATTCTCCTCCTCACTGAACATTAGGATGATATAGACACACGTCCTCTTCCAGGCAGATTTGTAACATCTTTAGTTGATTGGAACTTAATTATTGCCCTGATGGTGGAAATGGGGATTTTCAATGCTTTAGCTATTTTCTTACAGCCACTTTCTATTTTGTGAAGCTTAACAATCTTTTGCTGCACATCAGAACTATATTCTTTGGTTTTACTCCTTGTGATGAATGATTGAGCAAATTTGGATTTTGTGTTTCCTTATACTCATGTGGAGCAGGAAGTAATGGCTGGACAATTTCATGTTCCTAAAAAATTTTAGGGGTGCCAAATATTGTGGCCAACATGTCTTGGAGAAAAATATTTATTTCATAATGTGATTTTCCCCCCACTCTCAATTCTTTCTGAATGAATGATCAAAAGGATAAGCAATGCAGATTTATTTTTACAGCCATCTTTGATCAAGGGTGCCATCAGTATAGAGTACATTATTTTCTTCTTTTCTATTTTCTTCTTTATTTACTAAATGAATTATGTGTTGCATGTACTAATAAAATGTATCACAGTATTTCTGACAAACTACAACATTGACAAAAAACTGACACCATTGCATTAGTGAAAATTAGTAAGAAAATGTCATAAAAGTTAGTGCTAATCAAAAATATATTGGGAAATTTGACACCTGGCTAATTATAAAAATTTAAATAAGATTTTATTATTTTGTATTCATTAAATTATTTTGAGTATTTAATGTGTTCTTTCCCAGAATGAGATTTTTTATTATTTTTCATTATTAACATGATTGTCATGTTATTTGCGAGCTCAAACTGTTTTGCGTCAGTCTTATTACATTCTAATTTACTCCTTAGCCAAACAGACCAACTCTATGGAAGACATTCTGTAACCCGCTAGAACCAAAGATGATAAATTTAGCAGGTGTCTGAAGTAGAGGACAGATTGTTAACTCAGGACACTTACTCTTTCTCTTACCTCAGATGCCTCCTGTCCCAACTCTCCCTCTCTAGTTCACACATTATATGCGGTCGTTCGGTATCTTGATCTGGACCTCTCATAAAGTGAGTCTGGCGGACTCATTAAACCTCTCACAGGACCTGATGGCACCTACTGGTCTACTAGATATCTTACAAAGGTGTGACACATGCTAAATGAGCCATCTGAACAGTACAGTATGTTAGTCATATTCCAACTCTGTTTCATAATTGTTGAAAAAAAATACAATGTACTTTTTAGCAAGTTTTATCCTTGTTATCCACTCTAAATAGGACTTTTTCTACACTTTTGCAGCATTTTATTTTATAAAGTATATAAAGTAATCTAAGTCAAGTTGATTGTATACTGTTATATATATATATTTTTTTTTTCCAGGACCATTTTCATCCTCTTTCTTTGCTATTAAACAACATATTTTCCTACTGTACCTGTACCAGAATCCAAACCCATCGTAACTATTCTCAGATTTGTCGCCAAAGGCTGAAGTCTCCGGAGGCTTCCTCAGCGCTTGATACACAGTGATATGAACAGTAACAATGCTATCGGTTTTACTGTATCAATTCTAGAGAAAGTCGTTGTCCTGTTGAAGTGCATGCAAAGTGGACAAACCAAACTCTTCCAGGCCTCAGCTACAACTACAGCATCCAAGGGTCAAAGTAGACGCTGTTTGCGGGCAGCCAATGAAGACCATAGGCTGGCATTATGCAAATGTGTTACATTGTTATGTAGGTATGTAACAGGAAGTGAGACTGGAATTGCTGATGACTCGTTTTGGCAGTTAAGAATTGATTCTTTCTTTTGGGAAACAATAATTCGCGTGACACTAACATGAAACATTCGCCTTAATGGAAAGCACATTTACACTGTCTTAATTGTTCCATATCCCTATATATAGTGCACTAGGCCTATGTACCATCAAAGACTATAGATTTAGAAAGATGGATTCACTCCTATTGGTTAGGAATGGGAGAAACTGCAACGTGCAATATGGCGGAATACGTCTCGCCTTCTAAGTAAAAGAGCCAATCGCTGATTGATAAAGTCATTGCGTCACTGCAGCTGCAGTTAGAAGCTCCGGTTCCCATTTTTTTAACGCTATTTGAGCATAAGAAACAACATTAATGGGGCAGTTCATGTCAGATTTTGTTGCTGATTTGAAATATGTTATTTAATTGTGAATTAGCCAAACCGTTTTTGAGATTTCAGGATTCCCTTATTCAAATAGATAGGACTTGGATGCCTGAAATAGGTGCAAATATGGCCACCGTATGAACAGACTTTCCTTGAAAGGGACTTTGATGTCATTCACCATGTAGACTTTAGACGCAGCTTCAGAGTCTATTTATAATGTATAATGGGCATGCTTTAGATTCTAGAGAGCATTTGATTGGACAGAAAATCTGACGAGAAGCTGAAGTGCAACGTGATGTCATCAAAAACACTGATCATTGATTGGCAGAAGTGAGAGACTGCAAGTTTTGAACGCTTATATCTTCTAAATGCGAATTTTGTCATTGTTTTGGAGCACACTAGCTTATAGATAACAGTAAGGCTAACATATTCATACGAAAAGCCAAAAACTTATTTACAGCGTTCCACTTTTTTTTCTGCTTTAGTTTGTATTTTAGGCATTTCGTACCAAGTGATCTTTTAACTGTGATTAAGGAAATTTTGTGCAAGTTCAACAACTTTTATAGTCAACAACTGTTGCTTGATCTTTCTTTTCTTTCTTTCTTTCTTTCTTTCTTTCTTTCTTTCTTTGCAGTGACATAAACGTGTTTGGCTAAACAAAATAATATGAGTTGAAGCGAGCGAGTCCCATCTGGTGTGTGCAGTGCACTGCTGTTCTTCATGGAGGTTTAAAGCGGTATGCTAGCGCTGCTCAAAGACAGACTCTCTGCTAGGCTTCAAACCGAAGAACAGTCATTGAAAAAAAAAAAAGGTTCGGCCGTGTACAGCTCATTTTTTCATCATCATCGTTTGTAGCTTTCATATTGCTGCCGTGCCTTTGGAGGCCTTCCATGCTATTGGATTGATTTCTCTTTGAGACAGATAATTACTCTCTCCGTTTGGCAAAGGAAATGTGTAAATAGCTTTGCGAGTCCCACCCCTGAGACGATGTGTCTTTGCATGCCTTCCATCTGCCAGAGCTCAGGGGTAACAGCTAACAACATTTAAAACATTACAAGCTATTATACAACCCCACTCCCCTGAACTAACATCTATCGTCTTAAAAAATAAATAAATAAATAACTGGAAGTGCAGCATGGAGTTAAGATTCACGATGGGTGCTGAATTACAGTTATGGCATAAATAACAAACACTTAATCACTGGTTTTAATGAGAACATCGCTCTTAATGAGCTCTTGCTTTTATCATTAATTGTTTGCTGTGAACATTGGGGTGTTGGTTTGTGAGAAAATGGGCAGTTGCTTCAGGCAGTATAGCTCTCTAAATGAGTTCTGTTGATGCCTCTGTTTCTGCATACATTGCTGTGTGTGTGCGTGTGTGAGAGAGTTTTGTGTGTGTGTGTGTGTGTGTGTGTGTGTGTGTGTTGACTCTTAAAAGATGCTGATGAGCCTATCGGAATCAACACTGCATAAGGCATTTTTTGTCTGGAATATCTGGATAACTATGAATGATATCAGTCAAATAGGTGTCTTGAGAAATCACACATGTCGTTTTGACAGCCCTTGGAAAAAAAAAAAAAAATCATGTGAATGGTCCATGCTTGTTTTCTTTTAACTAAACTAGCCAATCAGAAACAGAGGGTGGAGTTTCAGAGATAGAGCGCGTGGTTGAAGTTAGTAACATCCCTTATAATATTATTCTGATGGTACAGACCCCCAAATATGATGATCATGTTGCAAACGACCCCTTCACTAAAACATAAAAAAAAAAAAAAAAAAGCCAGGAATATTTTCAAATTTGACAACCCATTTATACAGTGAAAGATTATTATACATATGTGTAATATATAGTATGGAAAATATTTAGCTTTTTCAATGGCATTTAAAAGTTTGTAATTGTAAATGTAATTACAGTTGTAATTACATGCAGGTATTTTTTAAAATATAAGTACAATGTAAAAACATGTACACAATAAGTGCATTGCATCAAATTATTAAGTTAAATGTAAGTACATAGTGTCACACAACAGAAGTATGCAGACAGGTAAGTTTTATAAAACACAGAGTTTATTAAACAGGGGCACGGAACTGGACAGGAATGCAGACTGGTGAGTATCGAACAATATGCAGATAGAATGTAGACTTAGCTTGAAGTAATCTTAAATGTCTCTCTTGCAGATGAATGGAACAGAAGCAGACGAAGGGCAGGTGACGGATGACAGATGACTGAAGACGGGTAAGGATTCCAATGAGCAGGTAAGTATCAGGTAAGGAGTCTTTGGTGTTCGTACGGATGAGACCAGACAAGGAAGTGCAGGAGAAGTGTCTCTTTATAGTGGGTGCTGATGATGAGGCGCATGAATCAGAATTCCGGGGAAAGTGAAAGAGTGGGTGGAGCGTGCTGATCTGGTGACGATGCGTTGTCATTGGTCTGTGATGGTTGTGCCTCCGTGACACATAGTAGGCCACCTATATAAAGTGGGACCAGAATTTTTACTTTTATTTTTTGAAAGTAACTAATACTATCATTCAGCAAGAATTGACTGAATGGATCAAAAGTGACAGTAATCTAAGTCAAGTTGATTGTATACTGTTATATATATATATATATATATTTTTTTTTTTTTTTTTTTTTTTTTCCAGGACCATTTTCATCCTCTTTCTTTGCTATTAAACAACATATTTTCCTACTGTACCTGTACCAGAATCCAAACCCATCGTAACTATTCTCAGATTTGTCGCTAAAGGCTGAAGGCTCCGGAGGCTTCCTCAGCGCTTGATACACAGTGATATGAACAGTAACAATGCTATCGGTTTTACCGTATCAATTCTAGAGAAAGTCGTTGTCCTGTTGAAGTGCATGCAAAGTGGACAAACCAAACTATTCCAGGCCTCAGCTACAACTACAGCATTCGAGGGTCAAAGTAGACGCTGTTTGCGGGCAGCCAATGAAGACCATAGGCTGGCATTATGCAAATGTGTTACATTGCAACACTTTTAAATTGTTAGAAAGGTCTCTATTCAAATAAATGCTGTTCTTTTGAACTTTCTATTCATTAAATTCTATTTGTTTCCACAAAAATATTAAGCAGCACAACTGTTTTCAACATTGATAATAAGACATGTTAGTTGAGCACAAAAATCATTAGAATTATTTTATATATTATAAAATTACATATTATATTAAAATAGAAATCAGTTATTGTAAATTGTAATAATAATTCACAATATTACTGTTTTTATTGTTATTTTCGATTAAATAAATGAAGAACTTAAGAGACTTAACAGAGTAATATGTGATTAATGTTTTCTGACAGGTCTATAGAAAGTGAATTAAAGAAAAAATAATATACATTTTTATATGTTTAATCATATTTTTATTATTATTTATATTTTTCTTTTCCACAGTTCTGAACATTTCTGTGGAGCCCCTGGTGGTCCCGAACCCTATAGTTAGACACTCCCTTCACTAATGAGCATCCATGAAACAAGTATAGTTGCCAGACAGGTGGTTGAACCATCCTGCCAAGATGGTTTTTAACTGATCTGGCAGCTGGTCTCCAAGCCTGACTAGCTGTAAAGTCTCCATGCCTGACTAGCTGTAAACCCCTCTAAAATCATCAAAACAGAGCATTCTAACCTTTGGCTAGTTTAAGTCTTTTCCTCCAGCTTTTAGGACTTTGTAGAGGTGAGCTGATGTAAGACTTGGCCGACATACCTGAAAATCTTGCCAGTCAGGACTGATTGCTTGGTGGTGCTTAGATCTGGAATAGCTTCTAACCAAATGGATGAAGTGACACTCAGGATTTCACCCAAAAATGAAAATTCTGTCATCCTTTACTGACCCCCAAGGCATTCTAAACCTGCGAAACATAAGATATTTTGAGAAACTGATGTTTGGATACCAACATTCATTAAAATATCTTCTTTTGTGTTCCGCAGAAGAAAGAAAGTCATTGAAATGACATGAGGGTGGGTAAATGATAACAGAATTATCATTTACTGGATGATCTCTCACATTAATGATCCTAAATCTAAAGGGTTCAGTTTTCCTTTCAGTTGATGCATGGTTTCTTATAAATGCTTTATAGACAAGAATAATTTATTAGTATCTGTTTGTTTATGTTTAGCAATAAATATGCAGCAGCATATGTGATTGTTATGCATGTGTGCTGTTATGGGGGCTCATTCTCGTGTGCTTCTTTCCCAAAAGAAGAAGAGTTTCTTACAGGAATTATACAGAAATTAAGAGTTGTTCTATCTAGTTAGAGCATTTTCTTTGTTAGCCCAAGCGTTTTGTTGACACAACAGCATATATGCAGTGCCATCTACTGCACGAGTCAGTGTACTGCAGACCCAAGACGAGAGGAAAACACATCTGGAATTCTGACTCCAGCAGGACAGTTAGATATATTAATTTAGTACACATTTGTCCACTGTTTTCCACTGACTCATTATAATTTCTTAATACATGTTCCTTGTCTTATACTGCATAATTAATTCGAAGAAATTATATTCATAGTCTGTGATGTAATAACAAATGTAATAACTATGTAATAAATGTATTAACGAGTATGTAATGCCCACTTTTAATGATTCAGTCAGATCTCAATAGATACAATTGAGCCCCACCAACATACATACTGTTTTATTCAGAAATATGTAAGATTTCTTAGGTAAAATGTAATTAAAAAACCTCTATGACTTTCTTTCTTCTATGGAACATGAAAAGGTATTTCATAGTATGGAAAACCATTCCATATTCTGGTAAAAAACTAACTTCCAAGGAGAAAGAATGTCTTTGAGGATTGGAATGAGACTTATAGACTATACTCTTAAAAATTAAGATTCAAAAGGGGGTTTTTGCAGTGATGCCATAGAAGAACCATTTGGGGTTCCTCAAAGAATCGACAGTGATCAGTTCTTAAAAGAGCCATGTTTTTCTTAGTGTGAAGAACATTAGAATAATCTAAGGAACCATTTTCATGGAACCATAGATGCCATTTTTAAGAGTGTATATGAATACAGATTATATTCCAGCTATGAGTTTCGTAGGGTATGTCTATATCAGTGTTACACATCTTGGCAGTGAAATATTTCACTCTTCCCATTCTTCTTCGGAATTCCTCAGGCTACATCAGGTTGGATGGGGATCGATTGTGAACTGCAATCTTTAAATCGTTCCAGCGATGCTCAATAAGACCGATGTCTGTATTTTGGCAGGGCCACTTGAGACGATTAACCTTTTTTTGCTTTGAAGTCACTCCGTTGTGGCTTTTACTGTATGTTTCAGGTGCTGTGGGAAGATGAAGTGTCTTTAAAGTGCCAGCGTTCTTGCTGATTGCAGCACTTTATCCTATGAGATATTTCTGGAGTTAGCTCCATCCATTTTTCCTTCTACCTTTATGAGTCTTCCACGGAAAAGCATTCCCCCTAAAAGAGTGATGCTTCCTCCACCATACTTCACTGTTAGGAGGATGATATTCTCAGGGTGATGTGCTGCATTTGGTTTGCACTAAACATAGAGCTTACCGCTCAGGCCAAGAAAGTTCAATTTTAGAATCATAGAATCTTTCCTCAGTCTCTCGTATGCCTTAAGGCAAAGCCCAGATGAGATTTGAGAGGAGTATTTTTTTTCTACAAATTTCTTTTCACCATTCTTCCACACATAGCAGCTTTATGAACTGTGTGTACTGTTGTTGTAAATACAGAGGGGAGAATATACCAGGAATAAAGGCTTGTTTTAGAACATGCTGTCTATGTTGTTTTAGCACCCAATTCACTAAAGAAATTATGCAAATTAGATAATGGCACAAACACACCCCAAAAATCTGTGCTGAACTCAATTTGCTATTTGCAGAATGCAAATCCACGGCACGGCATCGCTACACATTTCTGTTTTAAATAAAAATCTGTTTACCACCTGCTTTCTTTGGGTGGCAATGGTGCATTTTTGTTAATGTTCTGTACTTCATAATAAGCTTAATTTACATGGCAAATAAGTGTGATTAAACTGAAAAGAATTAAATGCTCACTGTACTAATCAGCACATTTTGCGCCTGCTTAAACTGGATTGCTGTTGTTTGTAAATAAGTAACATGAGTTTGTGTTGAAATTCTCTATATTTTTCTCTGTTTCTGGTAAGACTCCGTTACTCCTTTAGAGTTACTGGGTGTCTCTTCTTACATATGCTCTCTTTTGGAAGACGCCCTTAGCATATTCGCTGTCATCTTTGCTTTTTTTAGGTTAGGTCTTCTGTGCTTCCTGTGAAAATGTTTTCACCACTCATTTTTCTCATATTCTGGACTTGAACCTTGCGTCAGGTCAGTAGTCAAAGAGTAGTGTTGGATATTTATAACCAATAATAACCACAGTGAATGGGGTGTTCTCAAATACAGGCATGAATATGAATATGAATGGCAATGCTTCAAATCCTAGAGGGGCAATTGATTTGAGAATTAATAAAGCTGTGGTATTTCTTATTTTATTGTGCAATTAACAGGTACAATAAAATACTTGAAAAAAAGATAATTATGTTAAAGATGCACAATATGCATTTAATAATTATTATATATATATATATATATATATATATATCATTTTTTACAAATGATATATATATATATGATATATATATATATATATATATATCATTTGTAATTATTTTTAGCATTATTACTGTTCAAAAGTTTGGGGTCGGAAAGATTTTTATTTTTGAAAGAAGTCTCTTCTGCTCAACAATGCTGCATTTATTTGATTAAAAATACAGTAAAATCGTTAATATAGTTAATTATTGCAATTTAAAATAACTAATTCCTACTCGAATATATTTAAAAATGTAATTTCTGTGACAGAAACTGAATTTTCAGCATCATTACTTCAGTCTTCAATGTCACATGATCTTTCAAAATCATTTCAATATTCTGATATGCCACTTAAAAAACTCTTGTTTTTTTGTAGAATTTTTTTTTTTTTTTTTTCCAGGATTCCTTTGAAGGGAGTTCAAAAGAGTGGCATTTATTTAAAATAGAAAACATTTTTTAACATTATTATTGTCTATATAATTGTCTATATATATATATATATATATATATATTGTTTGATTAACCTTCAGTATCTGCAATCGTTTACTTGCATAACCAAGCAAAATAGCAAAAATAACTGGATTCCTAAACACTTCCCCCACCTTCCACTGGACAAACAGATACCCCTACCCCAAACTCATGCCATTGTTTAAGCAAATGTTGCTATGACGGCTGGTTGGGATGCTTAAACAAACAGAGAAATGTTTTGATAGCACCACAAAAAGACACAAAAGAGGAAATCAACTTCTGAACTACTTACAGTTGTCTGTGCATGTTAAGCTGAAACAGGAGGAAGTATTTTAACATTGAAAAAATTGCTCCGTTAACTTCTCCTTTATGGCTGATGTCAGAAATGGCACCATTCTGCCAATTAAAGACTAGGACAGCACTTTCTTTCCCATGCTATGGCAGAATGAAGAGTTAGAGGAACAAAACTTCTCAAACTGCTCTTTAAATTGCAGATGGAGAATTACTCCCACATTTTTTGTCACTTTACCTATAGGTTATGATTACAGTGTCACCTTAAGAGCTGTTTGTGGCTCGTCTGCATATACTGTCTCTTGTCACTTGGCCTTATGGGTATTTCCATCCTCATGTGTATTTTCAGCAGGTTAAGTGAAGAAACGGATGTATGATTTGACAGTAATTGTTATTTAAACAAAGGGAGACATATCTGTAAGACAGGCTGGGGGAGACTGATGATACCAATGCCCACCACCACTTACCACTTTTTTCTTTCTCCTCTAGAACAGTAATTTCTGTGAAAGATGAACGTGTGCAGGTGGACCCACATCTCCCCCTGTGGAGAGCACGTGGTACTGCAACTGATGCACTGGGGAGAAAGTTAAGGTAAGTTTCAGCAAACTATACATCATATTTAGGCACATGATGCAATCACAGCGGTTTCAAGTGGAATACATTATGCAGCTACTCTGTATAATCCTTCCCCTGGTATTTTAGATAAATACGAATTATAGTTTCATGATGCAATTATCAAATAAATCATTCTCCAATGTCCTCACTGAGCAAAATGAATAACAGAATCTGGTGCGAGTGTTTACATTCACACAGCTGTGATTAATGGCTTTGATTAGAGCTAAGTCATTGTAAGGCATGAAGTCATTTATATACTTTTCTAACTGATATTTTATACCTCAAAATGTTACTTGGCAAAATAAAAGCTTATAAACCCTTTGACACCGTCATCCTCATTAGATTGTTTATTTCATTAAGAGTGCTGTGCTTACATTGCAGCTTATAATGGAGTAGGTAAAGCCAGTGTTATTCATTGAAATTATTCCTTTCTAATGAATATTAATGTAAAGCCTGGGGCATCCGTCGGAAAGCAGCTCTAAATGACATATTTTGTTTTGATATAGTTCTGGTGTGTTTAGTAATAGTATATGTGCTGTAAAGTGACTCTTGAAACTAACCATTTGTTTAGATAGGCTAATTGTCTATACATAATGTATACGTTTCTGTACAACTAAAAAAAAATATGCTTAAAGTCAACATGTAATCAAAATCCACTTTTTTGCTTTTTAAGACCATTTCTGGTCTTACAATGCACGATTCATTAGGGGAAAAAAGATTATCTTTAATCTTTAATGAAATGTCCACCTCTGAAAGTTTTTTTTTTTTTTTTCACAATCCAATCAATTCCCAATGGATAACATCAATCCTAGTTCATTTTTTTCCCCTCATTGAATACGTTTTAACTTGGGAACATGTGACATTACTGAAGTAAAATGGGTTTTGAACATGATTTATTGTTCATTCTACAGGTTTCTTCCTATGGTACTGATAAAATAGGCAAAATAATTAAAAGATGAAGTTAATTACTGCAACCATGATGTCAGCGAAGTGTGTGCTGATTACACTCCAGTGGAGTGTGGTTTTAATGACCCTTTCTGCCACGGTGGGTGGTTCATTGTGCAAATACAAAGAACCAGTTTGATCAATACATGGAAACATTTTACAGGTTGCATAGGGGTTTTATTAAAAACTGCACAAGCAGATTAATGAGTAATCAGCCGTGTACATAAGTATGCATTATTTGGAGTTTGCTTATTTTGCGGTTCTACTGAGCATGGCAATCAATCAGGCCAAGCATAAGGTTCAGTATCCATTCATTTGAAATACATAATCCATTTAGCCTTGGAAAAGGAGGGTGTCCCACAAGGGTCAGTTTCCGGTCCGTTTTCATTTTCCCTCTGCCACCTTTAAGGCCTCTGTATGTAGTTCAGCTGTTTCATTCTCATTAAAATAAACTTCTTGCTCTGTTCTGCTGCATAAGTAACAAAGATTAATCATTGATGAAGGGAATGTTCATGAAATCACTGTCAAATGATCAGCGTCGCCTTTCCAGTGGTGTTAAGATCAAGGACAGTGTGTGATAGATTCTCCAGAAGTGAAGCGTACCCCTGGACCTCCTAATCAAATACAGCTTTCCTGAATGCCAATTACCAACAGACCATGCAAATCAGTCTGGAGAAGAGAGTGACTTTCTCTTTGCTGGCCTGCGTTAACCTCTAGAGAATGCAATCTGTCCCCAGGGAGGGATGGGGAGTTAATGACTGGATAAGTATTGATGCTTGGTATCTCTCTCTCTCTCTCTCTCTCACTCTTTGATGTCATGGTATGACTGTTAACTGACACATATAAATTCAAAAAGTTTGGAATAATTAAGATTTGTTCAGGTTTTTGAAAGTATCTAATGCTCACCAAGGCTGCATCTAATTTAATTGTATTTAATAGTTTTATTCAGCAAGGATGCATTAAAATGATCAAAAGTAAAGACATTTATACACAAGATTTCAAATAAACGCAGTTCATTGAACTTTCTATTCATCAACGAATCCTGAAAAAATGTATCACTGTTTACAAAAAAAGAGATAATGATAATAACCATTATTAAATTAAAATCATATTACACTGTAAAAAAAATAAATCGTAAAAAAATGGTCAATGACTGTCAGCTACGGCTGCCAAACAAAAACCTTAAAATTAAAGTAAAATATTCTAATTTAAATAAAGTGTAAAAAACTTTAACAGAAATTTTCTTTAAACTTTTTTTTTTTTTTTTTTACAGAAAAACACTTATTTTACAGGTATTACCTGAATTATTACAATAAAACACCCTCACTGCAAAACATAATCTTAAAAAAAAAATGGTCAAATGACTTTCAGCAAGAGCTGCCAAAAAAAGTCTGTAAAATAAATATAAAATAATCTAATTTAAATAAAATGCAAAACACTCTTACAGAAAAAACAGTGTTGATAGATCCTGAATTATTAAAACACATTCACTGTAAAATGTGAATCTCTTGATTTTAACCAAAAACAACACACATGCATAAATTAATGTAATCACATGTCACGGCATCAGCAACTACACAGTTACTGTTTCTGAAATAAAGCAACATGCAGTATAATACCAGTGTTTTCTGGCTCATCCTGGACTGAAGCACAGGCTCTACTCTCCAGCACAATGGTGACCCACAAAACAGAAGACACAGAAACCCTTTAAATCCCAACAGAACATGAAACACTAACAGGTCTCTCAAGATCTCAGCATCTTCACTTATTACAATCCACACTTTATTTATTTCATACTAATTTTGTATTGAGAATTAACAGAGGTGTAGATGTTGATGTTTTATTGAATAAAATAATAAAGTTTGAAGTCACCATTCTGGTGGTCAGCGCTTACTTTAGTTGGACTCTTGACCCTTTAACATTAGCGTTTCTCAGACTGTTTTATTTGTGTGTTTCTGATACATGTTTGTTACAGCAAAAAAGAAAAAAAAGCAAGAGAAAATCAGATGATGTTAGTTTTTTTTTTAAGTAATGTTATAGTCATCATAAAGTGGTCTGATTCACTGATACCAGAGTCTGGTCTGACTAAATTGTTTAATATTAGCTTTTAAGTTCATACTCCATTACTATTGCAGTGCTGTGATACTATAAACAATTTTATTAAACCATTATGCAGAAAATGATTTGTCAAGGTCATGCAGACTCACGCAGACATCAAGAATCAGCGTATGAATCTCAACAACGGTGACAATAAAAAGAAATTCAGATCAACTCAGAACATCACAAAACAAGCTACTAAAGTCACAAAAAAGCTTTGTTGATTGTCACCATTGTTGAGATTCATATGCTGATTATTGATGTCTCCCAAAATAAATAAATAAATAAAAAAAATAAAATGGCTGAAAACATTTTCTGCATAATGACTTACGAATCAGGTTATCATAATATGATTCCACAATATCACAAGGTTACAGTAAATCATATGAAATCAACAGTTAACATCAGAAACTTGACACTAAATGATATCAGCGAATCATCATCAATTAGCAGCCAAAATAATCTGATCAGAGTTTCTCCTGTGCTTTTTGCTATAACAAACATGCATCAGAAACACAGTTAGAGCAGTCAAAGAAAAACTAACATGGAAAAAGTCAAGGGTCAAGAGCCCAACTAAAGCAAACGCTCACCTCCATAATGGTGACATCAAACTTTTTTTTTCAGTAAGACATTAACATCTAAACCTCTAATTCTCAATAAAAACCTTTGTATGAAAGAAATAAAGTCTGGACTGTAATAAGTGAAGATGCTGAGATCTTGAGAGATCTGTTAGTGTTTAATGTTCTGTTGCTGTCAGTCATTTGAATCAAATCAGGAAATACCTGTAAAATAACAGTTTTTTTAACATTTAAAGAAAAGTTTTGTTAAAGTTTTTTGCACTTTATTTAAATTAGGATATTTTACTTTAATTTTACGGTCTTTGTTTTTGTCTTTGTTTGACAGCCGTAGCTGCCAGTCATTGACCGTTTTTTTTTAGGATTTTTTTTAAAGTGAAGGTATTTGATCGTAATAATTCAGGAAATACCTGTAAAATAACAGTGTTTTTTCAGTTTATTTAAATTATATTTTACTTTAATTTTACGGTCTTTGTTTGGCAGCCGCTGCTGCCAGTCATACCATTTTTTATGATTTTTTAAAAGTGAAGGTATTTGGTTGTAATAATTCAGGAAATACCTGTAAAATAAAAGTGTTTTTCGGTTTATTTAAATTAGGATATTTTACTTTAATTCTACAGGGTTTTTTGGCTTCCATTCATTTAACCGTTTTATCATTTAACTGTTTTGTTACTGTTTAATTACTGATTATTTTTGTAATTTTACATACATTTGTTTGTAATTTAAGAAAACAGAAAAAATACTGTATAAAAAATACAGTAAATTTTCTGTAAAAAAATGTGAATTACTGTAATTTTTCATTAATGTCATAATACTTAAAATAACAGCCGAGTTGTTAATTTACATACATTGTTTGTAATTTTACAGAGTTTTGAGTATAATTTAAAATAAAAGAAAATGACCGTAAAAAAAATCAGTTATTTACTGTAAAATTAGGATTCTTTTTTTTTTACAGTGTACAGAAGATACCATCCCCCCTTACCATCCCCTTTAGATTAATAGTGTTATGTATTATGTAAAACTTATCATGTAAACAAATTTTTTAAATTGTCTGTATGACAATTAACAAACTATTAATAACAGCGATTGACCAATCAGAACTCAGTATTGTAACGCGCTGCGCACAGTCACGCCAGAGCTCTGACTCAAGCAAACTTCCGTCATTTTTCACGCTTGTTCAAAGGGCTCAGGAGAACCGTTCAAGCGCATCTTTTGATGTTCTTTAAAAAGAAGAGAACAGAAGGTGATATTACTTTGATTGGTGTTTTAAAAACATTCCCCTGACACATAAATACGAATAACGAACATAGCTAAAGTGCACTGATGCCGTACACAACAAAATCCCCAGTGTTAAATTAACACCCAAAGTGTACATATGAGTCCATCTTGCCGGGTGTTAAAAAGTAACACTGAAGCAGTGTTAAAGTTAATGAGATAATTGATTGATGATTGAGTGATGATTGACAATCAGTAGTGACACCGAATGTTAATAAGCAGAATCATTGAAGGAAAAGAGAGAAAAAGGTGTTAATTAATGTTTTATGGAATGGTTCATTTCAAGTCACCATGAAAGAGGTCAGTGTTTGCTGTAGTTGGGCTCTTATCTTTTTTGCTTTGTGTTTCTCTGGCTGCCCAAATTGGTGTTTGTAAAGCACTTTTGTTATGGCCAGAGAAAATATGATCTGGTCACAATATGTTTCGATGATGATATTCTCATCATGCAATGGCCTGATGTCATTTAGAGTCTAAATCTCTGACTGTATGCTTGATGTGTAACTTTAGTATTAATGGTTGTATTCCTGTGATTTTACAGCTTGAGATCCAACAGTAGTATGATTTTTTTTTTTTTTTTAAAGAAAAATACATTATGCACAAAATCTTCTGGGTTTAGACACACACAGACATCAAGAATCAGCATATGATTCTCAAGAACGGTGACAATAAATAAATACAAAATACTGACAAACAGATCAACTCTGAACATCACAAAACAAGCTACTGTCACAACAAAACAACAGAAAAAGAAAAAAAAAAGAAAGGAACAATCAATGAAAATTACAGGACAATTCAGCTACATAATTTATTCATGCAGCAATGCATGATGGGAGCCATGGATGAGTTTTAATTGGTGGCTCCCATCATGCACTGCAGCATGAAGCACTTTGTTTGATTGTCACCATTGTTGAGGGTCATATGCTGATTCTTGATGTCTGTGTGTGTTTCAAAAAAACCTTTAGATTATAGAAGCTCTGCTGGATCTCAAGTGGTAACAGAGATTTACTATAAAGAAATAATATCTATATGAGTGGTTAACAATACTGGATGTCACCAATGAATCAGGCCGTTTCACAAGGAGAATGTCATCATCAAAACACAACCATTATGACTGTGCTTCCCAAAGCATTGTGGACCTAAATTGATCAACTTTGGCTTACAACACTTTTAGGAAATGATCATAGCTTCTCTGGCCATAACAAATGTGCTCTACAAACACAAAGTTGGAGCAGCCAGAGAAAAATTAATGTTAATAAACAAAGAGTCGAGCCCAACTAAAGGAAATGCTTTTCACCATCATGGTGACTTCAAACTAAACTTTCATTAAAACATTAACATCTAAACATCTGTTAATTCTCAATAAGAACTTTTGTTGATGTATTACAGAAATAAAATCAAACTGGTTAATAAGTGTAATAATGTTTAATGGCTGGAAGTCAATTGTAGTTGTCGTGTCTCTCTCTTTTTCTCTTGTTTCTTCAATGATTCTGCTTATTAACATCAGGTGTCACTACTGATTGTCAATCATCACTCAATCATCAATCAATTATCTCATTAACTTTAACACTGCTTCAGTGTTACTTTTTAACACCCGGCAAGATGGACTCATATGTACACTTTGGGTGTTGATTTAACACTGGGGATTTTGCTGTGGAAGGGATCGTTGTCAAGGTGAATTATTGACAGTGAATGTCATCAACGAGGTGATAATGCACACAAGCAATAGGCTAGGATAGCTACATGTACATGTGCATATTTATTTTATTTAATAAAAAACTATGGGCTCTGTTCATACTCCGCTCTTTAAAACTGCATGAACCATCCATTCAAGACACCGCTAACAAAGACTGTACCACTAATTGTTCGATATAAGAACTCAAGAGTTGCATTTAATTCAGAAATAACTCTATTCTTTTTGTTCAAACTATCCAGTGTTAGCGCTCAAAATACATTACGCAGCGTGTCCAGTGTGGAGCGCTCAAAATAAGTAATTTGGAACTCATTTATAGAGTTATTTTCATTAAAAATATATGTTGATAATGATTAAACAGTGCCCTTCAAAGGCACCATTTTAGGTATATAAAGGGATGGATTGTGTGTGTGTGAGAGAGAGAGGGAGAGGTGGGGTCACTCATCCAATACTACAGTGGTTTCCAAACTTTTTAGAGTGGAATAGGCCTAGACCTACCCCGTGAAGCATTTAACACATTCTGCGTAACCCCTCTCTACCACTACTGCAGTCACACCTTTTCCATTAAGGGACAATAGTTGCCCCCTTAAATTGATTTTCCAGTGTATTTCTTCCCTTTATAAATACCTTTTTAAATAAATAATGTTTTAAATAAAAAAAGGTTCAAAAGAAAAATATGCAATGATAGAGATCAGAGGTCGCGTTAACTGAAAATTTTCCGTCATTGACGGAATTTTTTTTTGCAGTGACGGAAAAATCTGAAGGCCGTCCGTCATTTTGACAGATTACACTGAGGCTGATGTAACTTGTAACTGTAATTCCCACCCCTGTCCAGTTGGTGGTGAGTGTGCTCCAGTGTGTCAGCAGAGCGCGAGTTCAGTCTCCAGAATAAAATAAAAACGATGCGTTTGATTACACACAGGCGAACACCCAATTTAAGTCCGTTTTATAATAATAAAGTTGTAATACTTATACTTACATAATTAAGTTTCTAATCCAGTTTGTTTTGTTTTAAATGGTTTGTTTTGTTATTTTTCTTGCTGACTATCAAGTTTATGGTCAACGAATGGCTTTTCTGAGGTATAATGTTAGGCCCTACTTCAAAATGACAGACAGTGCGAAAGTCTAACGCGACCTCTGATATATATATATATATATATATATATATATATATATATAAAACATCAATAACATCAATATATAAAAAATATCTCTGAAACCATAATACTTTTAGTACATTCAAAAATGCTTAGTAACTTAGTAATAATTAATAACTTTTACCTTACCAAGATAGTATGATTTTCATGTTTGCTGGTATTTTTTATGTTGGTGAGACAAACCCCTGGAGATATTATTCACCTTCAGCACCTTTGGACTGAGCATGATTTACAACCTTATTGTGAAACCCAGCTTGATAGAATTATGTTTTGTATAGAGAAACACAGTCATACTGTCCTATGAAACCTTTCAAATAAAACAGTACAATGTCCTGGCAGGACATCTGACACAAAACACCTGATTTTGCATTCATCAGATGATTGATGCTCTTTGTATATAATGTTACCCTACATTGCCTGTCAAAGAAAAGAGCTCTTTTCATATGCATTACATTGTTTGGATTTTAACAGGAGTATGAAATGAATTACTAATGCAGCTTCCCCTTTGGTGTACTGTATGTATGTGTGTTTTTCTCTCTCCCGCTGTTCTTTCTTTCCAAAGGTAATTAAATGTGGTGAGTCAACTGGCTGTGAGCAGAGATGCCAGCGGTGGACACTGTTCGCTGTAGGCACACGTGTCACCAGAGGAAGATTGAGTCTAATGTCCTTGGAGTAACTACAGTACGAACCCACAGGGAGCGGATTGAGCTGGTTATTATCCTAGAGGAGACAGGCCTCTGATAAACTTTCATTTGTACACAAGAGGTACGCTGGTCGCCTAATACTTTGTCGTGAGGGCATCATTTTTTATAAAGAAAATCAAAATGATTCATTAGGCTTGAATTAGCTGTGCCCTTGACTGCAATTGCATAACAGGCACACACACAAACACACTCATACTTACAGTTCCCTGGGCGCCGTTGAAAGTTACCTTGAGATGTCAGTGGAGCTGGGGCCCCTGGTTGCATTGATTGCTCCTTAATCTGCAGTCTCATGTGCCTTCCAGTTAACTCCCTCACTCTGTCTCTCTAGTTGCGCTGTCGCAAAACCATTCATCGTTAATGGATGCTCATTTCTCCTCTTTTCTCACATTCTCTTTTTCCTCTAGAAGGGGGCAGAAATCATCTTATAACCAGCACGTTTTTGAGCTCCCATTTAACCAGAACACTACATGTATATAAGACTTATATTGTTATACAAAATTCTATTTTAAATAAATGCTGTTCTTTTGAACTATCTATTCTTTAGAGAATCCTGAAAAAAGATCACTGTTTACACTATATTATTAAGCAGCACAACTGTTTTCAACACTGATAATGATATGATAATAAAAGTTTCTTAAGCAGCAAATATCATCATATTAGAACAATTTCTGAAGGACCATGTGACACTGAAGACTGGAGTAATTATGCTGAAAATTCAGCTTTGCATACAGGGAATTAATTACATTATATTCACATAATCCGCGTTTCCTCCTCAGGAACTACTTTGGGGTGGTACTCGGTGTGTTTCAACCGCAGGGAGCAGGGTCTAAATGAAGTTCCGGGTAAAAATTTCCCCCTCAGAAAGTCCCTGCTTGCAAGGTAGTACTTTTTCGAAATTCAGGAACTTTCGGGGGTGGGACTGAGGCGTTGAACATGCTGATTGATTGAGTTCTCACAGCATTTTGATTGAAATAAAATGCTGCATGGAGTCAACCAGCCATTTTTTTTGCTGTGGCGCCCGGGGAGCGATTGGGAGTTAGGTGCCTTGCTCAAGGGCACCTAAGTCATTTCCTATCGGTACTGAGACTCGAAGCCACAACCTTCAGGTTACCAGTCTGACACTCTAACCATTAGGCCATGACTGAAAAAGGTTGCATACACATTAAAAAGGCATTACTGCAAGCCTATTAATAAAATAAAAGCATAGACCATTTGATTGATTGATACTTTATTATCTATGATTTAAAGGTTACTTCAGCAAATTACATAATGTTTTTACAAATACTGTAAGAAAATCAAAACACAGTTACAGGGACCAATTTCATTTAATAAATACGATTGCACCAAACAGAAACAATTCCACACAGCACAGAGTTGAGGTCAAAGAAATATATATATATATATATATATATATATATATATATATATATATATATATATATATATATATATATATTTAAAAAAAAAAAAAAAAAAACATTACACCTAATTTTTTTAATATATATTTATATATATATAGATATATAGATATATAAAATCTTTACAGTAATAAAACTCGTCTTCTACAAAAATAATCTTCCTTACTCTTAAGGGTGAAGTGGCAGCGCTGGATTTTGATTTCCTGGCTGCCACAGTTTGTCCATTCAAAGCTCATAAAGTGTCTTGTTTTGTAGCCAGTGGTTTAACAACAGTTATATAATCTCTGTTCAATCTAAATGTACAAGTCAGTTTAATAATTAAAATGTATTTCTCTTCAGCCATCAGGTCTGAAGTAATTTCGTTTTTAGGTCTGGATCTTCAGACATTAATTTAGTCAAAAAAATTATTATTATTATCTGTTGTGGGCCTTTTAGCAGAAACAATTTAGTGATATTGCTCATTTTATGGCCCCTTCCCCCTACCCACAATGCCCTGCACTCATTTGATTGACAGTTTCAACTAATTTGAGAGTCTTGACATCCATCATCTCATTTGCCAAAGACGGCGTCACTGTAGCGCTCATGATATTATGAAAATATAATCTGTACTGTGATTGTGTCAAGTCCTTAGTGAATTGTCTCAGTATGAATATCCTCTACTGCTGTGACATGATATTTATAGGTAGTGTACAAAATGTGACGGACAAGGACTATTGAAATAAAATTACCCATTAAAAATTCCTGTTTAAACATGCTGTCATCAATATCCTGACAATTGAGTAATAAAAATTACCTCCATTTACATTCATTGGTGTATGAGAATAGAAAGACTGACAATAGCTTGATATTCAAATATTGAAAGAAGAGCAGAAATGGGAAGCAAACAGTACATAGATAGTGGGAAAAAAAAGTGGATAGTGGATAGAAGATGGCATAAAGATAGCGTGAGGACCATGTGTGTAACAGTACCATTATAATAAACAGGAGGACATGCAGTGGTTCTCAACTGGCGGTCTCTGACCCGCAATGAGTTGCAATGCTAATTATCAATAATAATAGAAATAAATAATAAAAAGCAAATAACCATATTGTTGTATGTAATTAGTTAATTTTATTGTTGCCCCATGTCCATGCAAACTGTGGTATTTTGGTACAAATTTTAAATTAAAATTGTCATTTGGCTTGCCAAATTAGTCATATTCCAATATGGATAGACTGTGTGAAATCCTCAAAAACTATACAAGGTAAAATAAAATAAGTTGACATGAAATGCAGGTTTGTGTAAGCATGGTTCCTGCCAATATACATGTGTGTGTAATAGTGGATGCCTACTATATGTGACACATTATTTTAGTATTTAGTGATTTCCGATTCAATAATATTAGTCAATTCATTAGTTAGTAACTGCTCGTAGCTTCCTTGTGATTTTATATTGTTAATATGTAAAGAGGGCAAAGTAAAAAAAAAAAAAAAAGTCTTAAATATTTAAATACATACACATCCATACATTCATATCCGTCAGCTTTTGGTATGACATGACTGAATTTAAAAGCAAAAGCAAAAAAAAAAAAAAAAAAAAAAAAAAAAAAGCAAAATCAAAACACTCGTGTAACCCCCTGTGAATTGTTTATGAAACACTAGACAAACACTTCTGCTTGGCCATAATGTCGCATCAAGTCAGTTTACATCTGTTTGTATCTGTAAACCAACAGTCAGTTATTTCTACTACATAGAAATACATATTTTATTTTACTATGGAAAAAAAAAAAAAAAAAATACTTTGATATTGCAGAGAAGCAAAAAAAGATAAACAAGCTCAAAGGGACAGTTCACCCAAAAATGAAAATTCTGTCATTTACTCACCCTTATGTTGTTCCAAATACGAAAGACTTTCATTCATATTCATAACACAAATGAAGATATATTTAATGAAATCTGAGAGCTTTCTGTCCCTCCATTGACAGCTACGCAACTACCACTTTCAAGACCCAGAAAGGTAGTAAAGACATCATTAAAGTAATCCATGTGACTCCAGTGGTCTTATGCACAAAAAAACCACACAAAAAACATAATTTACCACTTTATTTACAAAATATTAATCTCCAACGCGTTCACAAAACAACATCTGCTCTCGCATCAACACAACACGCATGCGTCGTGGTGCTCCCGTGAACGCACGTTGGAGATTAATACTTTGTAAATAAAAGTTTTTTTTGTGCAAACAAAGCACTCGCTTCGCTTCATAAAACTGAGGTTAAACCACTGGAGTCACATGGATTACCTTGAAAGTAGTAGTTGCGTAGACTGTCAATGGAGGGACAGAAACCTCTCAGATTTCATCAAAAAGATCTTCATTTGTGTTCGTAAGATGAACAAAAGTCTTACAGGTTTGGAACGACATGAGGGTGATTAAAGAATTTTAGTTTTTGGGTCAACTATCCCTTTAATGCTGCTTCATGAATAATCACATGAAACTTAGTAAAAATTAAAAATAAAATTAGTGGTAAAACCTACATTGTTGTGTTACATGTAAAGTACAGATGTGCTAAATATAGTTTTACAAAATGAAACCCAGGAAATGTTTCATTTTACAGTAATAATTAATAATTTTACAATTTATTATTAAAACATTTCCAAAATGTCACATCCATATTTTACTCTCATGAATACTGTACTGCCACTGTTAACAATAAAAATAAACAGACAGTTGAACAAGAATAATTTTCTGTTTCTTTCCACTCTTCATGCAGGCCTTTCCCTCCAACTTTATACACACTGGCATCTTTATAAATGAACAGCATCAAAAAATGTATTGATTTATTTGAATACACAGACATATAAAAAAGCTGTACAAAGTTTGTTCTAGTATTCACAGAGCACAGTAAAGTTAATGTCCAACATGCACAAGTACTGAATAAAGCTTGAAACCTTTGTGTCCGCATGACCAAAGTCCTTGACATGGCGGAGTCTAGAGTTCAAACGTCGATGTATGTAGGAAGATCTGATGAGAATTTGACACGTGGATGAGGTTTGATGCATTCTGGGAGCAAAAAAAAAAAAAAAAAAACAGAGTGTGAATTGACAGTGGCAACATTCCCATAGCAGCCTAGAAAGCTAAATTGCATCATGACATTTACTGTTTTGTTGATTTATTATAGGCATCATCAAGGGACCATAAGTCAACTAACCAATGCTTTTCCCTGCAATCAACAAAACCCCCTCTTCCAACAAATCTGCTAAAGCCTTTTAAAAGAATTTGTCTGACACACCCAGACTGAGCCGAGTGACAGGTGAAGTGTGTCTGCTGTTCCCTAGAATCAAGCTATGTGTTCAGTATAAGAGAGGATCTGAGTAGCAAAGTGCTTCAGTTGTGTTAAATGGAACAGAATCAGTAGTGGGCGCTGAGGGGCTGTATGATACTGAGCCCAGCAGTTGATCTGATGGAGAGCGCTACTCACCGATGGTCTGGGTGTTGGGCTCTGTGTCCAGAGGTTCCAGTGGTGTGAGCAGCTCTCTCTGAGAGCTGCAGCTGGGTGTGCTGTCAGTGGGAGAAACTGGACTCTGGATCATTTCTTGCTCTTTTTCGTCCTGCATCGCTGCATAGATGTGGAGGCCTGGGATCTTCCTTGAGGAAAGATTTACAATGAGACGTGGGCAAGCAAAGCTTGATGCTACAAGATATGCTAGGGGGAATCAGCCAGAGGGAAACAGGATGATGGGGAAAAAAAAAAAAAGAAAAAAAAAAAAAAATCAATATTATCAAGCAGTAAACAACAATAATAACTGAAGGGAAAATGTCTCCTCAACTTTTAGAAATTATTTATTAATCTTGTCCAATTTTTAGAAAATAATCTTAAGTTAAGAGTTTCAACCACCTTAATCTAACTACCGTTTAAAAGTTTGGGGTCAGTACAATTTTATTTTATTTATTTATTTTTTTAAAGAAATTGGTAACACTTTACAATAAGGTTCATTAGTTAAACATTAGTTAATAAATGAACTAACCATGAGCAATACATTTGTTACTTTATTTACTAATCTTCGTTAACGTTAGTTAATGAAAATACAGTTGTTCATTGTTTGTTCATGTTAGTTCACAGTCCATTAACTAATGTTAACAAGATTTTAATAATGTATTAGTAAATGTTTATATTAACATTAACAAAGATTAATAAATGCTGTATAAGTGCAGTTCATTATTAGTTCATGTTAACTAATGTAGTTAACTAATGTTAACTAATGAACCTTATTGTAAAGTGTTACCAAGAAATTAATACTTTTACTCACCAAATTAAATTGATTAAAAGAGGCAGTAATGGCATTTGTTCTATTTCAAATAAATGCTGTACTTTTGAAATTTCTATTCATCATAAAATCCTGAAAAAAATGTATATCACAGTTTCAAGGAGACTATTAAGCAGCACTGTTTTCAACTATATGTCAATATGTCTAATAATAATAAAAAAATGTTTTTTCATCACCAAATCAAAATATCAGAATGATTTCATGTGACAAGACTGGAGTAATGATGCTGAAAATTCAGCTTTGCATCTCAGTAATAAATTACATTTTAAAAATATATTCAAATAGAAAACAGTTATTTTAAATTGTAATAATGTTTCACAATATTACTGATTTTACTACATTTTTGATCAAATAAATGTAGCCTTGATGAGCATAAAAGACTTTTTTCAAAAACATAAAAAAATATTACAGACAGCAAACTTTTAACGGTAGAGTTTATAAAAAAGTATATAAAGTGATATTTAACTGCCTAAAGCCCCATTCACACTAACAAAGCGACACAATACCATTTATTTCAATAGAGAGCTGATTTCTGGCGACATGACCAACAGTGACCGTTGGCAACAGGATTTAGGTGTGTTCAGCGACTCGAGAAAGTTGAGATCTGTTTAACTTTATGCAAATGAAGAGCGACTTTCGGGAGCAACAACAAATAGTAGTGAGCTCATGTGATCGTTGCAGATAAGTAACTCGCTGTTTCTTGTTAATCTTTAATATTAAGCATACTGATTCCATTTATATTTAGTCTTTTCCCTCCAAAATGTTTGTTTTTAGCGGCAAGAAAACTGATTCGGTGTTTACAACATGAAATAACATCCGTGAATGTCATTCATAATGTTACTAACGTAACTGGTGATTTTAAAGGAGTGGTTGATTATTTAGTTAGTGTGTAATGTTGCTGTTTGAGCATAAACAACATCTGCAAAGTTACGACGCTCAAAGTTCAATGCAAAGGGAGATATTTTCTTTTAAAGAATTCGCTGGACTACAACAAAGGCTGGTAGGGACTACAACAAGCTTCTTCCCGGGTTAGTGACATTACTAACCCTAAAATTTACATACACCCTGCCCCTGAGAACACACAACAAAGGGGTCGAGGCCATGTTGGGCTGCTTTAGAGAAGAGGAGTTGTTGTAGTAGAGTGTTGCTGCCATGCCATCATTTTACGGCGGACTGCTTCACAAACGACAAACGTCATTTTGGCTGCGTGAGATTCTCCAGCTTTGTTGTTGTTGAGCAACCGAAGCGCAAGCTGTTAAAGCTCCGCCCTCTTTTGGAAAGCAGGCCAGAAGCAGCAGCTCATTTGCATTTAAAGGGACACACACAAAAACGGCGTGTTTTTGCTCACACCCAAACAGGGGCAAATTTGACAAGCTATAATAAATGATCTGTGGGGAATTTTGAGCTGAAACTTCACAGACACATTCTGCTCTCAACAGAGACTTATTACATCTTGTAAAAGGAGCATAATAGGTCCCCTTTAAGATGTAGTTTGACCTAGTCAAAACAAACAAGGTAGCTGTAAACAGTGATCTACTGTGGCTAGCAGTCACTTATTCTTCACTGGGCAAACTACCTAATTAATATTCATGAGCCAAGCTGATAAGGTTCATAATGTGCCCTTCCGCATTTTTTCCAAACGTTCCGACGGCCCTGACATTATCAGCTTTGCAGTTCACATCTTTCTGGTTGTTTATCATAGGAAGCATGTGTTTATATAGTTTGTGAATGCGGTATACTGCGTTTACAAGACGCGATCTGGGATCTGCCTCAGGGAAAAATTTGTAATAAGAAATGGGAATAAGAAAACAAAAAGACTTCTGTGTGAAAAGTCTCACTAAGGGGCTAGAAATGAGCTGTTAAATCAAGGCCTCCCTTTAGAGAGGTGATTTTATCCGACTTGGTCTGCATCGTTATGGAGGGAGAATGTCACGTAAGCAAAAACCAGAATAGAGCTTTAACAGGGCATTGCCTAAGAGGATTCAAAAGCAAATTTATTGTGCAAAATACAACTGGAGAGGGATTTAGCAGGAAGAAAATGCAACACAAACGGACAGCTCATTAAGATGTGATCTAACACCCTCATTAAAGGACCAGTTCACACAATGAAACGGAAATTCTGTCACCATTTACTAACACTCTGCTTTTATTCAGAGCTTTCTCTACTGTCACTGTGATTTTGCCAAGTAAGACATGTTCCTGGGTCAACATATTTTGTTGATCCTGGAACAACATTCCTGTCTGGAAATGTAGTCCTGACCATATCCCTGCTCCTAAACCTAACCCTACCCATAAGTTATCCCTATAGTCAGTGGGAAATGACAGGTGAATAACACTGATGTAGAAGAACCTAACCCTGGTTATAAGCCTAAACTTAACCTAAACTGTAAACTTGTCCCTCAAATATGATTGGTTGATTAGAATGTTGTTCCAGGACCATCAAAGATGTTAATCCAGGAACATGTTGTACTTGGTGAAATCATGTTCACCACTGTACTGCTTTTCCATGCAATTAGCCCTCATAGGACCTGAGGCGAAAACGAAAAAAACGATGCGAATGCACCATAAAGTAGTTCATACCACTTGTACTCTATATTTAGGTTATTCACTTATATTCTGAGAACTGAGTTTACAACTGTGTCAGTTTGATTCATGAATGAATCATTTAGATGGGTTTTGTGAACTAGATCAACTGATTCATTAAAAAGAGCGGTTTTTCATCATTAGTTCTGGGTGAACTGATTAACAAGAAGTTCCTCATGTTCCTTTAGGAAATTACAGGCGGCTGTGGTGTCAGTGAGTGCCAGACTATTACGTACCAAAAATTAAAGTGTCGGAAAATTCTTGGCACTTCTGTTATCTCCCTCTCCTGTCTCCAGATCTTGTCTTATTGACCTCTCATGCCCTTTTCTCTCTCAGTCCAGTGATGGAAACGGTGCAATCATTTAACATTTCATAAAGGTCAACTTGAAAAACTCAAAGGGCTAAATATTGATAATGTCTGTGCATTGACTGACATTTCTCATTTGTTATGAGCGCTTGGGACAAAAGAAAGAAGGTTCTGCAACAGCGAAAGGGTGAATCACCAATCGACATATCCGCTCAATGGTTTACGATGTTTTGTGAGCTAAACTGAGGCACAACACCTAAACCTGCTGATCTCAGAGAACGATTTGCCTCATATGAGTCCTTGTGCAGACATCTGCTCGGCTGTTTTTATAGCAATAAACAACATAATTTAAAATATTTATTATTATAATAAATAGAATTTATTATATAATGTATCATAATAATTAGAATATTACAAAAAAATCTAAACAAACATTATATTCAGTTAAATAATGCTGTTGAATGTTCCGTTCTGCTTGAAAATAAAGATAAATCAATGAATAAAATATATCATCTGATAATTATGTATTTAAAAATATACTTTTATCTTAAAAAAAAAAAAAGTACAAATACCATCAATGTAGTTAGCTACTTTTTGTTAGTAGCAGACAGTACAGCATCTTAACTACTTTATAAATAACTTGCCTTTCAAGCTTTCACAAACTGATTATTTTCCACTAGACATTTGACGAATTAAAAAAAAAGCTAACCATATTTATACTGCAAATATATACATTATGATCCAAGTTTAGGTTTTAAAAATGGATAACAATACCTTTTGAATTTATAGATGAGGAACACTGCTAAACCCACCACCACCACAGAGAGGAGCATAAGCATAGCTGAACCGCTGTGATTCTCACTTGTGTCCACTAGAGGCGCTAGACACAGGGAAAAAAAAATAAGGCAGACAGCTGTTGTCAGTGCACAGGCTGGCATGTTTTCAAACCTCCTTTTAATAAACAGACACAAAACTCAATTCTCACAATTATACAACCAATGTTATATTAAAATTGTTGATCATAAATGATCAATTCTCATCTTTGGGTGAACTATTCCTACAAATTGCAAGTCTTGTCTTGTTAATATTTGGAACAACAGTATTTGATTCCAGTTCATTACCTGCTGATAAATGGGCAGCGTATACTGTGACCTGGACTCCTGGTCTGAGTGTGAACTGAACCAGATTCTGATTCAGAGCACTGAGAACCAGTTCTGAGAGCTGAAAGGAAAATCACATCATCATATCATCATATTCACTCCATGTTTGATAAGAAAACACTGCCTCCTTGTATATTATACATTCAGATATGTTATTAAATTACATAAACAATCACATAACCCTGAAATAAGATATTCGTGCCTTGTAGGTATTTTCTCATTTCTGATTCGAGTGAGTCCTGATGCATTGTACTGTAGGTTGAGGCAAAGCGTGATGTTGTTTGTTGTACATGAGCCTGTACCACACTGGGAAGACATTTCAGCATAAATCAACTCTATCACCTTCACTCACAAATATAGATATATGACATGGGAGGGATCTCATTTAGGACTAACATCTCTCTCTTCTCCCTCAAACACACAGAGCCCTTGACTGTCAGGCTCTGTTATGTATGCATAAATCTTGAAAGCAGATCACAACTTCCCTCCCAAAATGAAGCCCCTTTTTATTTGTTTTTGTGCTTGATTATGGCAGATCAGGTTTTTTAAGGGTCATTCTGAAACAGGTGCTTCCAGTTTGATTTTTTGAGTACATTTTTTGTACGTTTATTAAACTGTCTGTCAGACAAATAATGTGGTTAAGTGTCAATAAATGCAACATCACATGCTAAATTAATGCAATTTAGGTTGGGGTATAATTTCATCTTCAGGTGACGGTTGACGGTAACAGGACTGACAGTTTCACACTTTAATTTCATAGTACAAGTCTTGTGTTTAAAGTCATAAAACTACAATGTGCTTCTCAAAAAGAGAATTTAATGCCTATATCTATACAAATTTCAACTTTTCAATTATCAATTGTTTTTCATACAATCTTTGTAAAGGGGTTGACAGGATTTTAAGATCATTCCCTACTGACAAACATAGCAAAACATAATATGATAAACGTGCTAAAAAAGTTTTATCTTTTCATTGAAGAGTTCATTTTCTGAAGCTATGAAGATTTCATAATTAAAAGTTTTTTTGTCTTTTATTTATGTATTAGTTCATTATCATAAGGAAATTAAAATGATGGTAACAGGGCTGACAGATAATAAGGAGACACTAAGATAGACAGACAGATAGACAGATAGATAGATAGATAGATAGATAGATAGATAGATAGATAGATAGATAGTTAGTTCAGTGATGATGGTGTTAATTCTCACACAAAACTAATTCCTTTTCCAAGAGTCCCTTTTATCACTCTTTCTTCCCAAGCTTTATTAAATCTGTCTCATTTACTAAATGACTTCTGACTTATTTCTGCGCTCCTTTATTTCTTCGTCGCTCTCACCTTCTGTCTCTCTCTCCTTATTCCTCACCCTTTTAAAATTAGACCATTCCATGAATAATTACATTCTTTATGAATTGTACCAGGGTCAGTAAGTCTATTATACTTTTTTAATAAGGCTATCTACACATTATACTTTGAACATGCCACCCTTGAATAGAGATTTATGAGGATCTGCTGTGAAAGGTCCTTTGTAGATTCAAGGTAGGTTTGGGTAAGGAAGAAAATGCACCCATGCACAGACATCCACAAAGTGCAGATATCCCCCTTTCATCTGTGATATAATATCTTTGGCCCATAAGCGAATGGAGGACTGAATGATCTAGTGCATGGATTACTAATGACCTTCTCTATAGTATGTATGGTGAGAAATCACTGCCTCAAAAATACAGATGTCTCTGCATGGTGATACTGGAGGATATGAGCCATCTTCTCATATTCAATAATGGCTGTTCTCTGTTTTGCCCAGATACACTTCGGTATGGCCAAATTTACCCATGACCTAACAATTCAACCCTAAACCTTACAGGTGAGCAAGATAATAAACGTGAATGATCTCAGTGAGCTTTGACATCCAGTCAGGAAACCACTTTTTTTCTTTTTTGATTGATACTTTCTGAAGTTATATGAAAGTGTATTTCTGTGCTTGTCTTAAACAAGTATTTAATTTCTGGAGAAAATTACAGATTTTCTGAACAAGAAAAATCACCCCTAAGTGTGAACCAGTAAAAACAGGGTTTTATCAAGCGTTAAACAGGCCAACATTGACATCTGCTGGTGACCATAAGAAACTCTTGTCAAGATTTTCCTTTTTATCCACATTAAAGTGTGAAGATCATGCATAATGTCAGATAAGGGTTATGTCCAGTACCTGGTCTAAATGAGTAGCTGTTTTGTCTGGCTTCCCCTCTGTTAGCTGTTTGTCTGGTAAGAGGAAGAACTCAGCTGCTGTTGGCAGTCCAGGCAACACAGTGACCAACAGCTGTTCAGGACTCACTCCTGTCGCCTGAAGACCAGGAAACAGAGTATTACAGACACAAATGTTCAAGAAACAGGATTAGAGAGAGTTAAAGGCCTTTAACTCTCATGATGTTGTGAATATATATATATATATATATACATATATATACACACTGTAAATGATTTCTGTTGATTTCACAGCAATATTACTGTATTCTCAACGATTCCCTACTGTAGAATTTGAGTACAATTATGTTACTGTAGATTTTATCATTTTTCACAGTATTATTACTGTATTCTTAACAGTTTCCTACTGTATAAGCTGTATACAGTATGTTACTGTAGATTTTCAATGCATTCTGGGAAATATTAGCCTACTGTAAATCTAAATACAGTACTATATGACCGCGAAAAACAACCACACACCTCCTCATGCAACGGTTCTGTAACAGACTCACCATGAAGATGAAAGCCCACAAGAGTATGGTAGGTTAACTTTCTTTTTTTATATGTTTTATTCTGATGTTATTTGCAAGATATAAAGCTGCGTTTCAGTTAATACGTTTCCGTAAGAATATCTGAGAGAGCGTTCACTTTCTGGTCTTTTCCTCCCGCACGTCGTAAAGATTTAAGTCCTAGAAGTTCATTAAATTGGTAGGTATACTTCAAAACATGTAATTGCATAATGTATTTTATACAAATGTTATTGCAAGGTATAAATATGTTTGAGTTAATAAATATCTGTAAGAACATCGGAGCGGATGCTCAATCAATGAATGAATGAATCAATCAATCAATCAATCAAGTCCATAACAGCTTCAATACATTTAAAGGTTTAGTTCAAAAATGAACATTTCGGCATCATTTACTCCCTCATGTCTTCTATATGGGTTGAGCCAACTTGACATCGGTGATGTCACACATAATTTGTTCTCACTCTTGCAACAAATCAATTCTGCAGTCAATTCTTTGGGGGATTATGGGTTTAGACCAAAATGAGGGTGAGTGAATAACAGAATTTTTATGTTTGGGTGAACTATCCCTTTCAGACAGAATATAAACATATAAAATCCTCCCTGGTTCATATTACAAGGTCACAACGTCCACCGCGTTCCAGTCCATATGCCCAGCGCAAAACTCATTACACACATTACCAATAAACAACTGGAGCAGAACATGCATATGGCTCACATGAGAACCGTTATTCTCAAGTGTCATTTTCCATAAACATCCAATGTTCAGTTATAACGGCCTCTTGAAAATGCCACGGGGTAAGCGAGGGAGAACACTGATGATTGTTTCGGTCTGTCGTGCCATATGTTTGAATATTTGTGAAGTTTTTCCAGTCACGGTGATGTTTCCCTTCATCAGTGAAGGCGAATCTAGAAGCCGATTTCACAACCAAAGTGTGTCAACTTGAGCTCTTCAAGCAAAGTGTGGAGCGTGAAAACCCAACATATATCCTGACTACACTTATATTTTTACACTTTTTATATCTGGAATTCATATTTTTCAACTAACAAGCCAAAATAGCACTTTAAATTGAGATTGTCTAAAGGTTTTTGGCAGTGGTGGACAAAGTACACAAGTCAAGTACTTAAGTAAAAGTACAGGTAACCTTAAAAAATTACTGAAACAAAAATATAAGTGCTCATTTTCAGTTTTACTGAAGGTACAAAAGTACTTGATAATGATAGTACTTGACAAAAGTACTTTTAATGTACTTAAGTATAAAAGTAAGCACGGATACTGATGATGAATCATATATTTATTCTAGCCAGTACTAGTCAGCTCATTTTGTTGAGTTGAGTCAAAAACAGTTGCAGTTGGATCAATCCAATTCGCAAATGAATTGTTCAGTCTTATTTATGAACCAATTCAACAGGTTCACTGCAAAGAATCATCTCTTTCACATTTGCCAAATGATGCCAAAAACAACTTTAAAAACATCTCCTGGAATGTCAGTTTCATCATAAGATGCCACCACATTTCTGAGAAACACATCTATTAGTGGTTTATCCATACAGGAGATTCCTAGAAGACCTTGATAATTATTAGATTTTTCTGTTCATGACAGATATGAATCATCTTATACTCTGTATCCTAAAGCTGCGCCAGATCAGATTATAATTATATTCTTGCACACACTCACTTGAACTGCATGCAAAAAGCACTGAAAGACATTAAGTAAGAAACAGTTCATGAGAAAATGAGAAAGAGCGATTTCTTTCCTATATCCAAATGTTTACTTGAGCATTCATATTAATAAATAGACTTTCCTCCAAGGAAAAGGAAGAAACAGATAAATATGTATCAGTTAAAATACACTCATATAGATGACCTCCAAGCAAACAGACATGGACAATGTTGAGTTTATAGTGTTGTTAATACAGTAAAGTAAGCAGGGCTGCTTGTTTATGCTGTATATTGAATATACAATAAAGTATTATAGACTTTTTTTAATGCCACTGAACAGAGGACCAGGTTTTGTGCTGTGTGAACAGTGAGCATTTTTTGTAAAATGGTAAATGGTTTGAACTCACCTGCACCATAGAGGCTTTAATGACTCGACTCACATCAAGTCTCCATTCGGCCACATCAGGGTTGTGATCATCCAGATTCGATGAAAATGCAAGAAGATGAGATCTGAAGTATTCTGTAATTGGGACAATGCAAAAAGTCTTATATTCTTATAATTATTAGTATTTTTTTTTTTTTTTTTTAATCACAAATCCTTTTGGAGAAGCTTGTGCTGCAGCATTTGTTTCCAACACATGAATTTACTGTACGATATAATGCTTAAAATGGGTTGTGAACGCATTTCATTTTGACTTCACTTTTCTATTACGTAAATCTGAGGATATCCACTGAGAAAATGGTGTATGGAAGATGCTGACATGGAAGCAGATGAGGATTATGTTGAAGAAAACCCAAATGCAGTTTATTTACATAAGTGATGATCCAAAACGTGAAACATAAACTATAAACTGACTTGAAACAATGACCTTGAATATGGAAACATGGAATATGGGAACATGGAAATGTGGCTCATGAAGCATGGAAACATGGACCATTGAAACATGGAACATGGAAACAGCATAACATAATTACTCAAGGTACAAATGAGGCTTAAATACATGATTCAGGGGAACACATGCCTATGACAACCAATAGGAACATGACACATTAAACAACTGAACCAATGAAAACCCAATGAAAACAAGACACATGAAACAATGGAACCAATCAGAACCTGACACAAAAGACTAGGGAAGCACAAGACATGATCACAAGGGCAAGGAAGTCACCTAACAAGAAACCAGGAATAAAACTTAAAAATAAAAGACATGAAACATGAACTTGAAACATAACCACAAAACAGTAGGGTGGGACTTGATTTTTTTTTTTATCCATCAGGAATTAATTGCATTGTGAAAAGTGTTTAGTGATCTGTACATGATGGGCATGGTTAAAATTTAAGAGACCTTGGTGATTTTTTTTTCTTTGGAATGATATCCACCACAGAATTTTGATATAATTTTGATTTGATGTAGAATTTACATCCATTTTATATTAACGCAATATTGTGGAGGTGCTGTTATTTATTTATTTACCATGTTTTTTTTTTTAACACTGCCATGTATAATTAATTACAATAGTTAAAGTGTTGCATTTTTTATTAAACATATCACAAAAATACTGTATATTCATAGAACAAAAATATTTTTAAGAAAGCTTATTGCTTACATATGAAGCTATATTCAATACCTACCAGTCTGCAGGTCAGTTATTTTAGTTTACTTATCATTTAGATGATTTGCTTAGATTTCTTATCTAATATTTATATTTTATTTTATTTCAGTTACAAAAATAATTTTTTTAATACGTTTTTTTGTTTTGTTTCAGTTAACAAGAACAACACTGCTCTGTTTACTCGAAATGTAAAACTCACCATGGACAGCAATGGTTTTCCTGTCTTGCAGGATGTTATTCCCAGCGGACACCTGTACAGTGACAACGCTGATTCCCTCTCGAGAGAACGTGAACGCCACACTCCCCTCCAGCGTGATCACGGGCTGTGAATACAGCGTGAAAGAGACTCTCAAGAGGATGCCCTGTCAGTGTAGTTGCAGTGAAGATGCCAACTTTATTTACATGGCACCCGGTGAGGCAAAAACACACACAAACTGAGTCATGCACAGGTGTCCAGTGAGTGACACAGGGAGACTTTACCTCTGAATTGTTCCCAAACCACCAGATATAGGTGACTGTTCCCACTTGGCTTGGCCAGAGAACCACTGTGAGATTGACTTCTTTGTTTTTCACAGCGACAAAAGGGGCGGAGAGATGAACAGACTCCAGCTGACCTGCTCCGAGAGAGAAAGAAAAAAGTGGGGTTGGTCCAGTAGAGTTCAATAGTGTTCACGAGTTCTCAAATCAGACGAGAGAACCAGTTAGTTTTGTTTCAGTGACAAAACTTGTTAACACCTTATTTCAATTGTCCACTAATTTTCGATATTCTACTAACTATAAGTAACTTTACAACTACATGTCAACTATCAGTCATTAGAATATTAGCAGACTACTACTAACTATAAGTAACTGTACAACTACATGTCATCTACCAGTCATTAGAGTATTAGTAGATTACTACTGACTATAAGTACCTTTGCAACTACATGTCATCTACCAGAGTATTGTAGACTACTACTAACTATAAGTAACTGTACAACTACATGTCATCTACCAGTCTTTAGAGTATTAGTAGACTACTACTAACTATAAGTAACTGTACAACTACATGCCAACTACCAGTCATTAGATTATTAGTAGACTACTACTAACTATAAGTAAATTTACAACTACATGCCAACTACCAGTCATTAGAGTATTGGTAGACTACTACTAACTATAAGTAACTTTACAACTACATGCCAACTACCAGTCATTAGAGTATTAGTAGACTACTACTAACTATAAGTAACTTTACAACTACATGTCATCTACCAGTCATTAGAGTATTAGTAGACTACGACTAACTATAAGTACCTTTGCAACTACATGTCAACTACCAGTCATTAGAGTATTAGTAGACTACTACTAACTATAAGTATATTTGCAACTACATGTCATCTACCAGTCATTAGAGTATTAGTAGACTACTACTAACTATAAGTAACTTTACAACTACATGTCAACTACCAGTCATTGGAGTATTAATAGACTACTACTAACTATAAGTAACTTTGCAAGTACATGTCAACTTATTCTACTAACCCGAACCTGAACTTAACAGTCTACTAATAGTCTAATGGGAGTTGGTTGTCCTGTAGTTACAAAGTTACTTATAGTTAGTAGAATGTCTAATGTGGACTATCAAAATAAAGTGTAACCCAAAACTCATAATACATTTGGAGGGATTTTTTTTTTTTCACAGCATTTTTTAAAAAATATATATTTTAGCATAACTTCACTGCTAATATTGTTGGTAACATTAAATTGCTGACAAAAATCATCCATAAATGGAAAAAAAATAACTGATTTGTTCTATAATATTCTGACATTAAAGACATTTTTAATGTTGCAAAATATTTCTATCATAAATAAATGATGTTCTTTTGAACTTTCTATTCATCAAAGAATCCTAAAAAAAAAAAAAAAAAAAATCATAGTTTTCATAAAAATATTGAGCAGCACAACTACATTGATGATAATACAAAAATGTTTCTTGAGCACCAAATCAGCATATTATATGACACTGAAGACTGGAGTAATGTCTGCTGATATTTCAGCTAGGCTTTGCCATCACATGAATAAAATTAATTTTAAATACATTATAATAGAAACCAGATCTTTTAATTTAAAATATTATTTCACAATATTACTGTTTTACTTTATGATAAAGTAAATGCAGTCTTGGTGAGCATGAGAGACTTTTAAACAGTACTGTACTGTATATATTCTCATAGGATTATATGTGGCCAGGTTATGCAGTTCTTGTTTCAAAAACACTGAGTTATATTATATGAGATGAATAAAAAAAAAAAGGCATAATGCCTAAACAAAGTTGCAGCACAAACTAAACATCCTCCTAATGATTCTACCATATATTCATTCATTCACAAATACTTCTCTTAGGGACACAGAGCCATCTGTGTGTGAATTTCAGCTCATGCACCAAGGGCCCTATTTGCTTTGCCTGGCACAACAGGATTGACAGATTGGAAGCGTTCCGTCTCCCTGATCAATATGTCAGTGTGGAGGCATCTGTCTGCCTGAATCTAGCAGGGGGTGGCAAGTTCACATGAGGAGGTGGACATGAGGAAATAGGGTGGAAATTTAAATGAAAATGTTCAGATAATTGCTGATATGTGATGAGCTTCCTATAGCACAAACAAAAAAATTAAATAAATAAATACAAGAACTCAGGCCATCTGTTCTTAGAATGTGTTAAAATAATGTCATCCAACATTAGTACAAGACGTTGTTACATAAGAGGATAGAGTAGTCTGTTCGATTACTGGCATGAAGCATAATCCATATTCTGGCCAAGAACCACCCACAGAGAGGAAGAGGCCATTTGACCAACATGTGAAATGACCATCCACACTTTTTTTCCTTCTTCAAAACATTAAGGAGCAAGTACATCTGAAATTGATGCTTTAAAGCAGAAATGTAGTTCAATAATGGTCTCAACTATATATTATAGAGGTACACTCACTTAAGCATTTTATATGCACTATTTATTAAACAAAAAATATTAAACAAGCTAAAATGTGGTAACAATTAATTAATTCGGTAACACTTTATTTTGATAGTCCACTTTAGACATTCTACTAACTATAGTAACTTTGCAACTACATCAACTACCAGTCATTAGAGTATCAGTAGACTGTCTGCTTAATATCTGCTAACACTTTATTTTGATGCTCCCCAACAGACATTCTACTGACTAGAAGTAACTTTGCAACAACATGCCAACTTTTTCTACTAACGCTAACCCTAACATTCTACTAATACTCTAATGAGAGTTAGTTCATGTGTAGTTGCAAATTAATGAGAGTTAGTTGACATGTAGTTGCAAAGATACTTATAGTTAGAAGAATGTCTAAAGTGGACTATCGAAATAAAGTGTAACCATTAATTCATTTATTTTTATAAATTACTACTCATAATGTGTACTAAGCATTGTCATATGAAGTCTCAGGAGCTTTAATTACAACATAACAGTAAATTGCAAGCTGTATGTGTTTGATTCACTTAAAAACAATCATACATAAGAGTCATTTGTTCTCATAAGAGATTTATTTGGGAATTGGACTATACATTTGTGTTGTATGTTTTTGATTCACTAAACAGAATTGACTTAGTAGACTCAATTGTTAGGGAATCAGATTAAACTAGGCACACTGTCGCTGCATCCGAAATCGAATACTTCCCTATTCAAAAAACAGGTGAAAAGTACCCGGCTGACCTACTACTTCCACCGAGATTCAGAACGAAACAAATCCAGTGACTAGCTCTTCCTCAGAAGTGACATGGTAGCCTATACAAATATTTTGTAAATAGTTTTCTCTACAGTATAAAACTGGTATATTGTGTAAAAGTAAGCCTGTCATACTGAAAAGAATGAAGTTTTTAGTTTTAAAATGAAATTCTACAGTTTTACAGCTGCTAATTGTAAAAGTTACACTAAGTAAAGTTCATCAGACCTGCATGATATTTTGCGTCCTCAGGACCTTCATCGTACACTGAAGTGTCTGTCGGCAATTACCAAGAGGGATGATTTCAATCTGGTGGTCCAGTTAGAGACTATGAGCTTGAAATCTAGATCACTTAATGTGGAGTGTAATACGACCAAGGCCAAATGAGATTTTTCTGGTCAATAAAGCATAAATGAGTTCAGAGTGCTCAGACCCAGTAGGTCTTTAAAATACATTAGGGATATAAAAGTAGAAAACGATATGGCTGTCTGTATTATGCATATTGTTACTCGCCCTCCCACGTCTTGGCTTACACGTAATGTGTAGGAAGAGGAGCACAGTTTCAGAGCCCAGACTGTTCTCCGCCGTGGCTGACACTCGGTAGATTCCCACGTTCTTGTAGATGTGTTTAATGCCATCTTCAATAGAGCTCACATTGGAGTAGGTGAAGGCGTTTCCGTCGCCGAAATCCACCGTGATGCTGGTTTTCGATCCATCACCCTGGGGAAAAAAAGGTAATAATATGAAACATCATTGAGTCTGACTGAAAAAAAGGCTGGTCTAGCTGGTGAATCTCAACAAATGTCTTCCTGTAATATCGAAGATTTTTTATTTATTTATTTTTTAGGCAGGAAGCAAAACCTGGTCCTGACTACGATACTGCCAAAGCTCTGTGTAAGATTCATTCAGCTGTCAGTTCATCTGCTTTGGAGAGCATCTTTTCTGCCCAGAGCGGAGATCTGCCATGGGAAAACATTGCTCTTGTGCAGGCAAAATGCTCTCTAAGGAGTTCTCAAAATCTTAAAATGCCCAGTTTATAGTGAGGATGAGGGTTATCTCTGTTCTTTGGGGGTTAGCAGTAGTTTCAGTATATTCAATGTAACCTCACAAGTCAATTTAACTCTTTCCAGCCAGCGTTTTTGAAAAAAGTTGCCAGCCACCATCAGCGTTTTTGATAATTCTCACAAAAATTTCATGGCCCCCAGAATATTTTGTTGTATGAATATCTGAACATGAAATATATCAATACAAAATACAAAAGAAAAACACAAGTTTTGCTACGGTTACACCTGTCGTTTACACTACGCCGGCGTGTTCGAACCTCAAAAACAGAGACGTTCAAAAATGCTGTAGACCCCGTTTTAGTTTGAAAATGCCGGGGTTGCTTTCCAGTATAAGCGGACCAAAACAGAGACTTTCGAAAATGATGGCGTGTCTGCCCAGATTCACTCAGTGTATCCTTGATGACCTTGTAAACAATAACATGGAGACTGAACTGCAATCTTTGCTGGCTTTGTTGTCATTTTTAGCAGCCACTGTGCAGTTAAACTCTGCATTTTTTAACACTGCAGCTACATACATGCGCAAGAGGGAACTGTTTACACTTCTACGCGCATGCCCAGTGTGCATGACCGGTCATGTGACATGCATATCCAGTGTAGACGAGAATCGTTTTCATTTTAAAACGCTGTTTTAAAACAAAAAAGCACTAGTGTAAATGGGGCCTTAAACAAAAAATCTGTTTTATTCTAGTTCAGAAGATGTGTAATAGCGCCTCTGAGTGTATAACTGTGAAAACATGGAAACCTGGAAAATTTCGTGTTTGGCGGGGAAAGAGTTAAATGGTTTAATTGGAGTAAATACACTACAATTCAAAAGTTTGGGGCCAGTAAAAAAAAAGGCATTTAAATTGATCAAAAGTGAACTTTCTATTTATCAAAGAATCCTGAAAAAAGTATCATGGTTTCCACAAAAAAATATTAAGCAGCTCAACTGTTTTTGTCAGGGGTTAGCGTGTAGTAAATATCCAAGAGAATGTGTGACGCAGAATGAACGAGAAATAGTCCTTTAATAAAAATAAAAAAAAGAGCCATAGAATACATTCCAACTTAATGTTAACACAAGACAATGAACAGAAGGAACAGTGGACTTGAATAGGAGGATGACCAACAGAACAGGGAACAGGTGAGAACTAATTAGGAACCATGACAACTAATGAATGACTAGAACTCAGGCAAATGGTGACAATGAAAACTAAGGGTATGTTTACACGTTTTCAAAACAATCACCGTTCACATGGATTTAGTCGAAAACGCTGTATTATAAATGCCAGGCCAGTAGTTGGCGATGTCACTTTGTAAAGAAAAACTACGCGCCTATAGACTGAACACAAAATACTAATCAGCATCAAATTTGCGTTTTTGTAGTTTACTTTTCCGTTTTTAGTACATTGTTGTTGTGTAAATGTACCCTAAGCATCAACGTGATAGTTTTCAACATGTTTTAAGATATTTCTTGAGCAGCCAATTAGAATGATTCCTGAAAGATCATGTGACACTGAAGACTGAGGTAATGTTGCTGAAAAGCGGAGCAGGGAAGACTGAATCTGTCTGTACCTCCTCCAGGAACACGAGGAAGGTGACGTTGCTGGCCAGAGATGCCGTTAGCTTCCCTTCGCTGGTCACTAAGTGGAGGCCGCGAGGGGCCTGGCTAGGGCACAGCTGCCTACGAGCTGTGTACTGCTCCATCACCCCACCAGTGCAGTTGTTAGACACCACCTTTCTGTACCTGCACACATGCAGACGCATAAAACACATTCACATTAAAACCTATTCTCAAAATGATCCGCTGACAGCACTGAAATTAGTGTGCTTATCTGTATCAGTGAAAACATTCACAATATGTCTAATGAGTCACACATCAAAATCATTTGAGAATACAGATGGTGGATATTTTAATTGAAAATCTCTCTGTCTCTCTCGCTCTCTCTCTCACACACACACACACACACACACAAACGATACCATGAAGAATGTGAATATTTAAGTCAAAAACAAAAAAGGTAACGTTAAGCAGGTATCCATATTCATTTCAGTATCAGCAGATGCAAAACACTATAAAAGGTGACAACTTTTAAAGTTAAAAAACGATATAAGTTACGTAAACGATAAAAGCTCCTTGTGGTTTCTCGGTTTGAGAGATTTGAGCAACCATAAACGACGCAAAACATAGGAATTTTGAGTTTGTGATAGGATTCCTATATACAAAAATCACTGCTTGCCCTCCAGCCGCATTTCGTGTGCAGCAATGACGTCATGTTCAAACAACCTATTGAAGAATACTGGAACAGTTTTTGACACGTACAATCACACCGGTGTGATTAGAACGTTCAGTGCATCACGTGATCAACTGCTAAATTCAAATGTGCTTTTGCGCTTTGGCTGGAGCTGAGCCAGAGACGGACGTGCTCAGCGCTTGTCATATATCACAATATGCTTTCAATCACATAATGTTTATTTTAGGTTTCAGACATTTAAATACACTAGCAGAACAATACATGTATAGTTTGTAAAATACAAGCGGCAATAGTAATCTTTTAAATTATAAATTGACGACACGTTTTATTTATATCAGATACACATTGTGTAGGTAACTTTAAAGTTTACTCTATTCTTCTCCCACTTACCGGCCACATACTTTCATGTATTTCAGGAGAAGTGGATGAATTTACTGTTGTAAATCCAACATATACGATTCTCTGAATTGTGGCGCGAACTAACATGGCGGCGCCCATCGCGCATTATACATCAAATAACATGATCATTATAAAGGGTTTTAAACGACAAAACACATTCACTTACACGTATTTGAGAAAGAAAAAAAAACTTAAAAAAAACTCACTCTTGGGGGTCTGCTAGAATATTTTAAACTGATGTGTGAAAGGGTTAAATAAATATGGAAAGTCACCATGAAATCAAAATGGACTATTTTTTCATGGAATATTGGAGTATTTAATATAAATTATCTGTGCACATCTTTTTTTTCTTCCATATTCATGTGACCTCATAATTTTTAATCAAAATAACTCCTCCCTCTTGCAGTGATATCTCTTCAATAAATAAAGTGTTTACTGGCGTGGGGGCGGGGCAACCTGTCACTCACATGAGATCCACCAATAGCAAACCACAACCATCCAATCAATTCCCCATGAACAAAATCAAGTCCTGCCCTACCCTTGTTCAGGAAGCCGTTTCACTCGGATATATCACAATATATTAAAAAAGACTATAGCAGCTTCCATTTCATGCTGACTTTATTCTAACTATCCAATTACGTAAAAATAAATAACCGCCAATTGATCATTTTCTGCTCCTAAATACAATGTAAGTGACATCTGATTAGAAAAACTGCTCAAATTAAATTACATAAAAACAAATCAGACATATTCCTGGAACAACATTACCATCAACCAGTCATTATTGATCGAGGAACATGTTCAGCATGTATAAATCACTTTAAATAGTGAGATGCATGCGTCACACAAGATCTCACCCAGTGCTGTTGAGGAACGTGTGTTCTGTAGTACAGGTCCGAGACATGGAGGAGGGGGGGAACCAGAATGCTGGAGTACATGTCCCATCAGTCCTTCTCTCGAAACCATAATCACTGTAAATAAATAAATAAACAATGGTAAGAAAAATTTCTAGGATCATTGACTTCTAAATTACCAATAAGTAATTTTAACACACTTTTATTCAAAACAACTAGCAGTACAATTAGCACTGTAATATCCCTTGAAGGAACCCAAGTTCAAGTGCTTTGATCTCTAGGACTCAACTGTGATAATTCATGGATCGCTCATTGCAGGGCTTGAACCTACAACCTTTCAGTCACTAACCCAGATATCAAACCGTCAAGCTAAAATCCCACTGGCTGAATAAGGCGTTTCTCCTATTCATCATTACTGGAGGCCATTATAACATTTGTCTTTCATAACTCACAGACTAATACAAAATTTCCCTGCCATTTCTTGCTCAAAGATAGTATATAATGAGAAAGACTTCATAATCATAATATTGAATTTAATACGAGAAGTCAGAATGCTATAATCACTTCGCTATGATTAATATGATTGAATACTTCTCACCATTATGTGGAACTAGTTATATTAGCTGTCAGGAATAATATGTATTTAAAGAAAAAATCTAAGTAGTAGGCCTACCTACATTATAATTATTGAAATGGACTAAATCTTTTTTTTTTTTTTTTTTTTTTTTACTAAAATATGGTAAATGTAAGTCAAGAAAAGACATTTTAAATAACTAGACATTTTAAACATAATAATAATGTTCATTACATGCTTTAAAGATTCAATCTTTATTTTCAGTTATATCCTTTTAATTTCTCGACAATTCAAAGTATTTCATTGCCAGGAGTTAAAGGATTAGTTCACTTTCAAATGAAAATAAGCCCAAGCTTTACTCACCCTCAAGCCATCCTATGTGTATATGACTTTCTTCTTTCTGATGAACACAATCGGAGAAATATTAATAAATATCCTGATGCATCCGAGCTTTATAATGGCAGTGAACAGGGTTCACGGGTATGAGCTGAATAAAGTGCTTCCATCCACATCCATCCATCATAAACGTGTATTCCACACAGCTCCAGGGGGTTAATAAAGGCCTTCTGAAGTGAATCGATGCATTTGTGTAAAAAAAAAAAAAAAAATCCATATTTAACAAGTTATGAAGTAAAATATCTAGCTTCCGCCAGACCGCCTTCCGTATTCTACTTACGAAGAAAGTGTAAAACTCTTGCATTTCAAAACGCTTACGTTACGTCCTACGCCTTCCCTATTCAACTTATGGAAAAAGTGTAACTGACGCAACTCCAGTTTACACTTTCTTCATAACTTGAATATGGAAGGCAGTCTGGCGGAAGCTAAATATTTTACTTCATAACTTGTTAAATATGGATATTTTTTTACACAAATGCATCGCTTCGCTTCAGAAGGCCTTTATTAACCCCCGGAGCCGTGTGGAGTACGTTTATGATGGATGGATGTGGATGGAAGCACTTTCTTCAGCTCATACTCGTGACCCCTGTTCACTGCCATTATAAAGCTCGGATGCGTCAGGATATTTATTAATATTTCTCCGACTGTGTTCATCAGAAATTAGAAAGTCATATACACCTAGGATGGCTTGAGGGTGAGTAAAACTTGGGGTAAATTTCATTTGAAAGTGAACTAATCCTTTAAAGCACAAGAATCTGTCATTCATGTCAACATTTAATAACTAATAATCTAGAGATAAAATGTACATATATGTTTGAATTCAAAGGCATAAAAAAATTTTAAGCAGAAGAAAAATACTTGGCATCCAAAACTAATTAACACCTACATTTTCTACATTTTTAGACCTAAACATCAGAAAACAAAAGCCAAAGTTGTTTGTCCTACAATGCAACTCAACACCCCAATCAAGAAAACAAATTACACTAATTACCACGACAAGTTACACAGATGCAGCCAGCTTCTGTTGGTAAACGCACAGCGTTTCACTCCCTGATTAACAACTTTCACACTTTGTTCCATGCGGCCTCGAGGGGCCTGCAAATTTGGAACTTTCCAGAACAGCGACATTAATAACTTTGATAATTCTGGAGAAAATGAGGGGAGAGGCCACATTTACATGATGAGGGAGGAGTGTCAGGAATAGAAATGGAGGGTTTAAGCCACAAAGCGTGGGGCGTGAAATCCTACAGAAGGGAGGGTGGTGGTGACAGACGGAGAACAGTACCACTGAGGGACTATGTTTTTTAAACATATATCTCCATCTATCACTGTCTTCACGTCCCTTGACCGCTTTCCACTTACTGTAGCAAAAATCTTCTTCAAATTCCTGCAACCCTTCTGCACTGCTAAACAAATGAGGACTAGCCACAACTTTATTCCTTCATTCTGATTTTCATGAGTCTTGACAAAATACTGACTGCAATGCTAAATTTAAGTTGATCAAAAATTTCTTTTTTAAAAGAACAGAATTTATTTGAAATAGAAATCTTTTGTAACATTAAATGTCTTTACTGTCACTTTTGATCAGTTTAAAGTGTCCTTGTTGAATTAAAATATCATTATTATTATTATTATTATTATTATTATTTTACTGACCCCAAACGCAGAGTGTTCCAAATCAGTCAGGTTTAATTACAGTAAGGATGATCCCTCAGTAGTAGCTGACAGTAGACAGCAAAGCAGCTCAATATGTTTTAGAACAGAGCCTGAATCTTAGAAGAAAAACATTTGTTTGCTTACCATTCAAAGTCTGACTCAGTGCAGTCACACGGCTCGGAAATCATCGTGACAGAGTAGGTTTTACCCATAACACACCTTGCTATGGCCTTCAGCTTTCGATAGACTCTTTTGACTCCCATGAGGCAGCGTTCACCCTACAAGAAGGATTTCAACATATACATACAGTACATGCCTACACATCCACACACACAAATATTTTCTACAATAAAGATGGCATATGGCATTCTCATTCAGGTTTATTTCAGTTCTCACATGAATAATTCATAACAATGAAGTGTGTGTATCACCCTGAATTTAGAAAAAAGAAAGACTAGTAGAATGAAGACGAGAGAAAATAGGAGAGAGAGAGAGAAAAAAAGTTTCCACTCATTGTACTACTGTTCCATATTTCATATCTTACATCCAAACTCTGCGGAGTTCATTTCGTGAAAGGTTTCAGGGTACTATACCGCTCACTCATATTACAGCTATCTTGCAATAAAGTTTTTTTTGTCTAGTCTTTTGTTAATATGCTTTATTTTATACCACAGAATAAAATAAATAAATAAATAAGTAATTGTGAAAATTGCAAAATAATAAAAGATAATTGCAACTTTTCATCTCACAATTCAGATTTTTTTTTCCCCTCAAAAGTTTATATCTCACATATCTGAGAAAAAAGGTCTAAATTGTGGGATATAAATTCGCAATAATGAGAAAAATGTTGCCATTCTGACTGTATTTCTTGCAGATGTGACCTTTTTTCTCAGATATGAGAGATATAAACTAGCAATTGCAAGTTATGAAGTCAGAAATGCAGGATATAAACTCGCGAATGCTAGAAAAATGTCACAATTCTGACTTTATTTCTCGCAATTGTGACCTTTTTCACAGAACTGTGATATAAACTCGTAAATGCAAGTTCTAAAGTCCGGATCGTGAGATAAACTAGCAATTCTGAGAAAAAAAAGTCTGAATTATGAGATATAAACTTGCAATTGAGAAAAATTTAGCAATTCTGACATTATTTCTCGCAATTATGACCATTTTCCGCAGAATTGTGAGATATAAATTCGCAATTGAGAGTTATAATGTCTGAATTGTAAGATATAAACTGAATTGTGGAACATAAACTTGCATTTGCGAGTTATAAAGTCAGAATTGCAAGACATAAACTCGCAATTATGAGAAAAATGTTGCAATTCTGACTTTTATTCTTAGAATTGTGAGATATAAACTCACGATTGTTGAAAAAGTCGCAATTACCTGTTTCAATTATTTTTTTCATGTCCTCTTTTTATTCCCTGGTGGAAACAAGCTTTCATATTTGTGTTAGTTAAATATAAAAAAAGTTTTGTTTTACAGCCACGGTTCATTGCTGGTCATGTCCCCCTTTTCTTTTTTTTTTTTTTTGGATTTCATATTCATCAAACTAACTGATACAGAGTGGCGCAAAAAACCCCTACAGCACAGGATGGTCGACTGCGTAGGCTCAGACAATGAATGGCTTCATCTCTTCTCATCATGTTACTGTAGTCTACAGCCCAAAAGTTGGGTTTTTGACATTGTTCTGTCTTCTGTCGACTTCTGCTTCTCAGAGTTTGTCACAGAAATAGAAAGTACCACAAGGCTTCAGGTTAAAGTAGGCCAGTCTACTGCCATGCCCTAACAACTAATAAACGTACATCTATTATTCTCCTGTGAGAGGACGCTTCTGGCTTGACTTTTGGGATATATATTATTCTATCTGTTCAAATATAGTTGTGACATCAAACCCTGGGAAACCATGTCAGGGCCAGTTAAAAAGGAATCTCATAAGAAGTTCCAAACAACAAGAAGCCATTGCTACACTCTCTCTAGTTCAAGTTATAGCATCAGGCCTCAACAGAGGGTTTATTATGGTGGAAAGACATGACAAGCAGAAAGGTATCTGATCAAAACTTTACTGGGATCCCTTAATTGTACTGGGAATATAAATAGAAAGTGAGCTGAGGACATCAATGACATTAAGATGGGAAGATTCGTTTAGAGGCCACACGATGGTCACAAAGGAGACCAAAGGAATTTGGAGCAATTCTTTTTCTTTATTTTTTGTACCTGTAATCAAAGCAACAAAGTTTTTTTGTTGGTGGTGCCTGAGACAAACATTCCCTAACCCTGATATACAATAATGTGCAAAACAAGGATGTAACCAAATATTCAGATTAGGGATCCAGATGATAAAAGGATTTCTCACCTGGTCATGTAAATCCCATTGCACATAGTCAGACTCTATGCATCTTCTGTTAAAGATAGACCTGAAATCTATCTTTACAAGCTGCCATTCTGAGCGGTGACTGACATGACCGAAGATCCTGCAAACAAAGGCATAACATCAGCCACTGTATGTCTGGCGAGCAGTGGCATATCGAGACCGCGGTGACTCTAATGATTAGAACGATGTAGAGCGGACAGGCAGAGGAAATGCTTAGCAATGTTATCCAAGTCAAACCACATCAGTGGAAACCGAGTCAAACTGTCAACAAAAAGTCTGAAACTCACATTGAGAAAGTCTGACACTCAAAAACACTGTGACACTTTTAGGGCCTGTCAGAAAGACAGGAGAAAGTATCTAGGAATATCCTACAAAAGAAAACTTCATGAAATACTTCTCAAAATAGGTTGAGCTGGATTCAGAGGATTATGATGTAAAATCAGAACTGGCATGATGGTTTTAATGATTTTCCTATTTGTTACTGGAAGGTCTAAAAAAAAAAAAAAATCACTTGGTTTGTCATTGCTTTATTTTTATCACCAAGCATCAAGCAATGCACTGAGCATTTCATTTTTTAAATATTTTCCACACTTACAATCTATTCTTATGGAAGTAAAATAGGTAATTTTGAGAAAGTTTAAAATAACTCAAATTCTTTGAGTAAACATCCAATTTATCAGGGTTTACTGTGTTCATCACATAAACTATATTTCATCAAGCACCATTTTCACATTCCAGATCATTCAAAATGTATTACTATTGAAAATTCATCATACGTACGTCATAATGAGCGTCTCCTCGCCTGGTTCGCCCAAGACCCCATCCACGAACAGGGGTGATGAAGTGAAACTGTATTTGTTCCACACTCTCCCCTCATCAAAGCTCAACCTGCATAGAAACCAGCAGCACACACCTGAAACTACGATACAGTTTAGAAAAGATTGCATTTCCACACACAGCTGGCAAATAATTCAAACAGAACTTTACTGCACCTTTCCGACATTTAATCTAGATTACTAGACAAAAGTATTACACAGTCTACTGGGTTTAATGAGAATGTTCACACTTTCCGTGATTATGTGAGTCAGCTCGGTGCGATTGCATTGACTCATCTTTTATGAACATATGCATGAAATATTAATAATGATATTGGCGTGGGATTACCAGAGGTGCCTGATGGGAAGAGGGGTATGTCTAATAGCTACTAAAGCTCCGCCTTGGTCCAGATACAGAACACTGTACTCTTCATCAAATATCTGCAACAGACATAGATAGTTTAACTGTTAAACATTCTGAATATACTGTATGTCCCCAGAGTGTGTATATGAAGTTTTAGCTCAAAATGCCCCACAGATAATTTTTTTATAGCATGTTAAAATTGCCACTTTTGGGGGGTGAGCAAACACACGCTGTTTTTGTGTGTGTCCCTTGAAATGCAAATGAACTGGTCCTCCCAGTCCCCTTTCAAGAATAGGGCTGATTTCCAGAACACCCCCAACAACAAAACAGGACAATCTCATGCACTGAAACTGTCAGAAACTGTCAGTAGCGGCGTTCAGCCTTATATTGTCGTTGAAATGACCCTTATTTGCGAAGCAGTCCAGCGCAAAATGATTGGCGCAAACTTTACTGATTTTCTTCTGGACATTTCCTTTGAAAATGAAATTTAACCACGATGTCCTCGGTGAATTATGTGCACTGGTACATTCCAAAACACAACATTTGCAATGCCTTTTTGGCACAGACATTGTACAACTCCAGCTGTTACTGCGAGGATACAGAAATGGCGGACTCTGTGCTTCTCACTCAGGGCTGTGTCTATGCTAATAGGGCAGATCGTCACCGGCTGTGGGCGGGGCATGAATCTGAATCAGCTTGTTTGAAGAGACTGCATTTGATTTATGGGAATTATAAAAACATGAGTGAGTGGATTTTTACCATTATAGGCTGGTTGTTCTCACACACTGCGGACACAGATTGGTGTTCAAACACCTTATAAAAGTGAATTTTACATAATAGGTCCGCTTTGAGAAATATGAGAAATATGAATGAACAGCACTTTCTTCCACTCCACAACTGAGGTGCCCTTGAGCAAGGCACATAACCCCCAATCACTCCCTGGGTGCCGCAGCAAAAAAAAAAAAAAAAAAGTTTGCCCTCTGGGTGGGTGTGTGTGTGTGTGTGTGTGTGTGTTTAATACTCACTGCTGTGTGTGTGCACTTGGAGGCACAAGCACAGAGTATGAGACACCATACTTGGCTACATGTCACTTTCACTTTTTAATCTTCTTGTTGTTGTGTAAATAATCAGTATATACTTTATAGTTAATAAAGTAATAATCAGTATATACTTTATACGTATATACGTTAATGAATATATATACACTTTAAGTCCTTAGGCTACAACACATGCATATACATTTTTTTTTTTTTTTTAAAAATACAGAGCTCAAAAATTGCCTAAAACAAATGACCCCCTCCAGTCACCATTACAAAATTGCTAGTGGTTGCAAACATGTACGAAACAAGTAATTGCCTTACAGAGCAAAAAATCCAGCCAGATGCTAGGTTGACCTACTGCAGAGTTGAACCGAAAATTGAGGCCCTCATTAGTAATTTCCATTTGTTTGCCCCAGAGCAGTGATAACTTCACTGTATGTGCTGTGAATTCTTGCTGATATGTATTCCCGTTGAGTTTAGGCCTCGGGGCTTCAAGCATTTAGCATACGCAAGTCCGTTTAAGTGAAGAAAAACACCATCTGATTGGCTTAAGTACTTCACAGGCTAATGAATGCGAGGCTAGTGTTTATGTTAGCGGGATACTGTGTGGGGTGTGCTTTGTTTTCCTTTGGCAGTGAACTCACTGGAAAAGTTGGATCAACCAAGCTACAAGCCACACTAGTCATTATAACTGAGAAACACAGCTGACCCCAGTTGCCCTGATCAACATAAATCTATAATAGGTAAGGACTACGTATTTATAAAATCATTGTGAGTTCACTGGTTTAGTGCCAAAGGAAAATTTAAAACTTCTGCTTACAAAGGTATGTGTCTCATGGCATTGTTACATATGTTATTTTCATTCATAATGTCAGATTGGCTGAGTTATGACAATATTTCATCTTCTTTACTCTTCTTGGGAGGGCTTTCAATTTGATTAGATGAAAGCTGGCAACCACAGGTCTGCTGTCCTTGAAATGATGCTATTTCTCAAATCCCAGTGTTTGTAATTCTTACTGACAAGATAAATGACACTAAACCCATGCCCTACCCAGCATGCTTTAACTTTTTGCCACATCAATTTTCTCTTAATTATTTGAGCTCTCCATTTTTAATTAGACAGCTGGCCCCATAAATTTAAATCGCATCATCAAACATGCACCCACGGGCATCATATATGTCATTGAATTTAGTTTTCTCTGAAGGTGTCATTTGATTATCGGCTCTGAAATGTGGCACATGGATTTATCCACTCATAGATATGCATCAGTGCTGAAATTACTGCCCACCCCCATCTGGCTGAACACCCCACGGTCAGAGTCACCTGCCGCCACGTGTTTCCAGCGTCGGATGTGATGAACATGCTAACGTTGCTGCTCGTTAACTCTGCGCCTATTGAACCTATAGAAAGAAGAGCAGAACAATTACAGTCATGCTTACCGAAGCAGATAGAGAGTAGATAACTAAAACTATATGAATATGAAGATTGAGTAGATTGTGCCTCTTTTGCAACACAAAAGTCATATATACTTCATTCCAAAAGTTTGCAAGTGCTTTATGGATTTTGTCAAAACTTTAGATAGATAGAAAGACAGATAGATAGATGGATTCTTACAGCAGAAAATGCATCATGTGTAATAAAATCAAAGAGTCTGGCCATCTGGTGCTTTGTGAGCTAACCAGGAGTTCTGGAAAACCTCTATATCTAATAAGCTAAGAAACTCAGGAAAGTCTGTGCCATCCCCCTCAACTCTTATACGATCAAATCAATCAACTAAATGTCAATTTAGAGCCTAATATCTAATAGTCAGCCTCCTCCTAGGATTACTTATCCAGATAGTTACAGTGCCAAGACATTTATATTTCATCTGCGTTCATCCGGAGGCAATATAGTCGACGAACGTCGCGGAAGACACAAGCCTGAAGGAGTAAAATGAAAAAGTGACAAGCGCTTTCAATCTTATAAAATAAACATTTGAAGTTTGAAGTGGTGGAAGAGTTAGTCAGTTGTGAAAACAGAAGATGATGGAGAGAGAATAATAAGAACACTCTAAAGACTCTCTGCTGCTAATCTCAAGAGTAGCACTTAGCATTTCCATTTGTTTATGCTAGCACGACACTAATCTTGTTTATAGTCCATATACAGATGCCTGTGCTCCACAAGCGCAAAATGAACGTCTTCAACAATAACAGTGTCATAAGCGCTCAAGATGAAAGGAATTTAAATATCCTTCGCTTTGGAGTTCCAGTACAAAAACCACACTGATTTAAGGAAGAATACGAGAACTACACACTTTCAAAAGTGTTTTGTTTTCCAGCACCTGCCAACTAGACTGATTTTTTTTCTACCTGTCTGTAACCAAAACAAAAATACAAATAATCCTTGAGCATTTAGTTTTAATAATCCCCCCACCATCACCTTTTTTAATGCGTGTCTTTTGCAACTTTGAAATGCTTCTTTAAAGATTAAAGGATGAATAAAAATGGAAATCCAAAAATGGAATGAAACATTTCACACAAAAATTTTCCATGGTAACCAAAGCTGTTACATACTTAGTACAGTTATTGTTACTACATAGACTAGAACAGTGGTATAAACCACCACTTTCTTCAAAAACAAAATAGATAGAAATGAAACAGCACAAGAGAAAGATGTGTAAAGATATATTGAAAGTATGCATACTCCGATACGGGGAGAATTCTGCTATGGGACTCTTTCTTGAGTATTAAATTTGACAAAAGTTGTACTTATATTAAAGTATGAAAGCTTGTTTCCACAGCGAAAAAAAAGATAAAGGTAATCATGACTTTTTTTTATCTCTCAATTCTGATTTTTTTTTCCTCAAAATTGTGAGATATAAACTTGCAATTATGAGTTATAAAGTCCGAATTATGACATATAAACTAACAATTCTGAGAAATAAAGTTGAAATTTTGAGAAATAAGGTCAGAATTTTGAGATATATAGTTGCAATTTTGACTTTTTTCTCAGAATTAAAGTTGCAATTCTGAGAAATTAATGCCGCAATTTTGAGAAATAAAGTCAGAATTTAGAGATATAAAGTAGCAATTTTTACTTTTTTTTTTCAGAATTGAGATACATACTCACAATTGTGAGTTATGAAGTTCGAATTGTGAGATATAGTCGCAATTCTGAGAAAAAAAGCTGTAATTTTGAGAAATAAAGTCAGAATATTGAGATATGTAGTCACAATTTTGACTTTTTTCCCTCAGAATTGAGATATAAACTCGCAATTGTGAATTATAAAGTCTGAATTGCAAGATATAAAGTTGCAATTCTGAGAAATGTTACAATTTTGAGAAATAAAGTCAGAATTTCAATATATAAACACAATTTTGATGTTTTCTCACAATTGCGACTTTTTATCTCACAATTCTGACTTCATGCTCATAACTGCGACTTCTGCAATTCTGACTTTTTTCTTAGAATTGTGAAATAAACTCGCAATTGAGAGAAAATGTCAAAATCGTGAGCTGACTTTTTTTCTCAGAATTGCACATTTATGTCCCGCAATTCTAAGTTTATAACTTACAATTGCAATTAAATAAATGCAGCCTTGGTGAGTATAAGATACTTCTTTCAAAAACAATAAAAATTGTATGACCCCAAACTTTTGAAAGGTAGTGTACATGTACACTTTATGTATGAAATGAAATCACTCTGCGTGATCCCATCTATTATGTTTTTGCCATAGTAACAATAATGATTTTAGTGAAAAATATTTTGTTTCAAGGAAAATTTCTCTCTAAACTACAGGATCAGTCCTTTCACCCAAACTCACCTGACGCCACTATGATTCCAGGAGCCGACTCTCTGCTGGCTATATTTCCAGATGTGTACGGGTTTGCTGACACGTGCAGGTGAAGATGAAGTGAACAGTACGGCTAGAAGCAACACACACACACACAAAAAAATCATCCAGATCAAGCAGGGTCTCTTAATCGATAAAAACCCCCAGTGTGTGGCCTCCACTAAACTGTCATTGTGCTTGGGCTCGAATAAAATCCCATTAAAAAAAATCCCATAACAGCAAAAGGCTTGTGACTTTTTTTCCCTCCCAACATTAATTTTGATTGGAATAACCTTTAGTGACACAATTCTCATTATAAGTCTGGAAATGCCAATGGTAAGCACATGTTGCAAGGGTTGTTTAGGGGTTTATTAAAACTTTGACATTTTCTAACAAATAGCTCTGTAATGGATGGTGAAGGCAAGGCCAACAGTGGGGACCATTAATTAGTTGAGTTTATCAAAGGGTAATTATTTTTGTTTGCATTTTGGGGGGGTTGCGGAGGCCATTCACCGGGAATGGATAACATCTCCACGGAATGATATATATGTCTTGTCATTTGAAATGACAAGCAGCACTGATTACGTAGACCTATTCCAAACGCCCATGTCCACAGGAATACACATTCTGTTTGCATATTATTAACTTTTTTATTATTATTATTTAAATATGATGAAGCTATTGTGCAAAATTTGATCAATCATTACCATATCTAGCTGAGTGTTTCTTCAACTACACTTTTGGCTCTGTATAGAGCATTAGAAAATAAATTATCTTAAAACACACTTTTCAAACTCTTACTAGTTCAATTTGTATAAAACAATGTCAGGCAGAGGACATGCATCACAAGTGTATTTTATTTTACTTTTAGTTTTAGTAATTTAGTACTTTAAACATTTTATTTCAAATAGTCAATTAATTTCAAATAGTTGAGTTTGTGGCAAAACCTTTTACAGTGCTGTCTTTTACTTCATATCATACTCAGAAACTCAGAAAGTAGAACTGAAGTGATATTCATTACAAGATGATTAGTTCAGGGCTGTCACAATTCCTCGATTAAATTAAAGCGCTCAATAAAAAAAAAGAAAAAAAGAAAAAAAAAAAGAACCCTCGATTGCAATTTACCCGTGTCGATTAAGTGGCAAAATGCCGGAAATGGTGCATTCCACAGAAGAGAATCCATGCGCATTATTAGACCGTCTTCTAAGGCTGAACTATATATTAAGTAAGCAATAAGGTGTGAGAGGCTGTGCTGTATCGTGAATAAGTCACGGCTGAAGGGCGTTGTTAGGCATGATGCGAAGCGGAGTGCCTGCAACCCCTTCAGCCTTGACTTATTCACGATACAGCACTAGCCTTGAGTACCTTATTGCTTTTATAAAACGGTTACCACATAATACAAATATTAAAGCAAAAAAATATGTATCAATGCAACTTTCATGAAGTAAAATCATTAAAAGCCTTCCTTCCGCTGGAAAAAATAGTCCCTGACCGTGAACAGCAACAGAAGTTACATTATTACGCCATTAGATGGCGGCAAAGACTGTCTTTATGAGCGAGTCACAAGACGCAAATGACAAATGCTTTGACTAGCGCTGTCAGTGTCAGCATGGCATGGGAAAACCCATTAACTGTTAAAAGGACAAGATCGCAGCGGACATCAAACAACAAACTGATTTTTTATTATGAACATAGGACTGACCTGAAGGGAAATGCTAAATCTGAATGCAGGTAATACACTCGGTCACTCGATATCTCTCTCACAATACTCTTCTACATAATGCAGCTTCAATGAACAAAATCAATAGAGAACAAACATGTTTACGTTGCTAAGAGTGGTTCCTAAGACAGACAGCCACATACACACTCAGTGGCGCAGCGATACTTATGTGATGCGGTCAGCTGTATGTTTTCTGGAATATTACAACGGCTTCGAATGCGGCTCAACCAATCAGAATCAAGGGCCGGAACTATCCGTTTTATAATAAAAGTTTAAATCCTCGCTCTCAGTTTGCATGTTTTGATGCCCACATTTTTTTTTTTTTTTTTTTCCCATGAACAATTAGTGGCCAAATATTAAAGATTAAGTGGATATTTTAATTAAATGTTGTTTGACCAACATTAAACAAGGATTTGATCATGCAGTAAAGTGTAACAACAATCACCAGGCCGTTGGTGCCCTCTGCAGGCATTTGTTATAATACGTAATGTACATAAGTTGATTATGTTTATATTATGTATATGACATTATGAATTTTAACAGTGTTGTTCAATAGAACCATATGATTACTTGCTTTTATACTTTTTTTTTGAACCAATTATTATTACTTCATTGATATCATACATGTATTTTAAGTCGTATGAAGGGCTATTGTTCACTTAATTCTATTTTTATTACCTCAAATAAATATTACCTGATTATTCGATTAATCGTTAAAATAATCGACCGATTACTTGATTACCAAAATAATTGTTAGAGACAGCCCTAGATTAGTTAAAACATTTCAAAATGCACTTGCATTGTTTTGCATTTTGTGACTTTCAGTTGAATAAAAACCTATTTTTCCAGTCATATTTTTCGTCATTTAAGATTTCTTAAAAATATTGTCTCGTTCGTATGAACCCAATATCGTGTATCGTCTCGTCTCATGAGCTAAGTGTATCACCACACCCCTAGTTAGTTAATAATAACAACACTGATCTCAGATGATATATGGTGCGTTATAGCATTTGGTTATGGAAATGACGATAACATATTTTTTTTACAAAACTGAAACATTTTTTGGATTAAAAAGTCAGACTCCCTGCTCTTGCAAAGACTAATTTAATAGCTAACATTTTATGTATCAAATCAAATAACATTTTTACACTTTTTACATAATTTGACAAAACGACAGCTTGATTGAAAATGACACACAATAAAATATTCTGTTCACAAGTGATAGGCTATTTATCTTTATTTGTCTGCTTTTTTCCCCTTCACATCACATCTCATATTTCAAGTATGCTCCTTCATTGACACCGCTTTCTCCTTGGTAACAAAATACAAAAAAAAAAAAAAAAAAAAAAAAACTTTTATTAGGGAAAAAATTGTTGGATGTGGAGGAAATGAAGGAAATATTTTAGGATTTGAATTTGTCTAATAAATCATTTTCACACAATAAATATTGAAATGGGTCATGATTATTTAACTCTTTGATCATATTATCATAGTTCATATTCATATTTTATCATGGATTTTAATATTTTAAGATTGAAAGTCTGGGTCTGGGACAAAGAGTTACTAAAACAAGCAGCATTTGAAAAGAAGCAAAAATAAATGATGAAGATGATGTGATTTAAAAAAAAAAAAAAAAAATAAATAAATAAATAAATAAATAAATAAATATCCAAGGCAGATTTAATGTGATCTTCATTATAAAAAAAGAAGAAAAAAAAAAAGAGACTGAAATCTGTTAGTTTTAATAAAACTAAAGTGCCTGTAGTTGAAGAAACACCCAACCATGTTTAATGTTTCATTGGGCAATGGAAAAGTGCACTGACCTCATAAAGCTCATCTATGAATGTCAAATTTGGACAAATCTCTTACTTTCTGTTTTCCCACACTTCCACTCACCAGTATGCAATGGATTCGGTTCCCTCTGAGATCAGCTGAGGGAGCCTGCAGGAGCCTCCAGTCTCGGCCTTTGTTATAGGTTATATATGTCTTCACCTCATTATTTAGCTTCTTATTGGCCAGGAACATGCCTTTTATCCCTGCCACCTAGGGACGCAAACATAAACAAAGTAAGATAATGAGGAAGAGATACACCACTAATAATCATATTTGTAAAGTTACACCATTTCAACATTTTTTCCTATAGGTAAACAAGCCTATGATGCATTTATTACTTAGTGTCCCTGGGGCACTAAACCCAGCCAAGTGAACTTCTAAAAAGTGCCGTACATATAGCAGTTCCTGGTAAAATATATCTATTGGAGTGGAATGAGAGTATGTAAGGGAATGAGAAGGTAATCCATGTCCGTCCTGAACAGAAGTGACATCTCTTCAGGGCCAGGAAGCACTAGAGAGGAGGAGAGGCAGCCCAGGATGGGCCTCAGAAGGCACTCACTATTCAATAATTGACGAATATTTCAATCTTGCCGACGGCTGAGATTTTAGCATATGTTACATGGAGGTGGCGACCTCAATCAAGTCACCGGACTCTTCAGCCTATCCGAGGGCCAAATGTGATTTTATGGGGGTTGCTATCATCAACAGTTTAATTATTTGATCAGGAGATAGCTTGACACCTGCTGGCCTCTGTTGCAATGTGCAGCTGCGTGAGCCGTTCCATCTAGAGGTGCATGAATAGAGACCTGGTGTATTCTTTAAAGAGACGAGCGGTCTATACCCAAACCCTAATCACTGGCTTCACTCCAGTGGTGCCTTTTGTACGCTGTCAGCGCTATCAGACCCAGTTGCAGTACTATAAAAACTTGCGAACTAAGAACACTCCAAAGCCCTACATGCTTTCAAACTGCAAGATGTCATGTAGCATACAGGTATTTGCAAAGACATTGATCAGAGTTAACTGATTAACTGACTTAAACAACTCAAATACACTTAGTCGAAATTTAAATGATTTGTGGTTTAAAATCTGAGTAAAATGGGACATGTTTTAGTGCCAACAGCCAAATCCGATTTCACGTATGGGTTACACTTTATTTTAAGGTGTCCTTGTTACAGTGTAATTATACATTTAAGTACTGAGTAATATTAATTAACTACATGTACTTACTATAGGGTTAGGATTAGGAATAGGGTTTGTTTTGGGGTTAGTTGTATGTAATTATGCATAATTTATAGTTATTACTATAGTAACTACATGTAACATGGGTAACAAGGACACTAAAATAAAGTGTTACCCAAGTATGTTTTTTGATATTTGTGACTGTAGTTATATATTATATATATATACTAAACACTGATTTTTGCTTAAATACTAAATACAGATTTTTGCTTAAAGAAACAATTTTGTTCAGATTTTTTTTTTTTTTTACATTTTGTGTACATATTTCCTGTATTTTCTGTTAGTATCGTAATGAAGAGACTAAAAAATAAATATGGATGATAATTAAAACATTGCTAAAACAACAAAGCTGATGGTGGCCTAAGACTTTTGCACAGTGCTGTATATATACAGCGGGTAAAATAAGTATTGAATACGTCAACATTTTATAAAAAAAATAAATAAAAAAAACCCCACAGTTCCAATGCAGGAATTCACATAAAATTTTGACCAGACATCGATATTAACTTAAGAAATCTACACAGACAAAGAAATCATAATTTTCCAATCCATAAAAAACCTATGTGTAATAAAGGGAAATGACTCAGGAAAAAAGTATTGAACACATTAACTGAAATTGTATGTGGAATAGTCTTTTTTGTAATGACAGCTTCAAGGCGCATCCTGTATGACCAAACTTTAAATCTTGAATATTCTGGGGGTCTCTCTTGTGAATTTTGATCTTCAGTTCCTTCCACAAATGCTCTGTTGGGTTTAGGTCTGGTGATTTACTGGGACATTCTAACAACTTTATTTTCTTCTTCTGGAACCAATTCAAACTCTCCTTTGCCGTGTGTTTTGGATTGTTGTCCTGGTGGAAGGTCCACCAAAGTCTCATCTTCATCATCCTGGTGGATGGCAACAAATTCATCTCAAGAATTCCCAGTACATGTCTCCATTCATCTTCCTTTCAATAATATTGATTCTGTCAATACCATAAGAAGAGAAACAGTCCCATACCACGATGCTTCCACCTCGAAAACATCACTGTTGTTATGGTATTTTTAGGGTCATATGCAAAGCCATTTCTCCTCCAAACATGGCATGTGGTATTGTTGCCAAAAGTTCGATTTTTGTCTCATCTGACCACACTAAATTTCCCAGTAGTTCAGACCTTTCCAAATGTTGTGTAGAAAATGTCAAATGAGCTTCAACATGCCTTTTCTTCAATAATGGAGCTTTCTGTGCTGAGCGTACATGGAGGTGAAGTGCATTTCCTATTGTTTTCTCTGTGACAACTGTACCTGCTGCCTCCGAGTCTTTCTGGACCTCTTTCCGAGTGGTCCTTGGTTCTTGGGCTACACTTCTTACTAACCTTCTGACTCCTGATCAGAAATCTTGCGAGGAGCTCCTTTGCATGGCCAGTTGATGGTGGAATGATGTTCCTTTCAGTTGTGGAAAATGGCCCCAATGGTGCTTACAGGAACATTTAGGAGTTGGAAAATCCTTCTGTAACCAGTACCATTGTTATGTACGGCAAAAATCTTGTTGTGAAAGTCTTGGGAGAGCTCTTTGCCTCTACTCATCATGAGATGTCCAATACTTGCATTCAGAGGTGGGTAAGCCTTTTTCTAACCTAACAACGTGCACTAACCCAACTGATTCTAATTTGCACAGGTAGGAGGTAGAACTACTTAGTGAAATCTGTTGCTTTCTTGGCTTGCCTTGCCTTAGTGTACTGCTTTTTCTTAGAGTGTTCAATACTTTTTTCCGGCGTCATTTCACTTTATTACACACAACTAATATATATATATATATATATATATATATATATATATATATATATATAGTATATATATATATATAGTGTATTCATATAATTAGCATAAATCTGTATTTTATTGCTGTATTTTAATATGGTACAAAATATGTTATGAAATTAACACATAGATTTCACCTATAGTGATACATTTAGATCCATAGACAGCATACTGCTTTATTTCAAGGTTCCTAACTTTTCCTTGTTTAGATAATCCATTGATAATTATGTATTTAATATGTATATAATATGTAATTATGAAACCTAAATTAATTAGTGTTGCTATTAAATTAATTACCACTACAATCAATTAGCATTAATTAGTGTATCCAATTTGCTCATGCTTTTAATACCCAGAGAAATTTAAATATGAAGCAGTGATCAGCATACATCTGTACAGTGTGTAGTGAGGAAAGTAAATGACACCTCTCTGTACCTCATATAAATCTATCATGACATTTCCCTCTGGACCCATACTGCTCATGACGTTCTCCAAAGCCAGTGTGTAGTAAATGCCTCCGGCCTCTGACACATACAGGTTGTAAGTGTCATTCTGGTTCCACTCTTGAACCGCCGCCACGACCCGGTTCTCATCTGTACTGATCACATGCAGATCCTGGGGACGAAGGAAAAGATGTTTCATAAAACAGACCTCTGTGATTTATTTGACAAAAGAATCTTTAGCCTCTGGTGTTATCCAAATATGTATATACATGTCAATAAAAAAGTCAATAAATCTGACATGGAACAGTTTATAATAGTAGGTTATAATAAATGCACTAGGCTGTGGATCACATTCAGCCCGGTGTAGCTGCATGATTTCAGTTTTGTATAGTAATTTAGGTAACACTTTAGAATAATGGTCTGTCATTAATACCTATGCAGGAAGTAATGCAAGACAAATGAGTAGTGGCCTACTACATTAACACTTCAGCTACTACTATTAACTAATATGGAAAGAAGCTTAACTAATCAGTAAGCAATAGCAAATTTAGTACTAAGACAGTTCCTTATTAAGATGAATAAGATCAGCCTCATTAATTACCTCATTCAACTAGGACAAATTATAAAGAATTACAAATTAATTACTAATCACAACATTAACATGTGTCTGAGACAATCAATTGTCCTTTTTACTCTGAACTAGGCATGTCACTGTGAGGAAATTTTCACACCGGTATATAAGCTTGCGACAAAAACGGTATTTATGCTATCCATATATGGGGTATTGAAATCACTTTTGAATGCACGCATGCTTTTAATTTAGCTTTTGAATTTGCGATCCCGTGTGCATTTGTGGATTTCCGTGTGTGTGGATCTCTCACGTGCATTTGTATGGATGGCCAAATAGATCAAAATTGCTGATATTAACGGCAGATCTGTGGTGAAAATGTCTTAATTTAAGCCGCTTGTACAACAGAACACCATATTTTGGGTCTAAATACCGTAAAACTCAGCGTTTTATGGACACCAGGTGTTTGATTAATGACGAAACATGACCTGTTTGGTGTTCCATACATTTGTGGATTGTGGTGCGCCTATGTGGATCTCTTGTGTGCATTTGTTGTTATCATTGGCCCTATCCCAAATGGAAACCTAAACACTTGTGTTCTTCCTACGAGTCCGCACTTTTGTGACGTAACACCGCTTTGACTGTCGGGAAGAAGTCTGCACTTCAGTGTGGGCTCGGCAAAACTGCGCATCGAAGGCACATATCGACCACAAAAGAGGGTATGAAACCTAAAATGACAAATGGGACACCCTACGGTCTCATGGACTTAACGGACACACGCACACAGCAGCCATTATAAGTTCACAAGACCGAAAGTGCATATGAAGTGTGCCATTTGGGACAGGGCCATTGATGCTCAGGATCTGTTGCGCACCAAATCCTCCGCCATCGTCTTGTCAGTCATCTCTCTTTAGTCTCGTCATGTGATAAGTGAAATCTGACTCCTGCTGCATTGTGCTGCACCTCGTGCTGTATGGAGCAGAGCAAACGCTTTCCGATTATGATTGTATCATCCGTTGTCCAGCTGAACTAAATGGTTGTTGTTTCAATAAAAAAAAATAAAATAAAAAAAAATGAGAGTGGGGGCAGTGTCATGGTGGCCATGTAATGTAATCGGTGTAAGGACGAACACTGTGTAACACCGGTAACACAGACTATCGCAGCAAGCCTACTCTGAACATGGTCATAAAATGCATTACTAATTACTAAAGTGTTACCTAGTCACTCTTCAAGAAATACTAGTGATCTGGACAGGATCAGACCAGATTACTAGTAGTTATTGTGTTAATTGATCAATGATCAATGTGACACTGAAGACTGGCGTAATGATGCTGAAAATTCAGTTTTGCCATCACAGGAATGAATTCCATTTTAAAATATATTCAAATAGAAAAAAAAAAAAAAAATACTATATATATATAAATATTATACTATATAATGCTAAAATTAAAGTCAATAAACTTCAGTTGCATTTCATTCACTCGAGTCAACTATGTTGAGCAACTCAGATGATTTAACAAATCTGCTGTCTTTTTTTTGTCAGAAAGAAAAAGTAGGCCTCCAAAGTGCCTTTCAATATTCAAAACATCAAAACACCTTTACATTTCATATTTACATACATCAAAGGAGGATGACTTTAACCTTTAATGTGATTTTTGCCTTTAATCAAGTGAGATTGAATATGAATGTTGCTGTCGGGATGGCAGGGGACAGCTGGAGTGCAGTGGTGGTTTCACCCCACTGAGCTGAATCCGATTAATAATCAGTATCAGACCCAACTCTTACCTGCCTTGTTTTGCTCACAGCTCCAGCGTACGGCAAATATTCTTATTAGCCTTAAATTGAGCTTGTCAGTTGGGCAAATTCAACAAAACCACATGCTGGCAGTTGGCGAATTTCATCTACCCCAGACCGTGCAAGGGTTGCTGGGTGTGTGCTTTAAGGAGCGCCGAGAGCTTGATTGAATAAAACATGTTTAATTGTCATGTGAGCGCAGCAGATTTTAAGCTTTGAATAATAACACAGCATCCTGAGAGGCAAGGGACCGCGGTAGCATCTGCGTCCCTGAATTCACTCGCTCAGAAGTAAAAGCCTGCCAGATGCCAGGAAAAAAATCGGATTTTGTAAAGGTTTGAAGCTTCAAAGGCTAACATCGAGGGACATGATGATCTGGGTCTGAAATAGCAATGTCTGTTTACTCTGTCACAGTGTGGCAGATTCTGACTTCGTGTCGAGCAAGTGTGAATAAGCTACCCTACCTTTGGAAGGGTGTATTTGGGAAGCTTCATGGGTGTAAACACATCTCGCCTGGATGACACATAGTAGATTGGCCGACCACCGGTTGACACCTTGGGTAATGGAGGGATCACAAACAGACAGGACAAAGACACTTTAGAAAGAAGTAACATTGAAAGTGCCACCAGATATTGGTCACATATTAGGGCTGGCTACTGGCGATATGTTCGCCACAATTCAATCATAATTAGATTGCAGTTGAAACTGTGCCAAATGCATAACACTGAATTTGGAGGATTAGATTCTTTGCTTCAATGTTCCCCAATATGGCATAGACCATGTTTACACCTGGTATTAAGCTTAAGTGCTATTGAGATAAGTGCTTAAAAGGTTAGTTCACTCAAAAAAGAAAACTCTGTCATTATTTATTCACCCTCGTGTCGTTCCATACCCATAAATCCTTCATTCATCTTTGGAACACAATTTAAGTTATTTTTTTTTTATAAAATCCAAGAGCTCTATGACTCCTCCATAGACAGCAATTTAATTACCACTGTCAAGGCCCAGGAAGGTATTAAAGACATCGTTAAAATAGTCCACGTGACTACAGTGGTTCAACCTTAAATTTATGAAGCGATGAGAATACTTTTTCTGTGCAAAAACAAAACAAAAATAACGACTTTATTCAACAATCTCTACTCTTGTCAGTCTCATACACAGTTGACGTAGTAAACACAATGCAGCGCTTCCGTGTTCTACGTCAGAAGTCAGAGAGCTCTTGGATTTCATCAAAAATATCATAATTTGTGCTCTGAAGATGAAAGGTCTTACGGGTTTGGAACAACATGAGGGTGAGTAATTACTGACAGCAGTTTCATTTTTGGGTGAACTAACCCTTTAATACAGGTGTAAACAGGGCCCGAAATATTCAAAGGTAGCTAAAAAGTTATGCATCAACATTGCATTCGTCCAGATGTGTCCTGCACATTAGTGAAGGACCGTCAATCAATCGCCATGCTAAAACAAGAGCTTAAAGAAAATAACCATCCCATGAAATAATTTGGAGAAGTGCAAACATATAACTGATAACTGTGAACTAAGTTAATATTTAAAGATATGGGTACATATTGTTGAATAACTGAATAAATACAAGTGTAATTGAACTGTAGGAAATGCTAAAATACTGATATATAAATATCAATGCAATATTGTAAGAAAAGTATTTATTGCTACCGCAATATGGAAGCTTGCACGGAATAAAAAATAAAAGTAATTGCGACTTTTTGTCTCACAATTCTGACTTGTTTTCTTGCAATTGCGAGTTTATGCGCATCTCAAAATTCAGACTTTATAACTGGCAACTGCGAGAAATAAAGACAGAATTGCAAGATATAAGCTCGCATTATTTTTCGCATTATGATTGTGAAATAATCTCTCAATTATATCTCACAAATATGACTTTTTTCTCTTAGAAATGTGAGATAAAAAGTTAATTTATATATCAAAATTCTGACTTTATTTCTCGCAGTTCTGAGTTTATATCTCACAATTGCGAGTTCATAACTCACAATACAGACTTCTTTCAATTGCGAGTTTATAACTAGCAATTCTGACTTCTTTTTTTTCAGAATTGTGAGATATATTGTAAACTCACAATTACAGTCTGAAGTGTGAAATATAAAAAGGGTCAGAATTGTAAGATAAAAAAAGTCACAATTACCCATTTTATTTTTTATTCAGTGGCGGAAATAAGCTTCCATACATTTTGCCACACACACAGCATGCATTAAACTTCATTCCAATATTTAGTACTAGTCAAAGGTACTAGTCCCCTTCATAAATTACTCACCTGGACAAACACATACTCATCTTGGACCACCAGGGAGTTGGGGTCAATGTATCCAGGAAAAGGTTTGCCCTTGTTGGCATCTGTACAGTTCTGAAGTTTACATGTGACATACAAAGCCTCTGCAACAGGACAAATGGCAGAAAGAGATGAAGGTATACTTGGTTTCTTTCATACCATAAACCAGATGATAGGAAATGTTAGGAAATGTTGAGAGGATGTTATTCTGACCTGAAAGAGCAGTAGGGGTAAGAAAGGCTGGGGGTAATTGTACAAGGCCTGAATGTGACACTTTTTTTTTTTATTACAGTCTTCCAAATTCTTCAAAAAACACATTTACTTCAACTTGCCATTTGTTTATAATTATTTGTGACATTTACTAGCAATTTCTGTGTGAAAATTGTTTAAAAATAAACCCTACATGTTTCTCAATATAGGTAACTTTATAGTATGGTTACTGTCGACAGAGTTAAATGAGTTAAATGTTACTTTACCAAAAGACCAGAGGAAGATCTGTAGTAGTATGTGAGTTATGAATGAAAATGTAATTGCCCTTGTATATTAACCTCAAACTGTCTAAAAAAAAAAAAAAAAAACATCACACAACTTGACTGTATTTTTAGGGACCATATCCAGTAGAGCTGACACACGTAACTTATCTTTCTGTCTGTCAATCAACAGGAATATAGGTTCAACAGACAAAAGACAAACTCAATTTGTGCAGCAAGTTTCTTCATTAATTTTAATTACGGATGACAGATATGGACAGATGGATTTGCTGGTGAAGAACTGTCCATTTTGCAATTTGATGTGTAGCCTATTTTGAACCCTCTAAGTGTTGCCTTTTGCCGTGTTTGAATTATAGCTTCTTGAAATGTAATCAAAGCACGTCCAGGGGCGCCATTCAGACTTACGGGTTTCTGAGATGCTGGTCTCAAGGTGAATCAGGCCCGGCTCTTTATCAAGGCCCAGTTTAGACCTACAGAGCCAAAAGGAAAGAAAAACAAAAAACAAAAACAGTATTTTATAAAATGAGCTTTGGAAAAAAGAAAATCCTTTGTGTTTCCATACAACAACAGATGGGTCAAAATAAGGGCACTGGATTTTTTTTTTTTTTTTTTTCTTTTCGCCTCCAAAAGGAGCAATACAGTTTAAGGTGGGAAAGTACCATCAGAACACCCTGTCCTGTTAAGCTCCCATTTCCATCTCCATCTTTCTGTGCTCTCTGACAGAAGCAAGGAGCCTATCCTGACATCATTAAAAGTAAGCCCTTCTCATTTGCTTCCCAAGAACACCCACAGGCAGCGCACATAGCTCTCTTTTTAGTGTTGAAAAAAATCATTGTTGCATGAAATATTTATTCGAGACTGAAAAATCAGAGAGAGCTGCTCCAGTGAGGAACCTACAAAAGTAGAAGCAGACTAGCTCAAGACTTTATCATGGCACTTATTGGAAGTATTGACGCTTTCACAAATATAGCATCCCTTGGCATGCACTGGGATCAGCCTTAATATTTTAAAGACAGAGCAGCAAATTCACGAAAAAGTTATGTTGCTTTTGCGCACGGACTTTCAGCTCAAAACCCGCATTTTCAAGTTTATTCCGCAATCCATTAGGATGTAGAGTGGAGGTTCACCCTGTTTTGCAAAAATTATGATGGATGGATGGATGGAGGGATGGATGGATGGATGGATGGAGGGATGGATGGAGGGATGGATGGATGGATGGAGGGAGGGATGGATGATTACACTCTGAGTGCAATCCATAACTAAGACGCAAAATGCCATCAATTGTGTTTGTATGAAAAGAGTCCGCGGTGACATGATGATGGTAAGCACAAGTAAATTTCAGGTCGCTAGATGCAGTGATTGACCAATCAGAATGGAATATTCCAGAGAGCTGTGCTACAGTGCCATTTTTCAGTGACCTTGGTTCCGAAAGGTTTTTTTTTCTTCCATTCATTTTTCCTATAACCAAACAACCAGGTGAATCACAAGAGCAAAAAAGAATTTTAAAATTGGACGATAAAGACAAGAGTGCAAGACTGTGAACTTAACTTTAAAGGGGACCTATTATGCCCCCTTTTACAAAATGTAAAACAAGTCTCTGATGTCCCCAGAGTGTGTATGTGAAGTTTTAGCTCAAAATACCCGAAAGATAATTTTTTATAGCATCCTAAAATTGCCACTTTTGGGGGGTGAGCAATAACGCGCCATTTCAGTGTCTGCCCTTTAAATGCAAATGAGCTGCTGCGCTCGGCCAAAGAGTTTTATAACGTTTATTGTACTTCACACAAAATATGAAGCGTCTGTTTTCACTCTAGAAAATCTCTGTAAGAGCTTAATAAAACACAGTGCAAGTGTGCATTAAAATATTATCCATAAACTCTCTCTCCCTTGCATTATCATCAACATACATAGCGAATTACACAGAAACACTCATTACAACTAACAGTAAACAAATATATAAAGACCTTATGCCTTTTCGGGTGGTGCTTAATAAACTGGTAAACCTTATATCCGTATATCAACTCCGATGAACTGTAATAAAGTGCTCTCACCTTCATTACTGCCGTATCCAGTATCACTCTGGAGGCTGTAAGTTGGATCACGAACAGTTTGTACTGATCTATCCTTGAGTAACACATTTTTAGCACAACCTCTGTTTTGTATTGTCTCTTTGTATTGACATTCGTTCACAAAGCAGTCCGGTGTGAAATGATTCGAGCAGACATAAATGAATTTTGGTAGAGTTGAGGGAGCATTTTCTTCGAAAACAAAATTAATCCACCTCCTCTTCAGTGGCTCAGATTTCGGGAGTAAATTTAGAGAGCTATGTGGAGTAATCCATCCAACTACAGAACACCTAAAACGCTTGGAAGACATTCTCGTCAGTGCAGCAATGGCGGACTGTGTACAACTCGCTGTGAACTCGCTCAGGGTGGTTCTATGTTAACACGGCAGTGTCTGTCAACATTCGTGGGCGGGGCCTGTGGCTAATGTGACGTCACATTGCCAGGAACCTGCAAATGGTTTGTTCTGAGTCACTCCTTATGATTTATGGGGAATAAAAAAAAAAAGGAGTGGTTGGATTTTTATCATTATAGGGTGGTTGTGTACACACACTGCCAACACACATTTATGTCCAAACACCATGCAAAAGTGAATTTTGCATAATAGGTCCCCTTTAATGAGGGAAAGAACTACAATCCCATGAAGCACTGCGAAAAACAATTAAATTGAAAATTATCCATATTATGCATACAAATATTTAAGTATTTTGAGACCAAAGTGAAACTGACTCTATGTCATTCGCAGTGCTTCATGTGAGTGGGTCGGTGCTAAAGTGTTCTTTTGGTGCGATTTATTTGTCGTGATTTTTATGATTGGTGGAGATTTCTCTGCAGAATCATGGGTAATGTAGTTTTTCAACATAGATTCCACTGTTAAACATGATTATTTAAAAAAATATGTTGAAATAATGTGGGCTGATGGCTATAACAAAGGCATACACCATTGTTTGACAGCCTCAGCTCACAGTAGGTCCATCTTTAAAGGTTTATAAGTCATCGTTCAAAATCAATCCCCCTATGGAGAAAATGAATGAGAACAGTCAGAACCTGACTGTTGTACTCTAAAAAAGCACAGACATGGCATTGCGCCATGCTGGTTTAAATTCATTGTTGTTCTTTTCAATGCAAACACGCTCCCTTTATATTTAAATCAGACTTATTATAGTGCTTATTTAGAAAAGTTAACGCAATGTGGGCATGTATATCAGCATTAATTTTGTTTTATGTGATTCTCAACCAAGATTGTTCAGGTACCTTTAGTTATATTTCATTACCCTACAACCTTGCTTATTCAAAAGAGTGGTTCATTTTCAGATATCTACAAAGAACTGTCTGGGTTTCGATTTGAGATCACTTGTGAAGGTGAAAGTAAAGGAGTTCCTGACCTGTTCAATTCCACCAAGACTCTAAATCTGCGTGGTATTAGGCCGCATCAGATCTGAGTTCCTTTTGAAGCGCTGACAGATACAAAAGTCCATTTCATCCATTCAAAGCTCCATTTCATCAATCATCTCATATTCTGGCTGTGACCGTGGTGGTGTATCTCATCAAAAGAGACAATCTAATTTCACATAGTCAATAGCTACACATTTGTAAGGGTTATATGTCTCATCTCACTTCAGATAATAAGACTCTATATGTGAGAGTTCATTGAGGGGAACTTGTGAGGGTAGATCATTACCAGACTAAAAATAACGGTACTGCAGGCTGACTCTCTGATGTCTTCGCTCTGTCCCACTTTGACTGTGCATGCTTATGCAAAAATTCGACACAAAAATGTCCTCAAAAAACAAAACCCTGCTGCTAAATGACTAGATCTGAATTTGGATGGCACATGGCAGGAAGAAGTCAGACATGATCAATAAAAAAAATTGACCAGTCAGAGAGTAAATTGTATTTTTGTGATTGCCACATTGAGCACAATATGACTAACTTGATTCTTGACATGGAACAAAACATATTGCTTGCTTTACCTGCTTTAGTTTACCTGCTACATTTTAGTTTATCATAAATGTAGCATTTATACACATTATATATATATATATATATATTTTTTTTTTTTTTTAATATTTCAGTAAAATATTTTCAGAGTCACAATGGATATGAATGGATATGGATGTGTCAAGTTTGGATGAAAACAAATATACATACACATAAAATATTAAGTTTTAAGTCTTTTTGGTCCTACTTTTTATCAGTAGTTAGCAACAGAAAGAACAAAATGGCTACTGCATTTAATACATGATATGAAAATATAATTATTTTGTCAATTCTACAAGATTCAAATCTCTACCAGATTAATTCAATAAATAATTAGTTTTAAACCATCTTGCAGTTTCAGTTCATTCATTCATCAATACAAATGCCAGATGCTGTAAGAAATATTTGATATGACTTTATTTTTTAATCTGATTATTTTGTACATTATTTTATTTTTATTTATTTTTTTTTATTATTATTTTATTTTTTCACTTCTACACACTTTTTGTCCCAGTAGTCAAGATTTAGTGGAGCATATATTTATAATATTAAATAAACATGTCCAAAAAAACCCCCCAAAAAAACAATCGATCCATGCCCAAAACACTTTTCAGTTCATTCAAGCTTGTCCACTTGAGACCAGAGATAAACATAAAATCGAATCGCATTTAGAATTTATTTCTCAACTGGTCTCTTTAATCATCACAGTCTAGACATCTATTAGCCATACTGATCGAGTTGAATAAGGTTTCTTAATGACTAAATCATTTGCAATGTTGCAAATGCACACTCTGACTCAGTAACAAGGCTTAATGACAACATTCATTAAAGAACTTCTAAGGTTTGGACGTAAACCTCGAGATAGCGTTAGTGGTGGAACACAGTGGGGAAGATCACATCAGGGTTGAACAACAATCCGTGTTCTTTGGTTTATTCTTTTATAAGCCACAGAATGCAGGAGTTCAAATGATTGATGTTCCACATGCAGCAGAAGGAATCACACAGAGAGCTTACCAGTAGAATCGATTGGGCGCCACCCGCTCGTGAACGAGCTGCCATCGACGGCCAAACTCAACAGAGCTGTAGAGCTGAGGACGAAATATTGGGTTAGCAAAAGTATTGTATGACAATTCCTGTCACTTCTGATGGTACAATATACTGCTATAATTTAACTGTACATTTGCCTAGTGGCATTGTTTAGGTAAGTTTAGTTTACTCTTTTTTTTTTATCATTATCTCTATTCAACAACCTAGTGAGCTGCCTTACTGCCTACATAGGCACCTGTCTTATATGGCCACATTATTACTATTATGAAACCTAGCAGCAACTCCACACATACACAAAATGGAAGTGTGATTTCCATGCTGATTTCTACAGATTTTGACATTAGCGTGTTGCTAAGATAATATGCATGATAATCCAATATGCATAAAAATACATAATACACACAAATATTGGGTGAAATTACTTTTTATCAATACCTTTTTCATTACTGAATGAAATACTATCAGTATACACTGCTGTTGAAAACTGGGGTCAGTATTTTTATTCAAGGACGCATTAAATTGCATTAAAAGTGATAATAAAGACATTTAAATTGTTAAACTTATATTATTAATTGTAAAATATGTCAAATCAAAGCTGGTCTTTTGAACTTTTTTTATTCATCAAAGAATCCTAGAAAAAAGTATTTTAACACTGATAATAATAAGAAATGAATTTTGTGCAGCAAATCAGCATATTAGAATGATTCGCTTCAATTGTAAACTATTGTAAACATCTTCTCTGCTCATCCAGCACGAGCTGCAGAGTTGCACACAGTGCAGCAGGAATCACAGTTCACTGATCACGCGACGAGAATAAGGCGAGATGACTGACAAGACCATGGCGGAGGATTCACCTAAGCGTCTGATAAATGGCTCATCTTGTAGAATGTGTGCTCAGCACCGCCGCTCCCTATACACAGAGTACGTGCGATCATGAATTCGAAAGTAAAACGCGAGCTCCTTGTTGCGTGCAAATTAGGCTACATACAATAACCTGTCTCCCAATATCAAACCTATCTTTGGCTGGGCTGTGTAGTTGTAACCACCTCTTAGCTCTGTTCTCTGTTTTGGTCTCTGTTTGCACTTTGAATATTGAGAGATTACTTTGATTATAGTTGCACTTATTGTTTGCATTAATAAGACTAAGAAAAAAAAAACTATTATTTATTTTTGTTATTAGGAGGTCAAACACAGCTTCAATCAGAAGTTCCGGGAGCTCATAATTCATGTACAGTAAGGTCTGAAGAGATTCATGTGAAATCATACAGGAGAGAAGCCAGTCAGTTGAGTTTGTGGCAGAACCTTTTACAGCGTTTGTATATTGTATATTGTCTTTTACTGCATATGATAATTCATACTCAGAAAGTAGAACTGAAATGACATTCATTACAAGATGATTAGTTAAAACATTTCAAAATGCACCTGAAGACTAATCATGAATTTTCCAGTCATGAATTTTGTTATTGAGGATTTCTTATAAATACTGTCTCGTCATACCCCTATTGCAGTGCATTATGGAATTGTCTTATCCAAATAGGATGTGATGCTGCCTTAAAATTGATCCAAAACAAGGTATCTTAGAAGGCAGAATAATTAAGTTGCCTACTTTTTTGGAACAGAATTTACATCAGGAACATGCCAAAGACGCCTTAATACTGCCTACATAGGCAGCTAACTACATTTGCGAACCAAGCAAATTAAATTATGAATGATTTTCAGAAAGACGAAGATCTGAAATTCACCAAATGAGGCACAAAAATGACTCACGTATATACTTCTCAGTATGACAAAAAAAACATCCTATTTATGTGCACAGTGCTTTGGGGGAAATCATATTATATAAATGGCAAATACAAATATGTCACACTGGTACTTACAGCACTTTGGAATGATATGTGGCACTTGTTAAAGTGTTGAGCAAAAGTTTTCCCGAGGTGTGAAACTTAATTTGCCTCGCACAAAATAACATATTTTTGCCGTTTTGCGAGACAGTTCTAAAACAGTGGGGGGTTTCAATGCAGTACTTGTATTCGCATCAGTTGAGAACTGTGATATCACAATCTCGTATCCAATATAACATCCTGACTGTGGGTGGATGGAGTTTGGTCATATTTAGACATTGACAAATGTGATCAAACCAAACGAAATCAGACAGAATCGAAGAGTATTACCCTGTTGAAAACTGCTTAAATTCACCTAAGCTGGTCTTAGCCGTTTCAAACCGGTCACCCAATTTGGGGATGTCTGAATTGGTGTTCAGTTGGTTTAAGACCAGCATAGTCTGAATTAAGCTTTTTTTTTTGCAGCAGGGAAGCACAAATATGTTCACCAATGAAGGTTACTGAGCTTTTCATTTTGAGCTTGTTTCCTCTCTCATCTATGTTTACTGTTATAATAAAAGAAACCTCAGGAACTTTGCCAATGACACTGTGGTAAAAATCTGTCAACACTAATAAATTATGCATTTATTTGTAGCATAGATTTGGATAGGGTTTAATTACGCTAGTGATTGTGTTTTCCTTTTGTGCTGTTTGCTTTTGCAGCTTTCAACCGTGGCTAGTCATGCACATTGTACAAACAGTCAACTATTAGCCTTCAATTGGCTGATAATTCTTTTTGATTGTGTTCATTTAATTGTAATTCATTCTCAGTGGCCCTCCTTCAAGGGTGAAGTCAATGTTGATTTGTCAAAATTGTCAATGCAGTCAATGCTGTCTAACACCATCACTCGAGACTTGAAACTATCATGGTATTTGATTATATTGCATGCCACTGTGAAAGGTAATTTGTCTGATTTTTTTTTTATTTATTTATTTATTTTTTTTACATTGTTCTTTTTGAATATACATTTGATGAAGATGAGGTTTGAAAAAAACTTTTTTTTTTAATTGTATGTTCATAATCTTAAATCATTTATATCATTTAGATCCACATCAAGGGGTAGAAAAAATAAAATCAATTCAGAAATGAATCTAATCCAAAATTAAAGAGGGGAGGAATTAAAATGATTCATCAGTTGCATCAGGAAAAAATAAAACAAATCTTGACTAGTTAAATTATCTTTTGATATGATTAAATCTGATGGTTAAACAATCTTTTCAGAAGAGTAACAATTTTTCATAATTTATTAGCCCTAAACCATGAGCTCGAAAGCATATAATTAATGGTAATTCCCTGCGACTGGGGATCCATAAATTGTCTTAATTGCCAACTTTAAGCTCACTGAAATTGTCTCTTTAAGACTTATTTCCTCTCGCATTGATAATTGCCCTTTGAGGACATATTTCAATCCCAAATATAGATTAGCATCCATTTGCACGCATGCGTTTCATTATTATAATGTCTTGCTTTGCAGTTTGTGCCTCGAATGTTTATCAAGTATGCAAATACTATAAATGTGTTTTTCCATTGACTTTCTTGCATTTGGTTATATTTGGCAATAAAACAGCTTGATAATTAGAGAACCACATGAAGAGTGCTTTTCTGAATGCTATTCCCAATAATGAGATGCTGTTTGCCATATTTTTCAGGAACAATTTAGCTAAAATGATTGTGTACCTTCTGGTCATGGCCATAAGCAAGGATCCAGTCCTCCTGCTCAGGATGAAACAACAGGCTGAGGATGTAGAAGTTGAGACGGTATTTTTGATAGGTGGCGCCTTCATCTGAGCTGATGAGCAAACTGCTCTCCACCTCTGGATCTGTCAGCAACATGATCTGAAACACAGACAAGAGGTTCTCAGTCTCTACAGAGTTGCTTCACTGTCTCTCAGGGACCAAATGCCTCAGCTAGTGGACGTGAGGAGCTGCATCTGTGATGTTCTGTCTACAAACAGACATTTTAGAACGGTGAGAGACTGCAATAACAAGACCAGTGCATATATATGTGTGTGTGTATATATATATATATATATATATATATATATACACACACACACATACATACATACATACATACATACACAGACACACATACATATATATAATCTGATTGGCTGAGAACTGTGCGATATTTTAGTGATAACAGCAGTCCTACCTTTTCACCATTTGCATCACTCCGCTTGAAGCGACTGTCATGGCGGCCGAGCAAATCCACCGTATTTTTTTTTACAAATACTACACTTGCTGTACCACGAACTGTAGTTGGTTTAGACGTTTTTGGAGATACAAGCTCCAGGCCGTCAGCGGCGTTCAGTGCTCGTGTACCCGCCGAGAACAGCTTCATCTTGGACAGTGCTTCGGGGATTTGCCGCTGTCTTTTATAGTGGTTAAACATGAGATTTAATTCATTTTGGGTACATAAAACGGGCAATCTTTGGTCTTATTAAATCAATTTCTTGTTCCTGAGCAAATCGGATTGGGCTATGTTAAATTTAATAATTTAATATTAAGGATATATTTAACTTACATCCTGTAGAGCACTGCTTTTGTACATATGACCAGGGCTTGACATTAACTTTTTTGCTCACCAGCCACTGTGGCTAGTGGTTTTCCAAAGTTACTAGCCACTCAGCATTTTCACTGGCCACAATTTTGCTATTGGGAAATTACATTTTATATGATTAAAGTTGACTTTGACATGCTAAAATTACTTGATTTTGAGTCATTTTACTTGATTAGCTAGATTTAAAACCCTTTCAAACTTTCAAATGCAGATTGACCACCAAAATCAAGACTAGGCCTACATGGTATATCAGCTGGTATGTACGTGTGGGCAAGGGGTGGGTAATATGACCATAATATGATAAATTTTATAATTGTATAAATTATTTTTGTTAGGCTATATAAAAAGAACAAAGAAGCAAATTAGCAAATTACAAATACATTAGTAAATTAAATAGCCTAAACTCTTTTTTTCAGATACAGTAGGTTTATTTAACATTTATTTAACATCTTTTGTTGTTTGATTAACATTAATGACAGACAGGTATTTAATTGGGCTGCTGAATGCATGTATGTAATATACTGACACATATCCAGTTTTTACCAACCTGTTTACGTACACTTAAGCCATAACCGACTGTATTCACACGAGATACTCCACATAATGGCATTTTGACATTTGTGTGTGCGTGTATTTGACTATTCAGGCGCAAGGAGATCTGATAGCGCACGCGAGAGAGCGCTTCTGTTGTGTGTCATTCAACGCGATCCCGCCTTCACTAGCTGCAAGTTAATCGATAACGAATTGTGATCGGATTGTAATTTTGTGCTACGACGAGCTTGGGTACCTTTGATTAGGCTGTAGGCTGAAATTATATTCAACCCGCCAAAGTGGCTAGTGGGAGTGGCTGTCTTACCCGCCACAGCTGAAATCTACCCACATTTGGCGGGTGTTAATGTCAGGCCCTGCATATGACTGAATTGTAGTGTTTATTTATTATTGTCATTTATAATGGCTATTGTTGATTTTAATGTAAATATCGTTGTTCAATTAATATTATTTTATATAAATAATATGTTGTATTTGGTATTGAGAAAGGGTCCATTAGTGCGTAATATGGATTGAGTGAAAGTTACATTAATACACCATTAGATGGCGGCAAATTTTATGAGTGAATGAGTCAGTCACAAGAGACTTTTAAATTGAAAGGGACTCTTGTAAACAAAGGACGTTGTTTTAGCGCTGTATGTTATGGAAAATTCCCTTAACTGTAAAAAGGACAAATACAAAGATCACTTTCCTCCGCAGACATTAAAACAGAATTTTATAATGGATATAATATTATCAACATTGACCTGAAGAATGAATGTTATTTCAGACACAGGTAATGATCGCTCAGGTGATCTCTCTCTCTCTCTCTCTCTCTCTCTCTATATATATATATAATAAAATATTAGTATATTTTAATAATATTCCACAATATTAGTGTATTAATGAACGCAGCCCCAAATCTAAGACATATTGTTTGATATACACTACATATAAAACAATAAATACATTTGAAAGTGTATTGTGGTAATACAGCTACTAATGCTGTTGATAGATTTTAACGTGTATTGAACCTGGAACATTCCTTTAAACAATAACAACTAATAATAAAAATAAAACATTAACAACACTGCATCTCAATTTGTATTTCCTATACAAGACATGAAGCTCATAAATTTGATGAACTCACAAACCGTGTTCCTAATTTGCAAGTCTTAATGAACACTTTTAAAGTTGTGGCAGTACCGCCTCGTGTTAAATGTGATATCTTCATTTCCACTCCCTGATTTGCTTGGTTTGATCTCATCATAATCGCAGTGGATCACAAGCATAAATCTCTTTAACGCTGTCAATCTTGTAACACACTCCAATGAGTAATTCATTACGGCATGAGCGTGCACACACTTTAACTTACCCTAAAGCGCAGTCACACTGTTAAATCTATAATTTCCCTTGAGCTTTTTTTTTCCTTTTCTGTTTTAGAGTGCCACCAGTCTTAAGTTTGTGCCAATTTTGAAAAATAAATAAATAAATATAATCAGCCTCAAATATAATTGAATCGGCGAGGCTGAACCGTTTCGAAACCTTATCATTGACAGAGAGCTGGAGGTGTCAGGGTCTAAGGAGTGTAAGTGTGTGTGTCTGAGCTCCACAGCAGAATTGCTTTAGGGTCTTTTTTTCTGTTCCATTGGTTTGTAAAGCTTTAAACAGGCCGGATATTAACTCCTCTCATAGCTACTTTATGGACACAAGCTTCGATTATATTATCAGATCAATAGCCCTCTTGCACATGTAATACGGGTCAGTGCAACTTGTTCAAGAACTGACCCATCTCATTTCTTCCTTGGCACATAAAACATTAGCGTCCACTTCAGAATTGGTTTCCATTTCAATTGCGTTCTTGACACATCTCTCCAGGGCAATAGCATTATTAAGTAGAGCAGGGCAGCAGAGCTCACCAGACCATTCGTCAAACGGGACATGCTAATGCTAACCATAGCGGCGGAACCCAGAACAACCGCTCATCAATCATCACCAACTCAACCAACATGACCCAGATGCCAACCAATCAGTGGGTTGCTTCATTGGTGGATTCTTTATTTTCTTTTAAAGAAGCAAACATTTGATTGCCATTATGCATTTTTATGATATGCTAGTGATGAGATACCGGAGGTGTGTTCAGTATGTTCAAAGTTCTGAAAGTGTGGATAGTTAATGAAAATGTATACTCTTGCAAAGCCACCTTAAATGAACACTACAATTACTTAAATCAAAAGTTAATGTGCAGCCAGCCATTTTAAGCATCAAAAAAGGACAATCCTGAAAAAAAAAAATCCATGAAAAAAAGGGTGCCTTTAGTCTGTTCCTCACATAGAGCTATTGAATGGGTTGGAATATAATCACACAATTTTTATGACACTTTTGTGGTGCTTTTGTACTTTTTTTGGACAAATTACTTAAAGTGCCCATATTATCCTTTTTCGAATATTACCTTTCATGTAGTGTGTAATATAGCTGTTTGTGAATGTAAAAGGTCTGCAAAGTTTTAAAGATCAAAGTGCGTGACGAATAAAGTTATTGTCTCCCAAAAGAAAGCATCGATTCTGAACTGTCTGTAACGAGTCGTCAGCAATTCCAGACTTACTAGTCTACTAGTTTGTAACAAATTTGCATAATGCCAGCCTATGGTCTTCATTGGCTGCCCTTGAACAACTTCTGCTTTGCCCCGCCCTCAAACACTGTAGTTGTAGCTGAGGCCTGGAAGAGTTTGGTTTGTGTTGTCGACATGTCGAGAAGACGTTGTTCCCAGTGCTGCGAATCCACTTTGCTGCTCCTGTCTGCCTCGCTGCTCAGAGTGGTTTGCGTCTGTAACTCCGTATAGCTTTGTTTTGAATCTCTTACTATCATTCATTGTTGTTTATATTATCATTACCATATATCTAATATTGCCTACCACATTAATCTGACGTCGCTAGCTTTTAATCTTTTAATCTAAATCGCTATCACAACGCGTTTGCATCTCGCTAGCTTGTTAACTTGTCATCAGTCTCTCGCGCGCTCCTTTTTCTACGCGTTCATCAAACAGCTGTGAAAAAGTCGGATCAGTCTACAAACACGGTCATGTCATCCTCTCCTTTTATTGTAACATGTTCTGCCTGTCACATGCATAGTATAGCTTTCTCTGTCAGCGACGAGGGATTTACATGTCATAAATGTAGGGAAACAGTCAGGCTGACAGAGAAAATCTCAGAATTAGAGACACGCATCCAAACTTTAATCGAGGATAGTAAGAATGCAAGGGCTTTAGATACTGTTTTGGATGCGACTAGCTTAGTGAACTCTGTACATTGTTCGGTTCCGGCTGTAGAGCTCGTGCAGCAGGGCAATTGGGTAACGGTGAGGCGGCCTAGCCGCGGAAAACACCACTCTTCCGTTCCAATAAGAACATCAAACAGGTTCTCCCCACTCAGTGACGCACCCACTGAGAATCCTGTTGAAAGTGCCCTAGTTATAAATAGAGACACCAGCCACCATAGTCACATGTTTGCCGGGAGCCAGAGCACCTGACATCAAAGCAAATTTAAAAGTGCTGGCTAATGCTAATCGTAAATACTCTAAAATTATAATTCACGTCGGCACTAATGATGTTTGACTTCGCCAGTCGGAGATCACTAAAATTAACATTAAAGAGGTGTGTGAACTCGCAAGTACAATGTCAGAAACAGTAATTTGCTCTGGCCCTCTTCCTGTTCATCGGAGTGATGAGATAGTTAGCAGATTATCATCACTCAATGGCTGGTTGTCTAAGTGGTGTCCGCAGAATAATATAGGTTTCATAGACAATTGGAAAAGTTTTTGGGGCAGACCTGACCTATTGAAAAGAGATGGTATTCATCCCTCCTGGGATGGTGCTGCTCTTCTCTCTAGTAATATGGCACATAGTCTTAGAGCTGAAACATGACAAACTGGGGCCCAGGTCAGGAAGCAGACAGACCGGCTAAACCGACCGTCTGCTAGTTGCCTCATGTCACAGAGGTCAGATAATTCCCAACACATAGAAACTCTTCCACCTAGATATTATCACATAGAGACTGTGTCTGTACCCCAAATTAGTAAAAACAAAAAACTTCCAAACCCATTTAAGGGTAACAATTTAATTGATGTTCAACAAATAAAAAATAGAGATAATACTGATAAACAAATGATAAAGCTTGGGTTGTTGAATATTAGATCCCTTTCTTCAAAAGCACTTATTGTAAATTATATTATCACAGACAATAATCTAGATTTGCTGTGTTTGACAGAAACCTGGCTAAAACCAGACAATTACATTACTTTAAATGAGTCTAGCCCTCAAGGTTACGATTATCGACACAATTAGACACATTTAGACCGTACAATAGTACTGAGACTGCTCTCATTAGAGTCACTAATGATTTGCTCTTATCATCAGATCGTGGTTGTATCTCTCTATTAGTGTTACTGGATCTTAGTGCTGCATTTGACACTATCGATCACAACATTCTTTTAAATAGACTCGAAAATTATGTTGGCATTAGTGGAATTGCATTGTCATGGTTCAAATCATACTTATCTGACCGTTATCAGTTTGTAGTAGTAAACGAAGAGATGTCATATCAATCACAAGTTCAATATGGAGTACTGCAAGGCTCAGTACTAGGACCGTTGCTTTTCACTCTGTACATGCTACCCTTGGGAGATATCATTAGGAAGCATGGCGTTAGTTTTCACTGTTACGCTGATGATACTCAGCTCTATATTTCTTCGCGCCCTGACGAAACTTACCAATTCATATAAAAAATTGGATGACCAGTAATTTCCTACTACTAAATTCAGAAAAAACAGAGATTCTAATTTTTGGACCAAAAACTTCTTCACGTAATAACCTAGAATACTGTCTAACACTTGATGGCTGCTCTGTTAAGTCTTCGTCGTCAGTTAGGAACCTGGGTGTGCTCTTTGATACCAATCTTTCATTTGAAGGCCATGTTACTAGCATCTGTAAAACCGCATTCTTCCATCTTAATATACCTAAACTACGACATATGCTCTCAATGAAAAATGCAGAACAGTTAGTTCATGCGTTTATGACCTCAAGGCTAGATTACTGTAACGCTCTACTGGGTGGTTGTTCCGCTCGCTTGATAAATAAACTACAGCTCGTACAAAATGCAGCAGCTAGAGTTCTTACTAGAACTAGGAAGTATGACCATATTAGCCCAGTTCTGTCAACACTGCATTGGCTTCCTGTTAAACATCGTATAGGTTTTAAAATCTTGCTAATTACTTACAAAGCACTAAATGGTTTAGCTCCCCAGTACCAAAGCGAACTCTTAATGCATTATAGTCCTTCGCGTCTATTGCGATCTCAGAATTCAGGCCAGTTGATAATACCTAGAATATCGAAATCAACCGCAGGCGGTAGATCCTTCTTCTATTTGGCACCTAAACTCTGGAACAATCTTCCTAGCATTGTTCGGGAAGCAGACACACTCTGTCAGTTTAAATCTAGACTAAAAACGCATCTCTTTAACCTGGCATACACATAACACATTATCAATTTATATTCTCAAATCCATTGTTAGGCTGCATAAATTAGGTCAGCCGGAACCGGGAACACTTCCTATAACACCAGATGTACTCGTTACATCAGAAGAAGAATGGCATCTACGCTAATATTAGTCTCTCTGTTTATCCAGAGGTTTACCGTAGTCAGCCGGATCCAGGCTGTATCCAGGTGAGATCGAGGACCTGCGCCTTGACACGACCACAACGCAGCCCTGAAGTGTCAGCAGAGATTGAGTCAACTAGATCATCCACTGTGAAGGCCTCATTGACACGACAGCCAGTGGCACAGTTCCTCAACAAATCGTCTGTACCGCCGTGATGAATACGATCCTCAACTGGATGGAACTGGAATAAATACTTTGACTGTTGCGATCCCATCGGACTTATGATAGCTGCCTGAATCATAACAAAGCACTGTTCGCCAGAGGAGAACTGGCCCCCCGACTAAGCCTGGTTTCTCTCATGTTTTTTTTCTCCATTTTTAACACCTGTTTGCCATCTGATGTCACCTGTTGGAGTTTGGGTTCCTTGCCGCTGTCGCCTTTGGCTTGCTTAGTTGGAGACACTTGACATTTGATATTCAACAGTGTTTTGATCTGCCTGCACAGACACCATTGTATGCGAACTGAACTGAGCTGGATGATGACATCGCTGTTTACTCCAGTACTGAATTTACTTAAGATGGATAATGACACCATTTTCTTTAAGAGCTGCTGTGCAGCTAAAATTATATACCAGTTATCACTGTTAAGCTGCTTTGACACAATCTGCATTGTAAAAAGCACTATATAAATAAAGGTGACTTGACTTGACATGCACTTCCAAAAGATGAGGACTCGTGCTGGAATTGATACAGTAAAACCGACGCCATTGTTATGGTTCATATCACTGTGTTTACAAGCGCTGATGAAGCCTCCAGAGCTGAAATTCAGATGTTAGCTGTGTCCCAATTCAGAGGCTGCATCCTTAGAAGGACGCAGACTTCAAAAGCCATGCCATCAAAGTCCACGAACGTCATTTTTCTTCATTATTTTTACATTTGCATTATTAGATTTTTGAGTAAGTTGAAATCCAATACTTACATTTAAAAATGTAATTTCTCTCTCTCAAAAAACAAAACAACAACAACAACAACAAAAAAACACCTGTCGTCACTGGCGCCTAATGAATTCGGGGGTAGGCTAGGCCACGAAGGAGCCATCTGCTGTATCCTTCATTGCAGCATTTGAAGGAGCCTTCGAATTGGGACAGTCTTTAGCCCCGTTTCCACCAAAATTAATGGATTTCATTTCCCGCATATAAGCTTAATAAAGCCTGAACCTCGTCGTCTGTCCATCGGTCTAATTTTTAAACTCCACTGTTGATTTGAATAGCAAACAACTCTTACTGCATGCACCGCAACAGACTTTTAAAAATGGTGGTTGAAATAAAATGCTACATGGAGTCAACCAATCAAAATGCTGTGTGAACTCAACCAATCAGCATGTTCAGCACCCAAGTCCCACCCCGGAGGTTCCTGAACTTTGAAAAAGTACTACCTCGCGAGCAGGGACTTTCTGAGGGGAGAATTTTTACCCGGAACTTTTTTTAGACCCTGGTTCCTGTGGTCGAAACACACCAAGTACCACCCCAAAGTCCCTAGTTCCTGGGGAAAGTTCCTGCGGTGGAAACTGGGCTTTTGTCGCGTCGCTATCATGCAATCTGCCTTTGCATGCAGCCTTCGAAGGATGCAGCCTCTGAATTGGTACGCAGCAATGGTAATGGGTGGTTCATTTTCGACACGCACCAATCACAACAGACTGGGCCATCTGACCAATCAGAGCAGAGTAGGCTTGTGGAAAGGATGGGTTTAGAGAGACCGGATCTTCGAATGAACCGTTTAAATTAAAGTGTTTCTATATGTGCTTTATCAACACAGTGGGAGATATATGTAGCCAATAAATCAGGGACCATTCACTCAAAAACTGAAAACTTATCTGAGATGAGTTTTAATACCAGGGTCTAAAAAATGAGACATTTTTATTTTTGTGTGAACTGTCCCTTTAAGTCAGACATGTTCACATAGTATTCAAATCATGCTAAAATCCGCCGTGCTGAACAGAAAGTGCACATATCAGTCATACAAGCTGTCACATGCTCTGACGCTGTTATGGATAAATGCCTCAGCATTTCTATACCTGACATAGACACATGAAAATACAATATGCAGATGCAGGTGTAGGTGCGTGTGTCTCTCGCTCACTCTCTTTTGAGCTTCAGTTGTGCGGAAATAGAAGAAAGGCACAGGTAACAAAGAAAAGAAAGAATCTAACAATGCGACACTGCGGGTGCTCCAAAGAAATGTAGTTAAAAAATGAAATACAGATTTTGCTATTTCACATACCTACTTTAGAAAGCTATAAAAGTGAAAAGCACTATAAAAGTGAAAAGCAGATAATTCAAGAACAAGTAATTCCGGTTTTAGATAAAATTAAGGATGGTCTGCACTGGCCTTGTCGACTTCGCTTTTATAATGTGAGTCACACATTACCAAGGGCAATTAATTTTATCGTCTTTTCTCCATCTCCATACTCATGCAGCCTTGCAAAATCCACCTCCGTATCTTTCCTCTGATTCTGTATGTTAAGTCCCTATCAGTGACTTGAAGCATAAGAGCAGAGGTTTCTGGGAAGACAAAGGTTAATGAAGCAGCAGATGAGGTGGCTGGAGAGACGCTTAGAGAGTGTGGTGGAGAATCTTTGAGTCCCGCTGTGCAGTGATACGTTGGCTCTGATAGAATATTAATGAAATTAGGAACATGTTTCGGCTCAATCTTAAACTAATTAGATTGTCTCACTCCCGTAAATCTAGACCATAACGAGGTCGGTCATGAATGCCTTTTTTTTTTTACCGCTAACCTGACTTGGATAAATGGACTTTTGAGCTTTTAAAGGAATTTAGATTCCTTTATTATGGATTTTGCTTATGTAAAGATAAAGCAGAGAGATGGAAGAAAAGAATGGGTCAAAGCACAGTGTAGGCCAGACTCAAACAAGTGTCACTTACTTTTGCACCACTGCACACATTCAGTAACCAAAAAAAAAAAAGAAAAAAAAGGGAATTTAGCTTTTCAGTACTATGGTCAATGTTTATGAGCAAAAATAGCTCCAATTACCTACCTACCTACCAACCCTCCAACCAACGCTCCAACCAACGCTCCAACCAACCAACCAACCTTCCAAACAACCTTCAAACCTTCCAACCAACCTTTCAATTCAATTCAATTCACATTTATTTGTATAGCACTCTTCACGATACATATCGTTTCAAAGCAGCTTTACAGAGAATGCATGTCAACATTACAATTTAAAGAATGCAGTTAGCTAATAATGTAATAATTTAGGCAATTAATTTACAATCACTGTTAGCAGTTTAATTGAAGGTAGAAGCAATGAGCTCCTGGAAATAATGAATTACATATTAACAATAATTAGGATATATAGAAATTCGGGAATGTGCATGTTGATCCAGAATATGCATCATCTGAATTTCTCGCAGGAGTTGGCGCCGTCTCTTCAAAGGTGTTGGTCATCTGAGGTCTTCTTAAGAACCTTCCAACCAACCAACCAACCAACCAACCAATCTATGCATTATACTTAAATTAAGCACATAAATAAAAATATTAATTTGAGGATAAGTAATAATTTAGAACAAATGAAACAACTTATAATTGTCACTTACATATAAAAACAATTATTTTAACATAAATTAGTGACTGCAGTAATATATTTAATTTCTATAATTCCCATTGAGGAAAAGCATTTCTGCATCATTCAGATGGCAATAATCATTTTTGCGAACTATATTCTAAATGTGATCATCTATTTGGTTTCTCACATTCTCACAGTGTGGAGATTTCAGTGAACAACTATTAACTATTTTAAATTTGTCCATCATAAAGCTGTTGTATGACTTCAGAAGAATATAGTATATGAATCATACAGACCACTTTTATGATACTTTTGTGTACCATAAAATAGTTTTTGGAGCTTTACAGTTTGAATCACAGTTACAGTTTGTCCTCGCATCCCTCATTTTTCTTCTTTTAGGTTCTACGATTGAATAATAATAATAATAATAATAATAATAATAATAATAATACGGATTTGGAATAATATGAGGGTGAAAAAATATTTCTCCTCCAAAGCAGAATCACTTTATTAACTTGTATAAAGTATGAACAATGTATATTTTATGCAACTTTATCTTTAACTCTAACTTTACAAAACACACTAAAATAACAAAAAGTTGTAGGCCTTGTGACAATTTTATTTATTTTTTTTTTCCTAATGGAAAGTGTAAATATGTACAGAGCGCCGCACATGACATGCACATGACATTACTCATTTTAAGTAAACCGTGCACACGATATAATTTGTTCCCTCGATTTACTAACTCATGGCCATGTTGTAATAATTCATTCCCTCGTTTTAGTGAAATCAAAATGAAGAAATTAATTAGTTCAATATGGACACGCATTACAAAAATGAGGGAACAAATTAATAAATCATGGGAACAAATTTTTAATTTGACAAATTTAGGAAATTAAATTTAACAATTTTTTAAAATGTTTGTAAACATTTAAAAGGGAAAGTCTTGCGTGAATAATAAAGTGTGGAAATAAAATGTCTTAAAAACAGTGTATGAGTAACAATAATAACTGACCTGTTAATGCCAATGGCAAAGGTTTTTTTTTTTTTTTTTTTTTAGAAAGTCAAGAAGGTCAAAGAAAAAATCATGTTGCCATAAGGCAACACAGCACCATAGAATGTGAATACTATTATAACCTTATTGACCAGGTGAGGACAGTTAATCTATGGTTATTGAATTTGTGATCAGATGAAAATGAAGTCTCATTAGAAATGTGTACACAAGCTTGCACAGTCGCATATATAAAGCAAGGCTTTACAGTCCTTATTTAAGTGAATGAACACACACCAGCACAAACTCTTTCTTCCACTGATGACTAAACATCATTAAAAAACTGTAAACCAAGCTGTTTGCCCTTTCGGTGCTTACACTGAATGTTTTCAGCACACAAATCTCTCCAACAGTCTTTGTAGGTGTGCACAGCTGGGCCACATTTTTATCCCTCATCCAGCTCAGGAACGACTGAGCGGTAAGGTACTTTTGCTCCATTGCTGATGCCACAGATCTGAGGACTGAATGTGCTCCCTGAACTCAGAGCCGTGTTGTTTTTTTAGTTTTTTTGTTTTTTTTCTGCTCTTATTAGGGATGCAGGTGGTGAACTCTTCCATATTGCCTTATTAACCAAGGCTATTGTTTGCTCACAGGAGAACTGACCAATTAGGGTGAAATGCTGTGTCGAGTCCCAGGTGAGTGCTCAAGGTTTCACAAAACATCCAAGGTGCTGTTATTTAAGGTTGCCTTGGGAGATAGGGGTGTGGGGATAACTCAGGCCGGTTATTGGAGAGAAGTGTATGTGTGCATGTGTGTTTGTGGGAGAAAGGTAGCCAGGTGTTTCGGCTGTGAACAACTTGGTGTTTTTGAAAGAATCTCAATAAATTTTCCTTCCCTTGTCCTTAAAGGGATAGTTCACCCAAAAATATAAATTCTCTTATCATTTATTCATATTCATGTCATTGCAAACCTGCATGACTTTCTTTCTTCTGTGGAGAATTGGATATTTCGAAAAAATGTTTTTCATTTTTGGGTGAACTATCCCTTTAATTTCAAATTTTCATTTAGAGACTCTTAATGAACGTGTTCTGATCAAGTAAAATAAAATAAATAAATAAATAAATAAATAAATAAATACAATACAATACAATGTATAATATATAGATGTTTTCCGGTGACCATTGTAATGTAATGTAATGTAATGTAATAAAATGTAATAAAATAAAATAAAATAAAATAAAAATTAAAAAAAATAAATAAATAAATAAAATAATAATAATAAAATAAAATAATCTTTTAACTCTTTCCTTGCCATTGACAGAATTTTCTGGCTTTCCGTGTTCTCTCTGTTATACAAAATATTATTTGGCACATTTGCGCGCACAGTGCAAATGCAAATTTTTGATAAACGTTCTCATGCATGTGCTATTATGCTGTAAAACATCTTGTCTATGTTTGCCTGTATTTTAGACCATACATTGACATATTATATTAACTGTAAACAAGCAATAAAATCATTGCTTATGGACGTTGTGGTCTTTGAAAAAAAAAAAAACACGATTTTCTTTTGGTTCAAAATGTTGCTTTTTGTATGAAACCAGAGAGAAGTCTGATATTTTCACAGGTTTTGACATTTTGATTAAACATTACAAGGTCAAAACATAAGAACAAAAACATATGCACTGAATGAATTGATCACAATAAGACAAAATGTATTGACTATAAGATATTTAACATGCATTTAGAAAATAGATAGGATGAATTTTCATTTCATGCCAACTTTAAGACATGGAAAATGCAAATATAAAACTGCTGACTGCTCTGTACAGAAATAGCACATCCCATTGGTTTAACATAAATGAAAATACACAGTTTTTTCCCCTCATTAGTAGAAATAAAAAGCAGTAAATCAGTGTCACACACCATCCCTCTTCACAAGCAAACACTTGCCACATAAACCTCAGTTCATTAAAGAATAACCACCACCTAGTGGCTGAGACACTGTACGTGCAGTTTACTGCTGTTGCTGAAGGTCAGGGCGATTAAAAACATAAAGAAAATCAGCTAAATGTTGAAATCTTTATCTCAGGAGGCACAATCTCTCTCGCTCTGACAGAAAGATTGTGCTGATGGCTCAGTTTTAGGGCCGTCTTTGAGGGAGTAGATGGCACCCATGGGGTTGCCAGGCGACAGGCAAAACTGATTATGACTCAAGCATTCCAGCGCTTGCATGGAATACCTTGAAAATTATTGAAACACTCCAGCTTTAAACTTACAGTACATACAGTACATACATACTAATGCAAAACTGTAAATTATCAAATAACAAGGGATATTACAAAATGGAAGAATGAAGAAGTGAATGTCAAGGCAGAAAGAAAGCATCAATCTTTCATAGTGGAGCTCTTTAGCTCAGACACAAGATTTTTGCCTATAATGTACTTTCATGTAAGTTTTTCATCTCTTATTCTCTTTGTATGGGCATACCCTTTCATTCTCTCCCTCTACATGAAAACATGAGTACAATTCTTCCCCTCAAAAAGATCAACCCCTGTTATCTGGCAATTATCTTTCCAAAGACACATACGCGACCGTACGAGCTTGTCAGCGGGGCGAGAGGGGTAAAGCTGAGCCGGGGTGGAAGCGGAGAGCTGGTCAGCCAAGCTGAGCCTAATTAAAGCTTGGGAAAGAGAAAGGTCAGGGAGGCAGTGACTTCCACCAATGAGGGAAAATGTGAAGTCTTCATATGAGAATGAGAAATGTCAGGCACGGGCCCAAGCAAACGAAGCAAAGGTCTTGTGTGTGATTGAGAGTCTGACGAAGAGGCAAGCTAACAAGCGACGATTTGAGGCACGAGGAAGGAAATGCAGACAAGAGGGGGTAATTTAACACATTTCGGCTGAAAACATGGCGTTGAGTGGCCACCATTTTAAAATTGCGTAAATCAGGTGACCATGTTCAAGCAATTTGAATACATGTTGACAAGGCAATGATATTTTAGCATGATTTAAAAGGGATAGTGGTAACACTACAACACTACAATAAGGTTCCATTAGTTAACAAAATAAGTTAAAGGGATAGTTCACCCAAAAATGAAAACTCTGTCATCATTTAATCACCTTTAAGTTGTTCCAAACCTGTATAAATTTCAATTGTGGTGCACCATTGACTTCCATAGTATTTGTTTTTCCCATACTATGGAAGCAAATGGTGCCCCGCAACTGTTTGGTTACAAACATTCTTTAAAATATCTTCCTTTGTGTTCAGCAGAACAAAGTAATTTGTATAGGCTAAATGATGACAGAATTTTCATTTTTGGGTGAACTCTTCTTGATTATGATTTTACTTTTTTAACTTTAGTTAGTGTGTAATGTTGCTGTTTGAGCATAAACAACATCTGTGAAGTTACAACGCTCAAAGCTCAATGCAAAGGGAGATATTTTCTTTTACAGAAATCGCTTTTTAAGGACTACAACAAGCTTCTTCCCAGGTTAGTGACATCACAAACCCCAAAATTTACATAAACCCTTCCCCCGAGAACATGCAACGAAGGAGTTGAGGCCATGTTGGGCTGCTTTAGAGAAGAGGAGTTGTTGTAGTAGAGCATTGTTGCCATGCCATCATTTTACGCCGGACTGCTTCACAAATGAGGGTCAATTCAATGCTGGGTTTGCACAAAAGATTAAAGGGGTGGTTCACTGCGATTTCACTTTTTTTTAACTTTAGTTAGTGTGTAATGTTGCTGCTTGAGCATAAACAGTATCTGCAAAGTTACAGCGCTGAAAGTTGAAATGGAGATATTGTCTTTTAAAGTTATGGCAGTTTAATGCCTACACTGTAACAAATTGCTGTAGTTTTTACAGCAAAATTCTACAGAAACTTACTGTTTTACCATTTTACAAGTTATTACTGTATTTTGCAATGCATTATGGGTCAAAAAGAGTATTACAGTTGTTAACAGTATTTTCCCCTGTCAATTGTAAATTAATTTACAGTTAAGAGGTGTTTTCACTGTAGCTCATACGTTTTTACATCAACTTACTGTGATGTTGCATTATGGGACTGCGCGGGGTGAATACGTTTGAAAACTGGTGGACTGGAGCAGGGCATGAACAGTTGAAGATAAAAGGCATTATTCTATCAATTTTTGGTAAGTTCACTTAAATTTACATCCATAAACATTCAAATCAAATGTATTACATTTAATGCATTTTAGTGATTCATATTTTGAACAGAATTCATAACGTCAGATGTAATGAATTGTATCGACTTAGTTAACAACTGCGTGTTATCAGCACATTTAGTGGGATATAAAAGTGTTTGATTCCAATATTTATTTATTTTTTTTTTGCCGAAACGTTATGTTTATTTAGTAAAGGAATGTGTCGTTAACTTTAAATGTATTGTTTCAGGCGAGGCGGAGAATCGCGACGGGGCGCACCATAACAGTGGAGAGACGAAGCTGAACTACGGTAAAACCATCGTGAATGTAATGCTAATATGGTTGAATGCTGCAGTTTGTTACAATTTTATTCGCATTTGCTCTCAAGAGAGTATTTTTAGAGCATTTGCAGTTTGGAAGACATGACATTGATCGAAGTGCTGGTGAGACAAAACTACATAGGCCTATTGTAAATACGAACGTGCAGTTAGCTTTGCTGACGAAATACATTAGAAAATATATTATATTAACATCGTTGGAGGCTGCGATTGTCTCATTTATTTCACCAGTTTGGAGCATGTTTTAAAATCAGTGTTTAACAAAGACCTGCGTCATAACTAAATTGAACGCTCATGCTCCAAACTGGTGAAATAAATGAGACAATCGCAGCATCCAACGATGTTAATATAATATATTTTCTAATGTATTTCGTCAGCAAAGCTAACTGCACGTACGTAATTACAATATGTAGTTTTGTCTCACCAGCACGTCGGTCAATATGTCATGTCTTCCAAACTGCAAATGCTCTAAAAATAGCCTACTCCCTGGCGAGCAAAGTCAAATAAGCACCCCTAATAAACATCTATCCCTTTGAATTACATTTACAATTTTTTCCTTTTTTTTTTTTTTTTAATTTCTTGTAGGTGTCAGCAGCTGATGTGGAAAAAACATCTACACTTCTAGACTCTCCGAGACTTGTCTTAGGTAATGTACAATGTTCCAAAATCTTTAAATTACTTAATAAACTTGGCCTGTTGTATTTTAGCATACATTTTTATAAAGACGCTTATATTTATTAATTTTAGGTGAAATTCTCACTGCAACTCAGTGGATGCTGAGTATTGAGGGTCAAGTGGTTGTGAATCCACACCCCAACTTTGTGGCTGGATTTGCTGCTTTGTTTGCAGCATACTACAACTTCAATCTGGCGTACCAACACGAGGCATCCTGCACACTTGAATTTGTTCAAAGGTAACAATTTAAATATAAATTTGTATATGTTAAAGGGTTAGTTCACCCAAAAAAAGAAATTTCTGTTATTAATTAACTTCTGACCTTCGTTAATTTTCAGAACACAAATTAAGATAATTTTGATGAAATCCAAGAGGTTTCTGAACCACACATAGGCAGCAACGTCATTGCAACTTTTAAACCCCAGAAAGGTTGTAAAAATAGTCCATGTGACTACAGTGGTTCAACCTTAATGTTATGAAGTGACGAGAATATTTTTGTGCGCAAAACCTCCCCAAAATAACGACTTTATTCAACAATTTCTTCGCTTCTGTGTCAGACTCTGACGCTGTTCACGTAGTAAACAGTCCAGCGATTCCAGGTTCTACGTCAGAACAAAAAGTATTCTCGTCACTTCATAACATTAAGTTTGAACCACTGTAGTCACTTGGACTATTTTAACGATGTCTTTACTACCTTTCTGGGCCTTCAAAGCTGCAATGACATTGCTTCCTATGTGTGGTTCAGAAACCTCTTGGATTTCATCAAAAACATCTTAATTTGTGTTCCGAAAATGAATGAAGGTCAGTAGTTAATTAATGACGGATTAATAAGTAATTAAATTTTTGGGTGAACTAACCCTTTAACACTACTTAAAGAAATAGTTAATCCAAAAATAAAAAATTATGTAATTAACTTATCTTAAAATTTTTCCAAACCCATATGAATTTCTTTCTTCTGTTTAACATAAAATAAGATATTTTGAAAAATGTGGGTAACCAAAGCTGTTTGGTTATACATTCTTCACAATATCTTCTTTTATGTTCAACAGAAGAAAGAAACTCATCCAGGTTTGGAACAACTTGAGGGAGAGTAAATTATGACAGAATTTTCATTTTTGGGTGAACTATCCTTTTATAATACATTAGAGCAGCGAATGCTTACAGGTGCATCTCAATAAATTAGAATGTCGTGGAAAAGTTCATTTATTTCAGTAATTCAACTCAAATTGTGGAACTCGTGTATTAAATAAATTCAATGCACACAGAATGAAGTACTTTAAGTCTTTGGTTCTTTTAATTCTGATGATTTTGGCTCACATTTAACAAAAACCCACCAATTCACTCTCTCAACAAATTAGAATACTTCATAAGACCAATAAAAAAAAACATTTTTAGTGAATTGTTGGCCTTCTGGAAAGTATGTTCATTTACTGTATATGAAATGAACATACTTTCCAGAAGCCTGACATTTCTGTTTAAAATATCCTTTTTTTTTTTTTTATTGATCTTATGAAGTATTCTAATTTATTAAGATAGTGAATTGGTGGGTTTTTGTTAAATGTGAGCCAAAATCATCAGAATTAAAAGAACCAAAGTCTTAAAGTACTTCATTCTGTGTGCATTGAATTTATTTAATACACGAGTTCCACAATTTGAGTTGAATTACTGAAATAAATGAACTTTTCCACGACATTTTAATTTATTGAGATACACCTGTATTGTAAAGTGGTATGTTTTCATTAAAGTCTGCACATGATCCTAAAGCTTCTGCTTGTGTTTTTCTGACTGATTTTTGTGCAGATGTTTTGTGGGAATCAACCCACCTACTGGTACCAAGACAGCCACAACAAAGGTTGGAGTCAAAAGAAGTGGAAAGGCCTCAGAGAAGAGGAACCACATTAACCCTCATGTGTGTACTCTTCTCAAAAGACTAATGGACTGTTAATGCTGTTAATTTTAATAAATATTTTTCTTACAACAGCTTGGTTTGATTATTTTTTTAACTGTTTATTTTAAAGCATTTACATCAATATAATGGTAAATAATAGAGTACAGTTTACTGTTAAAATAAGTATTTACAGTATTTTCAAAGTATAACGATTACGGCAACATCTTGCCTTTTGGAGCATTTACAGGATTTTATTGGCAACTTTAGTTGCCAGGTAAATACTGTAATTTAGTGCAATTACAAAGAAATACTGTAATGTATACTACAAGTTCAATTTTATAATCCTGTAAAAAAAAACAAAAAAATACTGTATTCCACAAACAACAATATACTGTAAATTGCTTAACAGTATTATACTGTAATCCATTTTACAGCAATTAACAACTATTTTACAGGATTTTATTGGCAACTTTTTTGCCAGTAAATTCCTGTAAATTCTACAGTACATTTTTTACAGTGTACAATTACGACCGGTTTGGACTACAACAAGCTTCTTCCCGGGTTGGTGACATCATAAACCCTGCAATTAACATAAACCCTGCCCACGGGAACATGCAACAAAGTGGGTGAGGCCATGTCGCGCGGCATTATAAGAAGCGGAAGAGTTGTCTGCGATGCGACGCATCAAAAGATAATAGAACCCATTATAATCAGTGATATCGTCTACACTGATGCGGCGCGGAAAACAGCTTCCAGAATCTACACAAGTTCAATGCTTGATTTGCACAAAGGCTATTACTGAAAGTTGGAGCAGTTCCCACTTTAAAAGCAGAAGCTGCTGTTTATGGGCCCCAAACTGTAAGTATGTTTTATTGTTTGTACATGTCTTTTAAATGTATAGTTCTGTTGCTATTTTTTGGTTGCATCAAGGACGTAAACAAAGACCAACGCGGTTTGGCTTCGCTAGCCAGTTAGCTAAATTCTATTGCATACTTCTCCAACAAACACCAACAAACTTCTATGTTCATAGACAAACAGTTGTTCATGCTATAAATTAAACAATACCTTTATAAAAATGCTACTACTCAGTCACGTATTCAGCTACAGTAAAGCTTTAATCAGGATAAAACCGTATATTGAAAGCTAACATAAACAGCAGTAACATTTACAAGTGACAGCATATCTAAACACTTTGACACAAATACAAATGGAAATACTTACCATTCAGAAACGTCCTTTAAAAGCTGTGCTTACAGAGGTTCTGCTTGACCCTCTTCATCATTACTGCTATCTGGGTCTGATTCGGGCTCAATTTGATACGGCAATATAGACACCATTATTTACATTTCCACCGAAGCACATGTAACAACTAATGGTAAGGGGCGTGGCGTTTCCGGATGCTTCAGCGAATCACAATACACTGGGCCAGCTAACCAATCTGAGCACATTGTGTATTTCGGAGGGAGTGGTATCATAGAATCAGGAAGTAAAACCAGCCGTTCAAATGACAATGGAAACAGTGGTGTAGAATTGTCACGAATGTGACTCCCGCGCCTCCTCCTCCGCACCATCGGAGGGAGCCGTCACCTGAATATTGACTGTTTCCCATTCGGACTACGTTTCCCATAGGCCCTCATTCCTGGGACTGATTGCGCACACACCTGCACCTCATCACACTCACACTTTTTAAGACACACACACACACACACACATCGCGAAGTCTTGATTTGCCCCGGTGATCACTACTGAGCGTTTTCTTGTGGACTGTTTCTCTGTTACCGTTTGGATTGTTTATTCCCCGTGATTCTCTGCCGCCTGCCCTGATCTTTGCCTGTGTACTGGACTGTGTTTGCTTGCCGCCTGCCCTGATCTCTGCCTGTGACCCGACTCTGTTTGTCTGCCGCCTGCCTCGACCATTGCCTGTCCCAGTTTATGTCTTTGCCTTGCCCCTGTCTGCATTGGTTACTATCTTAATAAAAGCTGCAAATGGATCTCCACTCTGTCGACCCGTCATTACAGAAGACTTCGCCGAATAGCGATCCAGCAGCTATCGTGCAGATCTCCACCGAGCTGACCGCCCAAGCCAACCAGCTCGCGGTTCATCAACACCAACTGAATCGATTGACTTCTCTTACCGAGGAGCTGGTGAAGACCCTGCAGAGTCTTCAATTCAACGCCGCCGAGGCCGCCACGCCACCGCCTGCTGCTCCCGCTAGCCTGGTCGTCACTGCCGCTCCCGCCGTAAATCCACGCCTCGCACTCCCGGAGAAGTTTGACGGTACCCCCGCAAAATGCAAAGGATTTCTTCTCCAATGTTCTCTCTTCGTCAACCAGCAGCCATCTCTCTATACCACCGAGTCCAGTCGGATTTCCTTCGTATGCTCCCTGTTGACTGGTAAAGCGCTGGATTGGGCCACGGCTGTATGGAGAGAGGATAGTTCTGTGTTTCCCACCTTTTCTGCCTTCCTGCAAAGCTTCAAAGAGGTCTTCGAACATCCGGAGGGAGGCAAGAGCGCAGGGGATCAATTGCTGTCGTTGTGTCAAGGTAAAACCACAGCTGCCGATTACGCTCTAAACTTTCGAACCCTTGCCGCTCAAATGAACTGGGTCGAGGACACGCTGAAACTACTGTTTCGTAAGGGGCTATCTCTGGAGCTACAAGCCGAGCTGGCATGCCGCGACGAGGGAAGGTCGCTTAACGACTTCATTGAACTAGCCATTCACATTGACAATCTCCTCCGATCACGGCGCCCTGTCCGTCCGTACGCTCTGACCAATCCCTCGGTAGAACCCATGCAGCTCGGGTACACCCCGCTTCATCCGGAGGAGAGAGAAAGGAGACGACAACTTCATTTGTGCTTATACTGCGGTCAAGCCGGCCACATCAAGATCAACTGCCCCATCCGACCCAACCCATCTAACCCGAAAGCGGTGAGTTCTCCACTTTCCACCGATTATTCCTCGAACTGCCTCAAGATTCCCATTCAAATAACAGTGAATGACCAACGCATATCCACACACGCACTCCTGGACTCTGGGGCTGCGGGAAATTTCATGTCGGATACCTTTATTAAAGAACACAATATTACACTAACGGACTGTAACTCTTCATTGACAGTGGAGGCGCTAGATGGGAGACCCATCGGAGGAGGAAGAGTGGCACACATCACCGCTGAACTCACTCTGCAAGTGGGAGTCCTCCATCACGAGCGCATTCGATTTTATGTTATCCACTCACTCAACAATCCAGTCATCCTTGGTCTCCCGTGGCTCAGAACTCACAACCCGCAGATTTCCTGGAAGGAGGGCCAGATCGTTCAGTGGGACGCCACTTGTCACGAACATTGCCTGAAACAGATCACTCCCATACCAGTTCAGACCGTTTCAGTTCACGAGACCAACATCGACGAGCCCGACATACCTGCGGAGTACGCTGATCTGGCGATCGCTTTTAGCAAAAGCAAGTCAACTGAATTACCTCCTCATCGTTCCAGTGACTGTGCTATTGATCTTCTACCTGGTACCACGCCCCCCAAGGGCAGAATATTCCCCCTGTCACAGCCTGAGTCAGCAGCTATGAAAGCATACATCGAGGAGGAGTTGGCCAAAGGATTTATCCGACCTTCTACATCCCCAGCGGCATCAGGTTTCTTCTTCGTCAAAAAGAAGGACGGCAGTCTTCGGCCTTGTATAGACTATCGTGGACTGAACGACATTACAGTTAAATTTCGCTACCCTCTGCCATTGGTCCCCGCAGCCCTAGAACAGTTAAGGCAAGCCAAGTACTTTACCAAGCTGGATCTCCGTTGTGCATACAATCTGATTCGTATCAGGGAGGGAGATGAATGGAAGACGGCCTTTTCCACCGCTACCGGCCACTATGAGACCCTCGTTATGCCGTTCGGGCTATCCAACAGTCCCTCCATCTTTCAATCATTCATCAACGACGTCTTTCGGGACATGCTCAATCGCTGGGTCATAGTCTACATTGACGACATCCTCATCTATTCCAAGACCTACGAGGAACACGTCCAACATGTCAGGGCCGTTTTGCAGCGACTCATTCAACACAAACTGTATGCCAAGGCCGAGAAATGTGAGTTTCATCGCACCTCTACATCTTTTCTGGGCTATGTTATCAGTCAGGAAGGAGTGGCGATGGATGACAGCAAAGTAAGGGCGGTGCTTGAGTGGCCTCAACCACGCACTCTGAAAGAACTACAACGATTTCTGGGGTTCGCCAACTTCTACCGGCGGTTCATACGAAACTTCAGTGTCATTGCGGCCCCATTAACTTCCATGACTAAGAGACAATCCACACGCCTCTCCTGGTCCCACGAGGCGGTGCACGCCTTTCAAGAACTGAAGGAACGATTCACCACAGCACCCATTCTTCGTCATCCAGACCCAGAACTCCCGTTCATAGTTGAGGTTGACGCCTCCAGTACAGGCATCGGGGCCATACTCTCACAGCGCCAAGGTAATCCAGCAAAAATGTTCCCTTGTGCATTCTACTCCAGGAAGTTGTCGGCAGCTGAGCGCAACTACGATGTAGGCAATCGGGAGCTACTGGCGATGAAGGCGGCGTTGGAATACCTCCGGTCAGCTAAACGTTTGAATCCCCGGCAAGCTAGGTGGGCCATGTTCTTCACTCGTTTCCAGTTCACGGTAACCTATAGACCCGGTTCTAAAAATGTCAAGGCAGACGCACTATCCCGTCAGACAGAGGAGGTGGAACGAACGGAGAACGAGGAAAGCATAATTCCTGTCAAACTGCTGCTCGCCCCGGTTCAGTGGGACGTCATGACCGAAATCACTCAAACAAACGAACAAACAGCACCACCACCAGACTGCCCACCAAACCGCACATTCGTACCCGCACACCTCCGTGACAAATTGCTACACCAAGTTCACGATTTCCCCAGCTCTGGCCATCCAGGTATCACAGCCACACTACATCTGCTACAGAACCGGTTCTGGTGGGACACCATGGTAACAGACACCACCCAATTCATCAACAACTGCACAGCCTGTCAAACCTCCAAAACATCACATCAAGCCCCAGCGGGTCTATTACAACCGCTGCCCATTCCTCAACGTCCCTGGTCTCATATAGCCATTGACTTTGTCACTGATCTCCCTGAATCCCGTGGGCACACCACTATCCTCACTGTAATCGACCGCTTTTCCAAAGCATGCCGACTCATACCACTTCCCAAGCTACCCACCGCGTTTGAGACAGCAGAGACTCTATGCAACTACGTGTTTCGCTTCTATGGCCTTCCAGAGGACATTGTGTCTGACAGGGGCCCACAGTTCACATCCCAGGTATGGACAGCTTTCTTCAAACAATTAAACATCAACGTCAGCCTCACCTCAGGGTACCACCCCGAATCCAATGGACAAACCGAACGCATGAACCAAGAACTCACCAGATTCTTACGCACATACTGTCAACAAAACCAATCAGAGTGGAGCCGCTACCTGCTGTGGGCCGAATATGCTCAAAATTCCCTACGGAAACCTGCCACTGGAGTCACGCCCTTCCAATGCGTCCTGGGTTTTCAACCGCCACTCTTTCCCTGGTCCGGGGAACCATCCAACCTGCCATCAGTAACCGAATGGATGCAACGAAGCGAGGAGACCTGGGATCTAGCACATCATCATCTACAACGCGCTGTACGAAGGCAAGAGATACAGGCCAATCGACATCGTCGCCCCAATCCTGAATACACCGTGGGACAATGGGTCTGGCTGTCAACAAGGGACCTGCGTCTAAGACTTCCATGCAGAAAGCTCAGTCCCAGGTTTGTAGGGCCTTTCCAAATTCTTAAACAAATTACCCCTGTGTCATTTCGCTTAGACTTACCCGCTAATTACCGTGTTTCTCCCACTTTCCATGTGTCGTTGCTGAAACCCTCTGGTGGTCCGAGAGGAGAGCCGGAGGAAGCCGAAGCCCGCAACCCCCCACCCTTGATGATCGAAGGCGAGGAAGCTTATCAGGTTCGAGAGCTGCTCGATTCCAGGCGCCGGGGTAGGAGACTACAGTATCTAGTCGACTGGGAGGGGTACGGCCCGGAGGAGCGATCCTGGGTCAATGCGGATGATATCCTGGACCCATCACTCATAGAAGAGTTTCATCGGACGCATCCGGAGAGACCGGCCCCTCGACCACGTGGTAGACCCCTGCGTCCGCTTCCTCGCGTCTGGAGCCGCTCGCAGGGGGGGGGCTCTGTCACGAATGTGACTCCCGCGCCTCCTCCTCCGCACCATCGGAGGGAGCCGTCACCTGAATATTGACTGTTTCCCATTCGGACTACGTTTCCCATAGGCCCTCATTCCTGGGACTGATTGCGCACACACCTGCACCTCATCACACTCACACTTTTTAAGACACACACACACACACACACATCGCGAAGTCTTGATTTGCCCCGGTGATCACTACTGAGCGTTTTCTTGTGGACTGTTTCTCTGTTACCGTTTGGATTGTTTATTCCCTGTGATTCTCTGCCGCCTGCCCTGATCTTTGCCTGTGTACTGGACTGTGTTTGCTTGCCGCCTGCCCTGATCTCTGCCTGTGACCCGACTCTGTTTGTCTGCCGCCTGCCTCGACCATTGCCTGTCCCAGTTTATGTCTTTGCCTTGCCCCTGTCTGCATTGGTTACTATCTTAATAAAAGCTGCAAATGGATCTCCACTCTGTCGACCCGTCATTACAAGAATAAAGGTAAAATATATGAAAAATACGGCGTTTTTTTTTTTTTTTTTAAACAAAGCATTAAGACATTGTGTTTATGCGCCCCATAAACACAATCAAGCCTAGAAAAAAAACAGTGAACCACCCCTTTAACATGACGGCACATGCTAGTCAATAAGTTAAATTGACTAACTTAAACGCTAAGTTAAATCAACTCCACAGCAACTACATAAATTTATCCACTAACCATTCAGAAATGTCCAGTTGCATTCTAAAAGTTGTAACTTCTTCCTGAGTCTCTCCATCAGTGTCCGACTCTGGTTTGAACAATGTAAGGCTGAACACCGTTACTGACAATCGTCATTTTGGCTGAGTGATATTCTCCAGCTTTGTTGTTGTTGAGCAACCGAAGCGCAAGCTCCGGTTAAAAAGCTCTGTCCTCTTCTGGAAAGCAGGCCGAAAGCAGCAGTTCATTTGAATTTAAAGGGACAAAAGGGACAAAAACGGCAAAAATTTGACAAGCTATAATAAATGATCTGTGGGGTATTATGAACTGAAACTTCACAGACACTTTCTGGGGACACCAGAGGCTTATATTACATCTTGTGAAAAGGGGCATAATAGGTCCCTTTTAAGTAGCATCATCAATGAAACATCTATGTTTTAAATAAAAATAGTTCCTTTCTTAAAAAAAAAAAAAAAAAAAAAAAAAAATCAATGAATGTAATAACACGGTCAAAAATACAAAATGTTTCTTTTAATCAAAGATGAAAGACAGAATATAAGCAGAATAGAATAGAGCAGAATGGAATAGAATAGAATAGAATAGAATAGAATAGAATAGAATAGAATAAAGACAAAATGTTTCACAGCATAACAGCACATGCATGAGAACATATATCAAACAAATTTCATTGCCAGCATTGTGTGAGCCAATGCGCAAAATAATACTTTGAACTAAGATAAAATGAAGCTATCCTAAGATTCTTGTGCTCATTACTGAGGACGCATGGTGATCATCCTCATTAATAATGAAAGAAATAATAAATGAATTCTTAAATAAAGGAAACCTTTTCTCAAAGTTGTTTGTTTCATCAAATTGCTAAAGTGTGCAAACAAGTGCACACACACTCTCTCTCTCTCTCTCTCAACCTTGTTTTTATCACCTCTCTGTTCTCTCTACTCATTCATTGCAGGCGTTTTGAAATGATGCCTGAGGGCTAACAGATGTTCATCTTTATTTCTTTCTCAGTTAGGACGTTTGCTTCCGCCCCATCAGTGAGTGTTTCCCCTGCAGAGCTCATGCCATCAGAGCTGCCCACACCACCTCAGAAACCAAATGAAAAGCTCACCCATAAAGCCTAGCTTCTTGTGTTTTCACTTCAGCGGTGCACAAAAACTGCTACAGCTTCAGTTCTCACAAAGTGAATCATGAATTAAAGATAGATTTGCATCTTTCTGAATATTATGTCTTGTTTCAGAAAGGCTGCTAGCTCCTTCACGACTCTGCAGTATTCGTATGGTTTATGATGTTAAAGTTGTTGCTATGCTATGAGACACTCTTGCTACATTAGAAGACAACACACACTACGGTATAATTAGCACACTCATTTCACCCCTAGCATCAACAGCAAATGCTAAAAGCTTAGAGAGAATCCTACACCAATGATCTGAATCTCAACCTCGTTTTAGTGACGCTAACTGCCTTAGCCATCAGCTATCGCTGTTTATCTTGAGGTCAATATAGCAGGCTGTTTGTGTGGTGTAATACTGACAAGAGGGTGTTTAATGTGGATGTTTTACTTTTTAAAATGTGCTTTTTTGTGAGAGGCAGATATTATGAATACAGGTCCTTGAACATGAAAGTACACGAGATGTCCTCGGGGACAATGTGCAAATAACTCTGTTTACCTGCTGGTTATTGTAATTTCACACTCATAAAGCGCAGATAGTTTTAAACACTGACAAACATACTCACAACTACACACAACCACACAGTCGTGTGCTGGTAAACTTCAAGTGCGGCTCATATGACAGTGCAAAATAGGTTTTTTTGCAGGCCAACAGAGAGCTATTAAATAAAAAAAGTTGAAAATTCACTTTGTAAAAAGACAGTTCACTCGCTCTTATCTGAATGAAAGGTCCCTTGTGATAACAATTACAGGCTGGGGCACTAGAGTAGAACAGACTGTCAAAACATTTTTACCTTTCATTATTTAACAGTGGGTTTTTTATCTCTCTCTCTGTGTGTGTGTGTGTGTGTGTGTGTGTGTGTGTAGGTAGGTTTTGCTATTCTCGTGAGGTCATAACTTTTTATCACAGAAGAAAAGCAAAACCTAATAAAATCATGTTGAAAGGGCATCTCTACAAAGAAAAGATTAATTAGGAAACTTTAAGACACGCATTTAATTTATCACTAATTTTAAATGATCATTTTAGGCTACAAGTAAATGTATTTAGCTTCTATTTTAGCAAATTCTGTCATAATTTAGTCTTGTCAATCATGCTTAAACCTGTATTTGTTTTTCTTCCGCAGAGCACAGTTTTGAGCAATGTACTGCACAATGAATAGTGACTAGAGCTTTAAAGTTTCAAAAAGGAAACCATAAAAGTATCATAAAAGTGTGCTATATTGTGCTATATTACAAAAGCTTTGAACAGATTGAAGTTGTTATTTGCAAATCTTTCAAGCTGTCCTTGGAGCATTCATGAGCGAATAAGCAAAGCCTAATTCACAAATGAATCATTCTTTCGAGTGAGACATTTTCAGTGAATCAGTTGATCTGATTTCCAAAACTAGTCTGAATGATTCATTTAGGAACTGGCCTGATCTGGTGACTCAGTGTTCTGTTCAGTTAGTAGCTCACTAGAGGGAAGGATTAATATTGAATAACTTTTTTTTTCTTAATTGAGAAAAACCTTTTTTGTGCCTGGATTTCTTATGAGGCTTGTTCATTATGATTGTATTGGGGGGTGGGAATTACCAGTACATCTTCAAAATGTCTCTTTTCAGTGCAAAAAAAAAAAAAAAAAAAAAAAATATATATATATATATATATATATTTCTTTTGATTTTTGAATTGTTTTACAGTACAAATATCTAAACATTCTTAAAAGGCACAATATGTAAGATTTTTAGATTAAAATATACAAAAACCACTAGAACAATGTTATATACACTATATTGCCAAAAGTTTTGGTACGCCTGCCTTTACGTGCACATGAACTTTAATGACATCCCATTCTTAATCCGTAGGGTTTAATATGGAGTTGGCCCACCCTTTGCAGCTATAACAGCTTCAACTCTTCTGGGAAGGCTTTCCACAAGGTTTAGGAGTGTGTTTATGGGAATTTGTTACCATTCTTCTAGAAGCGCATTTGTGAGGTCAGGCAGTGATGTTGGTGAGAAGGTCTGGCTCGCAGTCTCCACTCTAAATCATCCCAAAGGTGTTCTATCGGGTTGAGGTCAGGACTCTGTGCAGGCCAGTCAAGTTCCTCCACACCAAACTCGCTCATCCATGTCTTTATGGACCTTGCTTTGTGCACTGGTGCACAGTCATGTTGGAACAGGAAGGGGCCATCCCCAAACTGTTCCCACAAAGTTGGGAAGCTCTCTATGCACTGTTCTTGAGCTAATCTGAAGGCCACACGAAGTTTGGAGGTCTGTAGCTACTGACTCTGCAGAAAGTTGGCGACTTCTGCGCACCGTGCGCCTCAGCATGCGCTGACCCCGCTCTGTGATTTTACGTGGCCTACCACTTCGTGGCTGAGTTGCTGTTGTTCCCAATTGCTTCCACTTTGTTATGATACCACTAACAGTTGACCATGGAATATTTAGTAGTGAGGAAATTTCACGAATGGACTTATTGCACAGGTGGCAACCTATCACGGTACCACGCTTGAATTCACTGAGCTCCTGAGAGCGACCCATTCTTTCACAAATGTTTGTAGAAGCAGTCTGCATGCCTAGGTGCTTGATTTTATACACCTGTGGCCATGGAAGTGATTGGAACACCTGAATTCAATGATTTGGAGGGGTGTCCCAATACTTTTGGCAATATAGTGTATTTTGTTGTTGACTTGTGTACTTACATTATCCCAAACATTTCCAACAATGTTTAAATCCAGAGAAATCAGCATTTTTAACCAGTGTAATGGCCTGTAACATTGTGTCACCTGTCATATCCACATTACCCTCGATTTCCAGTTTTACTTTCGTAGAAACCATGGAAACACCAAAGATGCTTTACTGTATTGTTTTTTTTTTTTTTTGTACATGTTTTTTTTTGTTTTTTTTTAGACAGGTGAGCAACTGTTTGGATACCTTTATCAACAGAAAACTAATCATTGTTATACAGCATAAGCATAATAAATGCTCCACTGGACTCCCACCCTGCTTCATTCCACAGTAACGTTAATAAAACTTTAATATATTAGCTCATCTATGAACATGATTTTTGCCCAAGTCCGTCGGATTGCTTTCCATCGGCTGTGGAGGTAAAGATGACAACTGCCATGATTCCACGCTCATTCGCAGCTTCATCAAGCTACGCCTTTGTTTTGAATAAGTGACCTCTAGCGGCAAAAAATTACATATTATGCCTTTAAATCAAGATACATTTACTAGAGAAACAAAATACCTGAAGGCATTTTTTTTCTAAAATAATGATCAACATTAAGTAGATAAACTTTACCAAAAAAAACAAAACAGATAACCTTAAAATTAAGTAGATAAACAAACTTTAAACAAACTTTTATTTTTCTTATCCCGTTGGCAGATATTTGGGTAACACTTTATTTTACAGTGTCCTTGTTACATATGTTACATGTACTTTACTGTAGTAATAACAGTAAATTATGCATTATTACATGCAACTAACTCTAAACCAAACCCTATTCCTTACTATAACCCTGTAGTAAGTACATGTTGTCAATTAATATTACTCAGTACTTAAAGGTATTTACATTTGAATTGAATTACACTGTAACAAGGACACCTTAAGACAAAGTGTAACCAATAATTGTTCTTGATTTAGGCATAAAGTCACTTAATATTAATAAATTTTTTCAGAAAACAAGACTTTATATCTTATGTCATTTTCCTTCTTAAGTAAATGTATCCTGATTTAACAATGTTTAGATATTTTAGTGAAAATCACAACAAAAAATATTTGTTCAGAAAATCAGTTTTTGCCATGTTTGTGTTGACACATGCCATCATTTTATGATATCAACACTAAGTAGACATATTATAATTTCCTGATAGGATGTACATTTAGCAAACAGTATGGATGGAAGTTGTCTTCCATAAGGACATAGATCATTGGAATTGGTTTTTAACACACATTTAATCCAGTCATGAGTTTTTGGTCATGAGTGATTGGAGTCTAACTCACGTCCAAGTCATGAGTTATGATCTACATCTGTGCTAAACAATATTATATAACAAAATGAGATGACTTGAGCATAACTAAATCAGTCAATTGAAGAGCCTGAATACTATTGGAGGATTAACAATCAGTTGTGGATCTTGTGGTGCCGGTGCCAAAATGTCATGTGGGTAATTCGTCCAAGGCGGTGGGGGGGAAAAGAATCAAGCAGACATTTAAATGAGAAAAATGAGCAATGCCAAAAATGCTTTGTAGCGAATATGAAATTTACTCAAGATGAAATTGCTATTATATTCTGTCCTGAAATAGCCTATGCTCTCCGGGAGAATGATTTTATTTTATTATACCTTTTACAAAGAAATTTCTCATTCTTATTTCAGTGGCTTTACAGGGTGTGACAAATTGAATTTGAGGCATCAACAAATATCAAAATATGCCAAATTCTGTTCCAGTGGCAAAAGTGTTACTGCAAAATTATGTTTTGCAAGCTCCTATAGCAAAGATTATATGAAGTCAGAGTGTAATGAGATGGAGAAAATGAATTAACCCTGTAGAATTGACTGTCATATTGGGCTAAAATATTTCTCTAAAATCATTAAAGGATGGTGGATAATTAGACTAGTGAGGCAGAAGCCAAACCACCGTGCGGTAGTTTTGAGCAGTGAGTGAGCGCCACAGGGAAAAGGTAAATGCGCACAGCAGAAAGTGCAGCCACAGCAGATTGTAGACGGGAGCGGAAAAATCAAACAGCAACAGTTCCAAAACCCTGGAAGAGAAGTGGTCAGATGCTGGTGGGAGACCGGCGGTGAGAGAGAACAAAAGGCACACAGAGACTATTACTGAATTGAAGATGTAATTTCTGTATTTAAGATAAGCTACTGTATCACATTTTGTGATTTGAAGGGTGAAGATTCAAAGGACTTGGATAATGTACATAGGATATTTTCACAGATACTAAAGGCATAAATAAATATTTACAGTATCTCACAGAAGTGAGTACACCCCTCACATTTTTGTAAATATTTTTTCATGTGACAACACTGAAGAAATGACACTTTGCTACAATGTAAAGTAGTGAGTGTACAGTTTGTATAACAGTGTAAATTTGCTGTCCCCTCAAAATAACTCAACACACAGCCATTAATGGTGTTATCGCTCTCACTCTCTCATACTGGTCACTGGAAGTTCAACATGGCACCTCATGGCAAAGAACTCTCTGAGGATCTGAAAAAAAGAATTGTTGCTCTACATAAAGATGGTGTAGGCTATAAGAAGATTGCCAAGACCCTGAAACTGAGCTGCAGCACGGTGGCCAAGACCATACAGCGGTTTAACAGGACAGGTTCCACTCAGAACAGGCCTCGCCATGGTCGACCAAAGAAGTTGAGTGCACGTGCTCAGCGTCATATCCAGAGGTTGTGTTTGGGAAATAGATGTATGAGTGCTGCCAGCATTGCTGCAGAGGTTGAAGGGGTGGGGGTCAGCTTGTCAGTGCTCAGACCATACGCTGCACACTGCATCAAATTGGTCTGCATGGCTGTCGTCCCAGAAGGAAGCCTCTTCTGTAGATGATGCACAAGAAAGCCCGCAAACAGTTTGCTGAAGACAAGCAGACTAAGGACATGGATTACTGGAACCATGTCCTGTGGTCTGAGGAGACCAAGATAAACTTATTTGGTTCAGATGGTGTCAAGCGTGTGTGGCGGCAACCAGGTGAGGAGTACAAAGACAAGTGTGTCTTGCCTACAGTCAAGCATGGTGGTGGGAGTGTCATGGTCTGGAGCTGCATGAGTGCTGCCGGCACTGGGGAGCTACAGTTCATTGAGGGAACCATGCCAATGCCAACATGTACTGTGACATACTGAAGCAGAGCATGATCCCCTCCCTTCGGAGACTGGGCCGCAGGGCAGTATTCCAACATGATAACGACCCCAAACACACCTCCAAGACAACCACAGCCTTGCTAAAGAAGCTGAGGGTACCTAAACCCTATTGAGCATCTGTGGGGCATCCTTAAACGGAAGGTGGAGCGCAAGGTCTCTAACATCCACCAGCTCCGTGATGTCGTCATGGAGGAGTGGAAGAGGACTCCAGTGGCAACCTGTGAAGCCCAAGAGGGTTAAGGCAGTGCTGGAAAATAATGGTGGCCACACAAAATATTGACACTTTGGGCCCAATTTGGACATTTTCACTTAGGGGTGTACTCACTTTTGTGGCCAGCGGTTTAGACATTAATGGCTGTGTGTTGAGTTATTTTGAGGGGACAGCAAACTTACACTGTTATACAAGCTGTACACTCACTACTTTACATTGTAGCAAAGTGTCATTTCTTCAGTGTTGTCACATGAAAAGATATAATAAAATATTTACAAAAATGTGAGGGGTGTACTCACTTCTGTGAGATACTGTATATACACTACCATTCAAAAGTTTGGGGTTGGTAAGAATTTTTTTATGTTTTGAAATAAGTCTCTTATGCTCACAGAGGCTGCATTTATTTGGTCAAAATACAGTAAAAACAGTAATATTGTGAAATATTATTACAATTTAAAATAACTGTTTTGTATTTCAGTGTATTTTAGCATATAATTTGTTCCTGTGTTGCAAAGCAGAATTTTCAGCATCATTACTCCAGTCTTCAGTGTCACATGATCCTTCAGAAATCATTCTAATATGATGATTTGCTGCTCAAGAAACATTTATGATTATTATCAATGTCAAAAAATCGTGCTGCTTAATATAAAACATATTTAAAGAAAAAAAAAAGAATTTTAATATATTCCATTTATCATTATAACTTTATAATAATTATCAGTATCCAGCTGAATTTTACTATTAGGAAGTTTCTACTTTTGTCATGTTGGAGACATAGTTGGTCTTTATTTCGATGGTCCACTTTAGACATTCTACTATAATAACTTTGCATCTGCAAGTGTACCAGTCATTAGAGTATCAGTAGACTGTCTGCTTAATATCTGCTAACACTTTATTTTGATGCTCCCCAACAGACATTCTACTGACTAGAAGTAACTTTGCAAAAACATGTCAACTTATTCTACTAACCTGAACTCTAACACCTAACCCTAACCTAACAGTCTACTAAAAGTCCACTACAATCTACTAATACCCTAATGAGAGTTATTTTAACATGTAGTTGCAAAGTTACTTATACGAATAATTAAAATAAGTACATCATTTATGATGATTTGAATGTCAGGGTAAAAAGATATGACTTTACCTTAGATTTAAACTCTTATACGGAGGATACAGATCTAACAGATAAAGGTAGACTGTTCCATAACCTACAGCCGGCAAAACAACAGTCACCTCTCAAATTCAATCTTGATCTCGGATGGGACAGAGAATTATTGCTTGTGGATCGCAAACATCTGACCAGCTTATTCGAGTTTAAAAGATCAGACAAATAAGAAGGCACCAGACCATTTAGAGATTTAAAAACAAACAACAGTGCTTTAAATTCAACTCTATAACGCACTGGCAACCAACTGAGAGACATTAAATTCGGAGTAATATGTTCATGTTTACAGACCCCAGTTAAAAATCTGGCTGCAGCATTTTGAACCATTTGAAGCCATGTCGGACTGGGATATCCAAATCTGAGGAATTACAATAATCCAAACAAGAACAGATGAAAGCATGTATGACTCTTTCAAGGTCTTTTAGAGATAGGAAAGACTTAACTTTGGACAGAAGTTTTAAATGAACGAAGCTTCACTTAACTACTGTATTAATATGTTGGTCGAACTTAAGGGAGGAATCAAAAATAACTCCCAAATTTTTCATAGTCAGATTGATATAGGAATTTAAGGTGCCAAATTAAAGGATTAGTTCACTTCAGAATTAAAATTTCCTCATAATTTACTCACCCCATGTCATCCAAGATGTTTATGTCTTTCTTTCTTCAGTTGAAAAGAAATTAAGTTTTTTGAGGAAAATATTCCAGGAATTTTCTCCATATAGTGGACTTCACCAGGGTACAACGGGTTGAAGGTCCAAATTGCATTTTCAAAGGCTTCTACACGATCCCAGCCAAGGATTAAGGGTCTTGTCTAGCGAAACGAACAGTCATTTTCTTAATAAAAATAAAAATGTATATACTTTTTAACCACAAATGCTCATCTTGCACTAGCTCTACGATGCGCCACGCATTACGTAATCATGTTGGAAAGGTCACGTGTGACGTAGGCGGAAGTACCGCGGTAGGGCAAAAAACTCCATCTCATTTTCTCCTCCAACTTCAAAATCGTCCGACATCGTTGTTTTACCTTTTTTTGTAAAGGCCGTTTAACTTGGTCTTTGCACGTTCGCTTTGTAGACACTGGATCGATACTTCCGCCTACGTCACGCGTGGCCTTTCCAACGTGATTATGTAATGTGTGGCGTGTCGCAGAGCTTCTGCAAGATGAGCATTTGTGGTTAAAAAGTATATACATTTTTATTTTATTTTTAGAAAATGACCAATTGTTTCGCTAGATAAGACCCTTATTCCTCATCTGGGATCATGTAGAGCCCTTTGAAGCTGCGTTGAAACTGCAATTTGGACCTTCAACCCGTTGTACCACAGTGAAGTCCACAATATGGAAAAAAATCCTGGAATGCTTTCCTCAAAAACCTTAATTTCTTCGACTGAAGAAAGAAAGACATAAACATCTTGGATGACATGGGGGTGAGTAAATTATCAGGAAATTTTAATTCTGAAGTGAATTAATCCTTTAATTTTTTTTTTTCCTTTACACACAGAGGGCCCAAAAACAATTGCTTCCGTCTTACTCTCATTTAAGTGTAAAACGTTTAAAGACATCCAAGATCTTATATCGGCTAAACATGCAAGCAAGGTTTCTAAACCTTTCTTGTGATTATGTTTCAAAGGCAGATAGATTTGGGTGTCATCTGCATAAAAATGAAAAGACGCTCCATTCTTTCTAAAAACTGAACCCAGTGGAAGCATGTACAGAGAAAACAAAGTTGGAGCCTAGTCTAAAGTACATCGAAATAAAGTTTAACCCCATAGTCTAGATGGCACAAGCTTCCAACACACTGTGCAAAACCTTTGACTATTCTGTCAATAGAAAATGAAAAAAAAAAAAAAAAAAAACTATATTATATATTATATATATACACACACTATTTTTCTAAATGAATAATCACTCCCTGCTTTGTTCTCTATGTTGAATATGTTCCATTGCATCCTCAAGAACACCATCAACAAGCATTAATGGATTAATAAAGCTCTACTGTCCACTCCACACTATAGCCATTATGGCTCTTTGCGATGTACTGCATTGACCAGCCCTGCTTCAATTCCCCATTCACATTCAAGGATAATCATTGCTTGTTGGATATAAATAGCCGTCCTACATTACATGTTTATGTAAAAGCAGAAAAATGGATGTTGACTATTCTATTAGACCCAAAGCTGTTATTATGTTTACAGTAGAGCCCTTAATTATGACCCAGACCAGGTTTTATAATGTCATTGGAAGGGAGAGGAGCTATTTAATGTGAACTTGGGTTCCGTCTTTATTACTGGCTGGAAAATGAAGCACTTAGATGCAACAGAAAGAAGGAACATCTCCTATGGGTTCGTCTCTCCTCCTCTGGTGTACAAGTTTGCTATTTTGCTGAAGAAAAAGATTATCTGTTGGCATTCAAAGTGGATAAACAATACAGTATAGTGTTGAGCAGATGTTGATGACATTTATGCGTGTGTTGGTGGTAGAGATGCCGTCTAGACACAGTGTAATTAAATCTGCCGGTTCAGAACTGCTGGGAAATATGAATCCCTAAATAAGAGCCCACAACTGTAGGCAAAACAAAATTGATCTGTTAGGAAAACATTCCAGATTATTCCATTATGATTGAGTTCTACGATGCCACAGTTAAAGTGAACAAGACTGAGCAGAAGTGCCTGAAAGTAATTAACTGAAAGTAGCACACAACTAATTTAACTATATTTGGGCTTTGCTGATTTAAGGCAGTGTTTTAAGTACTGGTCAGTTTTGAAGTTTGGGCTATTATACTTCCATAATTTATCTTCTTTCAGACTAGTGAAATAAAAACAAAATACACATTTAGGTGTTTATTTTATTACACTTTATATATTTGTGCCTGTAGATTTCAAATGCAATAAAGGCTAAAATTACTTTTTTTTTTTTTTTTTTTCTCCCCTCCATTTCAGCAGCACTTGCATACACCAAAATTTCCAGTTCTATTCCTATCTATATTCTGATGGTTTCAGATTAACAGTTTGCCTGATTCATACAGCATTTTATCTCTAAAATAAAATTCATGGTGATTTTTTTTTTTTTTCTGGCTGTTGACAGTATTTTATGGAGTGATAAAAAGAGATATCACCAAACCTCCCTTTTAGAAAACTTGTAATAGAAAACAGTGTACTTAATGTACTGTGATTAATCAACTGGGACAAGTGATAATATTTATAATATCTACCCTATTCACCTGTATTGTCTTGCTTAAAACAGTGTTTCAATCAGCCACGGCTCGTCTGTAAGGGCAGAAAATATTGAGAATATATATTCATCCCAAACATACACTTTTATATAAACTGAATCAATAACAAATTGAAAATGTGTTCAGCATTCTGTAACAAATATTTTCGGATTTTCTAGACTATTTTAGTTCGTAAAGTGAGCAGGATATATTAAAACTTTGCGAATGGCTTCGGCAGGCATGTTTTATGATACTGAGCAGGGCAAAGGGTGCCTGAGCCCTGCCCAGCTCTACAGCGGCCCAACAATTTACAATTGTAAAACTGTGGTGAAAAATGGAACTGCAGTGCGCTCTGATTGAAAGCCATTGAAGCAGATTAGAACATAAAGCTTACACAGTGGTGTAACTTTGTTTTAAAAAGTGGGTGGGACATGAGTGGGGGGGGGGGTTGCAAATACAATATGTACAATAACAGAAAAAAAGAACATTACAATGTCCAGAAATCAATTTAAATAGTACATTGAGATTAATTTATCGACACAAGTCATGTTTAACGTGAGAGTTTCATCCTTACATCTACTATAATTTAATATTAGTCCTGAGATTCTTCATGTCTGTGAATAAATACTTAGATTCGCATAGATTGTTCATATACCTTAATGGTCTCATGGAAGAACTTTGTTATTTAACACTTATTTAACACAAACGAATGAATTGCTAATCAAATGAAGATTTCTATTTTGCATTAGGTACATCCGTGCTGGAAGATGTTTCAAAAAGTGGTGGGGACATGTCCCAACCATCCCATCTGCAAATTACGCCTATGAGCTTACAAAATGTTTATCATAAACCAGCGCTAAGACCCAGAACACTATCTACTTTTTCATCCATAAACTGTTTTCTTATTTGTAGCTTTGAGAAATCTAGATTAATTCTAGTGAATTGGATTGTTTGGATGGTTCATTTGAATTAACTAAATTCCATAAAAAAATGATTCACTGATTCAAATCCCTGCTCAGAAATTGTGTTCTGTGTTTTAAATCAAACTAAAGCAAACTATTTAGATAAGGTGTCTGATTTAGTTGTTAGGGTCTCATATCAGACATGGGATAACTGAAAATGTTAATTTATTAATAATACACATTAAGTAAACCAAATATGTCTGTTCGCATTCTACTATGCTATGCTATGGTCATGCAGGTTTGTTTATGCATTAAAGGTGCAATATGTAAGAATTTTGCAGTAAAATATCCAAAAACCACTAGGCCAGTGTTATATATTTCGTTCACTTGAGTACTTACAATATCCCAAATGTTTGTAACTATTTGTAAATCGTGAGAAAATTGCAATTTTAACCAATGCTCCGGGACGTGTGAGGAGTCGCCTGTCAATTGCGTCATACCCTTGGTTTCCGGTTTTATTTTGTAGAAACCATGGAAACACCAAGGATGCTTTAATACATTACATGTTTTAATAGACAAGGGAACAACTGTTTTGATATATTTATAGAAAGAAAACGAATTATTGTTATATAGCTCAACACGTTTAGTCTTATTGTTTAAATATAATTTTCTTGATTTTTTGTGAGTACCATGCTTTACCATGCCTCAGAGAAAAACACTATTTTGTGAAGTAGCTAACATAGCATAATCAGATGCAGCTTTATTTTTAGTAACAGTAATACAGCATTTTCTCCATCATGCGTTTTAAAATTAATTGCATGCCATTTATCAACACAAGCCATCCAGCATTTAATATAATATTCTAAAATCGATCTAGCTTACTGCAGTGTCTCAAACAAGTGTCTCACAGCAGCCACCGAGCGAACGCACAGAGTAACGTTATAACATTTTCAACACACTCAAATGTATCTAATATGATAAACAGAGCTCCGTTACCTCATACTCATGACCGGAAAAGCGGAAGCGGCACCGGCGACTGTGGCATAATAAAAGTTCCGCTGCTCACGGCATGTCAAGTCAAGTCACCTTTATTTATATAGCGCTTTTTACAATGTGGATTGTGTCAAAGCAGCTTTACATTGATAACTGGTACATTATTTGGCTGCACAGCAGCTCTTAAAGAATAGTGTCAATGCAGGCAGATCAAAGCACTGTTGAATATCAAATGTCAAGTCAAATGTCAAGTGTCCCCAACTAAGCAAGCCAAAGGCGACAGCGGCAAGGAACCCAAACTCCATCAGATTTGAAAATATAAATTGGTAATGTGTTATGTGTATGCCAGGTTAAAGAAATGCGTTTTTAGTCTAGATTTAAACTGTGTTGCGCAAACGCAAACGCTCCAGCGGCCTCGTTCAGCTCCCACAACACTTGGTCCTGCTCTGCTTCATACTACGGTAACGTTAATAATCGCATCCGTGAACATGATTTCTACCTGAGTCATATCCCAATTCTTTTCCATTGAGGTGAAGACCACATGTCCCAAGATTCCGCGCTCAAACTTGGCGTCCTCAAGCTACGCCTTTGTTTTGAATAGGCCTCTAGCGACCTCTAGCGGACAGAAAATATTACATATTGCACCTTTAAACTCATGGACACAAGAAAAGGATGTTGTTCCCTCAACATAAGCCACGACTTCACATCATGTGGCCACAACATGGATGTTGTTACCTCAATAGAATGATATCATGGTCATAACATATTATCACATTCCCACAAGTTAATATGTAGTGGAGTCAACATGCTATGAAGGTCCCAACCGTCTCATTAATTAATATCTCATGGCTATAACATATTATCACATTCCCACAAGTTAATGTGTCATGGCCATGACAAAACGAAGTGAACCGAACATGTCCCCTCCCAGTCACCATAATAACGTATAAGATATAATTATAGATACTTAAATTTCACAACAACAACAAAAAAAAAAATCACTAAAATTAACAGACATCAGCTTACAGAACTTCATGACTAGCATGTAGCTTAGCACACTAACCCCAACACTAATACTGGAAGTGTGTTCCATCTTCATTAAGGGACTAATAGCCACAATTATGTAATAAATGACTCTTCTTGATAAAGGAAAAAGTAAAAGAGGAGAAAAAGAGGTTTGAAAAAGGAGGACAGAGAAAGATAGCTTGCACTGTCAAAGCAAACTCCCAAGCCTCAAGCCATAAATACAAGCCTTCTCGTCATGCCTTTGATTAAAACACTAGCAATTTATGAATATCTTTTCATCCAGATGATAATTCATTAGAGCTCAGAGTAAAAAAATAAAAAATGCAGCCTTATCAATATTAATGATATGAATGCATTTTGCTTTGAATGCTACTATATCTCCAAGTGAAAACTGCATGCTGTAGTCAGTGAATCTTTAAAATGCATTGATCTCATAAAAAAGCTGGAGAGGTTAGTAAATACTACCAGAGGATAAATTAGCCAACAGCGCACTGAGCCAAAAAGAAGACCTGTGAAATCCTTCCAAAGCGGTTAGCGGTCATAAATGAGCAAGGGGGTTCGAGCTCCGCACGTACATAAACATAATCACTTTGAAAAATGTTTTGACACCTTCGTAAAAGAGACATCATGAAGACTAACAATGCGTGTATGTACCAGACGGAAGAAGCGGATGCCATAAATCTTACCTTGCGCTTGTTGTTGGGGCTGACGTACAGATAGCTGAGGATGGTCTTCACACCCACCTTTTCATTGAGTTTCTCGTAAGTGGTTCCGTAATCTGTTGACCTGAAATGTAATCAGAGGCCTTGATGAGAATCTGGGGAATCAGCTGGTGTAATTAAAGACCGACTGTGCACTTTAAACAAGGTTGAATCGAGTATGGAACTGTAGCTTATTCATGGAAGCAAAACACTTCTTAAGTGCCTAATTTGTTTTAAGGCAGGTAATTACACGTTTAAGAAATGTTGCGCAGAAGTCACTTTCAAACCAAGCAGTTTTCTGTTGGTTAGCTCAGCACATTTATATGACCAACTTAAACATGACCAGAAATCTGCGTGGTAAACATTTATGCCTTGCACGAAATTCTAGATCACAAGGATTCTGATTGGAATTGGATTTTGCCAAAGAAATTTTGTCACATCTCACAGGAAAACCTAAGTATTTTATGAGATGCCGATTTCACATGAATTTGTATGAAAATGTACAGATATGACATACGAAAATTATAATTTTTTTTTTTTTTTAAACAAAAGTAAGCATGAAGGTCCACCTCTAACCTCACCCCGAAATATAACTGTCATGGAGGCAGAAGCAAAATATACGAAAACATACAAATGAACTACCAATTTGTCAAAATGTAACATAGTTACGAATTGCCATGAGACTGTGTTGGATTATGAGGATTTAAGTTATTATTATTATTATTATTATTATTACTATTATTTATTTATTTTTGTAAAAGTTTACTGTAATATTTAGGGCTGTCAAAATTAACGATTATTTTTTTCAGTTTAACGCGTTAAAAATATTTAACGCAATCAATGCAGCATCCGTTTTTTCTGTCATCATTTAGCTAGCATTAAATTATATGGTCACGCTCTTATTCATGCAAATGCTTTTAAACAAAGCACTCAAACATAAGCACAACAAGACACAAAAAAGAACTCAGTGCTGTACAGGCGCCGTCCGCATTAAGTTTTCTTTCGTGCTTAAACGGACAAAAACACACAAAATTATGCCAAAATGCCCGTTTTGTCGAGTATCCTCGTAAGAACAGTCTTAAGGCCAGAACACCAAGCCTAAAAGATTCCTATAATCCTAGGCTAAAATCTGTAGTCTTTGATCGCTAGTTTGACATGTTCACCGACAGCCGATTAATGACCGTTGCGATCCAATTTTTGTCAGAAGATTTGGTGCACAGTCCTGCAATGTGACTTCTCCTACGACGAACATCAAATTGTCTTCGTTTTTCAAGACAAGCCGTCATCAAAATTAATGCTAGAGATTTCTTTATTAGCCACCATTTCAGTCCCGTGTGTAACGCAGCTCACAGTCACTGTATGGGTTGATGTAAAACTCCGGACAAGTTTTCATGCACGTGTCAGTTTTTAATGTGTCTTGACTGTTGTACAGTCAGACATTAATGACAGCTGAGATCCCACAGTGTGCCAAGCAACAGTCAAAAGGACTATTATAAATCGTACAGTGTGCACCCGGCTTTAAATGAGTTAAATGAAGTCTTGAATGAACATAAAGAGTTGTGATGACATCGGATGTGTGTCAGATCAGCGTCATGTGCGGCAGGTCTTAAAGCCTAATAAACCTGCTGTCTGTCATTGATGTTAATCAAAAAACAAAAGACAGAGAAAATCACTCACTGCTCTTGACTGAATAACATTTGAAGCTTTACCAAAAATGTATCTATATTTAATTTTAAGTTAAGTTATGCAATCAAGAAGACTGTGAAGTGTTTGATAACTTTATTCAATTTCTGTATATTTCCTACATGTTAGATCAAATATTTAAAATGTACTGTCTTTATGTTAAATAATGTTAATTATGTTATATAATTATGTTATAAATATATCTTAATATTATCTTAAAAATATATTACAAACTTTAATGTTAGGTACGATTAATTTATTACAGAAAAATGTGTGATTAATCAGATACAGCATTAGTAATTTTATAGAATATTTATCTACGAAAAAGGAATCAGAACAGAATATAAATAAGTTTATTAACTTATTTTAATAGATAATATTCACAGTTTTATTCAATTTCAGATTTTTATCCATGTAATGCAATGAAGACCTATGTATTTCACAGGTCGCCGTGATTTTGCCAAGTAAGACATATTTTGTTGATCCTGGAACAACAACATTCCTGTCTAAAAACATAGCCCTAACCCTATCCCTACCTCTAAACCTAACCCTACCCATAACTTATCCCTGATATCAGAGGGAAATGATGAATAAGAATGGTGTAGAAGCACTTATCCACTGCTGTAAGCCTAAACATTAACTGTAAACCTATCCCTCAAATCTGATTGGTTGATTAGAATGTTGTTCCAGGATCAACAAGGATGTTGATCCAGGAACATGTTTTACTTGGTGAAATCACAGTGTTTCACTGGGTCGCACATTAGTTCATGAGTTTTGAACTCATAATATATCTTATCAAATCTTGTTGAAGCAGAATTGAGTACTTTTTAAATTAGCAAATATTTTGATTTAGTTTAAGAGTAATTTCTGTAAGGGTAATTTCTACCACCACATCATCCCAATGCTCACTGGCATTCACACAAAATGTCAGCTTTTAATTAAACTTACAGTATCGGGGGAAGTTAAAGAAAAGAGACCATCAGTCAAAGCTGAGGAAAGATAAAGAATCTGTCATCACTGAATGTGAAGTTTTAACGTTAACAAGAATTTGTGTACTGACGTTTAATTTTCAGCTTTCAATTTGAAATGAGTTCTGTATACTAGTAAGTCAGCAGTTTCTAGTCTACTTCAACAAAAAACTGCAGGCCAACAGTAATATTTTGTTACTTTAAATTTTTGTCATCAGATCAATAATAGCCCAATACATTGTTGCAATGGAATTATAATAAAATCCAAGATGCAGACGAGGTCAAAACGACAATGTTCAATAACAGGAGAATAAAACAGAATACACAAAGACAGCTGGTCAGGATCATATTAATCCAACAAATAAGACTTCACAAATGACCGTTGAAACAAAGGGAGCATTTAACGGTTGACTAATGAGCTCCAAATGCAACACAGGTGTGAGGCAACTATGGTAACGAGCTTCTGATAAACACAGAATTCCAGAGAGGATGCCCTCTGTTGACTGTTCAGGGAACAACAGACATTTCCCTGACATCTACATAAACAAACAGTCATTTCAGAGGATACAGCTTTGTTGCTCTGACGCTATATGTAGCACTTTTTGGTTATTAACTAAATATATGTCATTTTCTAGACTAGGGAAGGTCCACTGAGATGAAATTAAAGTTCTCAACATTGTAAACAGAACAGAGACAATCATTTAGCTCTTTTATCCAAGCAACCTACAGCACTTACAAGCTTCCCTTTTACAAGCTTCAGTGCATCTTTTCAATGCAACGCACAACCACCTCCACATGAAAAGTGACAATTTTACAAAGTTTCTATGTAAGCAAGGAAGCATGCAAAAAAGACCTGGCGATTTGCTATAAAAAGGACTTTGGTTCATGAAACTTTATCAGGATGTTCTTGGAATTTAAATTACTATAATGTTAGAGGTTAAAGTTAACAACAAAACTATTATTCAGCTGGTATTTATTTTCATATATAATAATTATTTAAGTGTTTGTATGCAACTCGGTTGCACATAAGGTAGTTTTCATAAACAGGTCTTAATAACAAATTTATTCAAGCATGCATATATAATATACATTAAAGAAGCTCCTCTCTAGTGTTTATTATATAGCTAATTAAAACTGTGAACACTGGAAAACTTTCCTGAGGTACAGTAAATGCAACTTTAAGTGACACATTGTTCACAAGCTGTTCCCGTTATTGACCTCTTTCCGTGGTTGAAACACTGATTAAGCAATTACATGAGACATGATACATGTGGGTGAGTTGTATTGTATCATTCAACAAACTTCTGATGTTCATGCATGAACTATAGCTTGTATTAAAGTGGAAGAAAAGACTTGTGTTCTGCGTTGCTGCTTGAACTGAGGTGCTACAGCGATCTGTCATGTCACATTTGAAGGATTAGTTCACTTTGAAATTAAAATTAGCCCAACCTTTACTCACCCTCAAGCCATCCTAGGTGTATATGATTTTCTTGTTTCTGACGAAGACAATCGGAGATATATTAATCCTGACGCATCCAAGCTTTATAATGGCAGTGATAGGGATCAATGAGTATGAGCTGAACAAAGTGCTTCCATCCACATCCATCCATCATAAACGTGTACTCCACACGGCTCCGGAGTGTTAATAAAGGCCTTCTGAAGCGAAGCGATGCATTTGTGTAAAAAAAAGAAATCCATATTTAAACAAGTTATGAAGTCGAATATCGAGCTTCCGCCAGACCGCCTTCCGTATTCAACGTACGCAGAAAGTGTAAACCTCTTGCAGTTCACAAAGCTTACGCTACGTCATGCGCCTTCCCTATTAAACTTACCGAAAAAGTGTAATTGACGCGACGCCAGTTTACACTTTCTTCGTAACTTGTGTACGGAAGGCTGTCTGGCGGAAGCTCAATATTTGACTTCATAACTTGTTTAAATATGGATATTTTTTTTACACAAATACATCGTTTCGCTTCAGAAGGCCTTTATTAACCCCCAGAGCCGTGTGGAGTACACGTTTATGATGGATGGATGTGGATGGAAGCACTTTGTTCAGCTCATACTCATTGAACCCTATAACTGCCATTATAAAGCTCGGATGCGTCAGGATATTTATTAATATTTCTGCAATTATGTTCATCAGAAAGAAGAAAGTCATATACACCTAGGATGGCTTGAGGGTGAGTAAAGGTTGGGCTAATTTTCATTTCAAAGTGAACTAATCCTTTAAGAGCGTCTCAACTTTGTTTGAAATTTGTGATAAAATAGACAGAATTTGGAAGCTAAGACTTTGTTTCTTATCACAAGTAACAAAGCACAAAGCTCTTTGCAATTATTGCATGGGAGGCAAGGCACGCTACAAATAATATTTGGTGTAGGCAAAAACCGCGGACCTGGCAAGTGGCAACCCTGGTTTGAACTACGGTTAATTCATAGGGTCAAAAAGAACTTGTCACGTTAACTTGCCCTAAATTAAACACAAGAAAGATGTTCTCCACACACAGTAAGTTGCAGTCCGAATATGTTTTTCTGCCCCCTTTTGATTAACAGGATATAATCGGCCCTGATGATTGGCTGTTATTAAAAACAATTGCTTTTATCGGCCAATACCGATTATTGGCCGATACATCGGTGTAGATTTGTCAAAAGTACCGACTTCCATGCCTATCGGTACTGAAATTTTAAAAATGTGACGCTTTGAGCGCTGTTGAGCGAATTCGTGAACACCTCTGATTGGCCATTGTGTTGACGCAATCATCGGATATGTCTGTGATTAGCTACAAAGATCAACGCACGGCAGCGTTTGAAAGCACACGGAAGTGTTTTAATTTGAAAGTGTTTTGAAAGCAGGAGCGGGAACGTTTGAAAGCAGCCGTCTATCAGCGGACCGGTCTGCGATAGACGCCTGCTTTCAAACGCTCCTGTGTGTATCTGTTTAAGCGCTCAGTGAAGAGCGTCATTAGTGACTATTTACAACGTTTTTGAAGCGTTGATCATTGAAGCTGTATCTTGGCAACTCTACATCGGTGCATCTCTAATTTCAGTCTTTCTACTTCAAAATTTCATGTTTAATTCAATGTGTTACTTGATGTTTCAATGTAATCATTTGTGAAATTTACTAGCAGTTTCTGAGTGAAAATTGTTTCAAAGTAAATCCAACACCAAAGTGTAGTTTCAGTGTAGTTACCACAAAAGTCCTCATTAATGATTCAAAACCAACTTCAAACCTTGATGCAAAGCTGAACTTATCAATTCAAAGTAGGGCTGGGCGATATGGCAAAAAAATAAAATCTCGATTTTTTCAGAACGATAGACCGATTCACGATTTTGATTTTTTTTTTTTTTAACTGTTTAACTAGTCAACATAAAAACTTAACTACAATATGATTCAAGTAACATTTTCTTTATTAAAAATCTGGTTTAAAAAAAAAAAAGTTCCATTCCAAGTGCACCACACATGAAGTGATCAACATGGTGTAAAACAATTTGTTAAATATCTTTGCAGAAAATATGCCTGAAATATGACGGCAAATGTAAAACACATTACAAACTTATCTTAAACACATCCTATATACTCAGAAATAATATAAAAAAATCCTAAATATTTCTTAGCCAAAAAGTAATAGCAATAAATAACACCAGTAATAGGCTATTATTAACAGCAAATGCTTTGTAAAAACAGAAAACAACAGCAGCTTTCAGCCTGTCACCATCATGCAAACGTGAAATATCAAACATACAGTAGTAGTCCTTTACAGGTTTTTGCATTCCATTGCGTTACTTGTCCTATTGTTTTTATGTTTGGCGGACATGTTTGGCTGTTGCACTCGTGTCTCGAGTCTTTTGCAGCGTCTCAACCATGAAACGGCATTCTAAAAACACGGCGGTCAAGTTAAAAAAAAAAGTTCAAATCGCGTTTAATAACTTTGCCTTTTTTTCTCATTCCACTGCCTGTGTCTCATTTTTATAACTCAATAACGCATTTCTGAATAAGCAGCCGCTTAAGAATAGTGATGTGCTCTACGCTCGCTCATAGAGTGTCACATGAGGGCGGTTAATCGAGCACGTAGGCGCCATCATGTGGTCGGATCATTTTCTTCTCCTAATGGTTATCATTGCTGTATTGTCAACATGTCTAATTGTACCGCTTGCTAACATTTTTATTAAAAATCGCGATTTCTCGATTTCAAAAATAATAAAATCGAGGCAAAACATTAAATTCGAATTACTCGAAAAAATCTGAAAAATCGCCCAGCCCTAATTCAAAGATAATATATGTATATGTCTGGTAATAACTGGCTGCACTTCGAATGCTTGTCGAGTCAAAGAACTACAATGCTTGACCAGTCCGCGATGTGCCGCTGGCGATAACGCTGTAGTTGATGCTTCGCTCTATAGATCTCAATGCATTTTGGAACATTGACACGAATCAACCCCTCTGAAATAACCTTAGGTTAAGTGTCTTGCTCAAGGGCTCAACAGAAGTCAGCCTTCGCTTAGTTGTACTAAGCTTTAGCCACACCGCCACACACCAACCACATGTCCTTTCCAGGAATCAAGCTCAGGCCGTCACCATGAGACAACTTAAGGACGATAAATAGCAAAGCGGTTAAACTAAAATGACAAATTCCATAGTACTTTTTGTGAATATTCTGAGGATTCTTTGAAATCAATCAAAAGCAGTTCTAAGTGTTTGAAGACACAAGTTATTGAACCGAGGCATTTTTTTTTCTGCCAGAATAATATGTGACGACCTTCAGAAGCCATCAGGCTGCCTCATTAAGCTGTTACTGAAATGTACAGCACTTTCCATTCAATTGTTTTAGCCTAGCGGTATCTACACACATACTACATACACACGATGAGATACAGAAAGAGAGAGAAGGAAAGATATCCAACAACCGGTTGTTTACATTTCCTGTAATATGAAATGTTGAATATTGACAGCATTTGAAAATAGGCTGTGGTGAAGATGTGGTGAGTTTTATAAAATATTCATATGTTCATCTGTGTGCTAATGTGAAACTTGTGTTCGGTTGAGACCTGACATTTTTTAAACATGATTTTCCAGGCTAGAACTGCCATTTCAAATCTATTTTAGAAGAACAAAGTCTTGCCAACTCACACAGAAATGACGCAAAGACACATAACATCAGAGAATCAAAATATCTGCTACCACTTTAAAAGTGTGCAATCAAGTGTACACCGGAAAAATAAAAATCATGTTTGGATGTTAAAAGTTTCACGAACCTCATTTGACTTGCAGTTTGACTCCAGTGCCATTCTTACATCCTTCAAAACACTTGGAACTTCATCTTTTTATAACAAGCTTGTACTTTGTTTTTGCCTGCTTCCGCTTCAAAATTCTAGCCTGAAGCTGTGGATCAGCACAACAGCATTTTTTTCCCCCCACCACCGAAATTTGACCTTGGACCATTTAGAGTTTCGCTCTCATTGCTCTAAGATCTTAATTAATACGTTAAAAGCATGACACTTTAAAGAGGACATGTTCAGTTTAGTTCACTTATAATGTTAGTCAAGGTTTCTTTCACAAAATAGTTGCAATTTAGTTGTACATGACCACGTTATTTCACAAGCTGTACCTTTAAGAATTCTGTGCTATGATTGGCTAATCTGCTTCATGTAGAAAATATCAATGTAGTTGCCATTCATTTGGCCAAATCAAGTTGCTAAATGCTATATAGACTTTGATGTGTAAATGTATGTTAATGGCCCTAATGATACTATTTAACCCCAAACAATTCCATGTGGATGGGGTTCAGTCATAAATTATGATATTGTATTGGGGTAAAATAGTATCATTGGTGCCTTAACGGCACCAATAAATGTTTTGTGATTAACAGAGGAAAGAGAGTCAAACAGTCTTTTTCATTCTTTGTTTAGGGGTAAAAAGAAGTTGAAAATACCTTTGCAGCGATATACTGTTAACAAACATCCCGATGCGGCCCACACTGCTGAGAGCGACGTTTAGATGAATATGTAAATATGTGCTTTGCACTTTACACTCAATAACAAAATAAACACACTTCAAAAATGACAGCAGTGAGAAAACAGCATCTGATAGCGATGTGGATGTTTGCATGAGCTCTGCAATTCGTCAGTCAAGTAAAGTCATGTCACATTTATTTATATATACACAATAGATAGCTTTGAACCAAACAGCTTTACAGAATTAAACATGAAAAACAGTGTCAGTGTTGCTTTCAATTAGAATTAAACTTCAATTTCTACTATAAAGCAGCTCTCCAGTGTTTATGTTTTCACTCGCAGATGTCTGACCTCGATGGACTCAACAGAGGAAATTAACTAGAGAAGATTTCCACCTCAAAGAAGGCGGAACCTCAGAGCGCACCTACCTATTACATAATCACCACGGACCAATGGTAGTTCAAAGGTGTTTACCAGCCGGAGCAAACTTTTCCGGAAAGTTCGCTTTGGCAAGCTGTTTTGAACTCCCGAAACAAACTCCAAACAAACTTCATTTGGCCTGATTTTGTTCGAAATTATGTCACATCAGTTCGTTCTTTGATTTCACCTGAAGTTTATCGATTCCTCTAAAAATTGGGCCCATTCACTTCCACTACACAAAGGGACAAACCCATCGATTGGGTTGTTTTGACCCAGCGGTTGCGTTAAATGTTTGCTTAACGTGCTGGGCAGTTTTATTTAATTCAACTATTGTTTAAAAATTACTATATGGCTAGCTTAAAATGAACCCAAAATAGGTTGGAAATTAAAAATCAGACACACAATTACTAGAAGCAACAACAATAATCAAAAGGTGAGTTAATACAACCCAATCGCTGGGTTTGTCCATTTTCAACCCAACTTGGGTTATTTTTAACCCAGCATTTTTTTAGAGTGTATATGCGTCACTGTAACCTCATTTTTAAAAGAAAATAAGGGATGATTCGAAATTATATTTTTGTGTAAACTGATCAATTAATTCATATTAAGCAGTACTTTGATTTGAACAAAACCAGATGTTACCACACAAAGCACATTTTGTTTATCTGACAAAATCCCTTTTATAATGTAATTTTTTTTTTTTTTTTCTGAAGAAATAAAATACATACATACAATACATGCAAAAAAATGAAAAGTTAATAATCTTGTTATTTCCTTTTTCTACTCACTGGCAGAGACTGAAAACTACTGAAGCGCAAACACAAGGCTGAATAAACTGTGTCTATGTGCATTAATCAAACCTTCTTTCAGTCTCAAAATACATTTAATAACCAGCACCTCAATGAGAGCTGCTATCGCAATGAAGCTCTTTTCAAAGCCAACAATATCACAAATTAAGTACTTGCAGGAGCTCAGACTCAGACTTTTTTTTTAACACAAATCCATTTTGGCTTTGTAAATGTTTAAGGGTACTAGAGGCTGGTACTTTTAGAATAATATTTAACAATTACACAAAGACTCTCCTGGTTCCAGAGATAGCACTAACTTTGCTGACCATATGCTTACAGTGTTTCTCTACATATACATTCTCTACACTATACATACCTATGCTACTCCAAAAAATGCTTACAATATCTACAGTATAGGAAGTGTCTTGGTACTTTATAACTTCCCATGAAAGTTTAATTATCTGCCACGGAAGGCATTTGACTACATTCATTAAAGCACTCCTGAATTTATCTACCAGGGTGAGGGGGAAATAATTGTCTTGAAATATGCAAATATCTTGAAGGAACACCATAGGATGCACCTGGCCTGTTATATGGCCTTGGTTATATTACCATCTATTAGACCTGATGAGACACTCTTGAGACACTCATTTACTGCACTGTACAGTACTGTACTTATACACGGATACTGTAAACTTATATGATAACTCATATGAGGTAGAATGCACATCAAATTCATCAGGATATTTAAAGGTTGTGTAATTCAAAATCACATGAAATCATGCACCATTTTCATTATTGAGTTTACTACTAAACAAAGTCTATTTTTAATGATCACATTATAGACATTTAATCCATCGCACACACATATATTATATTATATTATATTATATTATATTATATTATATAATAAAAAGCTCCGCGTCGTGCCTAACAACGGCCCTTAGCTGTTATCAATTCACTGTAAACCACGGCTTCTTGGGGCTTATTGCTTTATTATAAAACGGATAGTTCCGGCCCTTGATTCTGATTGGTTAAGCCACGTTCAAAGCCGTTGTAAAATTCCCGAAAACATACAGCTGACCTCATTAATAAGTATAGCTGCGCCACTGAATCTGTATGTTGCTGTGTCAGTCTTAGCAACCACTCTTAGCAACGTAAACATATGTTTGTTCTCTATTGATTTTGTTCATTGAAGCTGCATTATGTAGAAGAGTATTGTGAGAGACATATCGAGTGACCGAGTGTATTACCTGCATTCAGATTTAGCATTTTCCTTCAGGTCAGTCCTATGTTGATAATAAAAAATCCATTTGCGATATTGTGGTTTTAACATTTAATGGGTTTTCCTGCTGACACTGACAGCGCTAGTCAAAGCATTTGTCATTTGCGTCTTGTTCCGTGTTAACAACAAGTTTCAAAATAAAAGTCTTTGCGACTGAGTGCCTCGCTCATAAAGACAATCTTTGCGCCATGATCTAATGGCGTAATAATGTAACTTCTGTTGCTGTTCACGGTCAGGGACTATTTTTTTTTTCAGCGGAAGGAAGGCTTTTAATGATTTTACTTCATGAAAGTTGCATTGATACATATTTTTTGGCTTTAATATTTGTAATGTTTGATAACCATTTTATAAAAGCAATACGCCCCGCGAAGCTGTGGTTTACAGTGAATTTATAACAGCTAAGGGGGTTTTAGGCACTCCACTCTGCGTCGTATAACAACGTCCCTTTGCTGTTATAAATTCACTGTAAACCACGGCTTCTTGGGGCTTATTGCTTTATTATATTATATTATATTATATTATATTATATTATATTATATTATATTTGGGCAAGACTTTAAAGTTTGTGCTATACAGAAAAGGACAAATAAAACAAAAACTGTAACAACTCTCCCCATTTTCCCCTATATACAAATGCAGTGATTAATCATATCAATAATTTACACTACTGCTCAAAAGTTTCTCAAAAGCTTAATTTATTTGATCAAAAATACAGTAGAAACAGTAATATTGTGAAATATTATTAGATTTTCAAATAACTGTTTTCTACTTCAGTATAATTTAAAATGTAATTTATACTTGACATCAATTTATACGTGACATCAAAGCTGAGTTTTCAGGATTCTTTGATGAATAGAAAGTTCAAAAGTATAGCATAAAATATTATATATATATATATTTTTTTTTTTTTATTGTAACAATTTAAAAGTATTTACTGACACTTTTGATCAACTGAATGCATCCTTGCGGAATAAAAATATTAATTTCCTTTAAAAAAAAGTACTGACCTCAAACTTTTGAACAGTTAGTGTATATATTTAGTCACAATTTATAGTACTTGTGTTGACATAGATATGTTTCCATTTGAAAAATAACCCATTCTTTCATTATGTCCTCTTACGCGATTAACTGCATAGTACTTACACGCGCACACACACACAGAGAGAGAGAAAGGACAGACATCACTGCAGAACACTCACACAGACTCGCACAAAGGATAGACATCATCTAGAAATCCAATTATCATCTCCCGTTCATCTAAAATGATTGGGTAGGTAACCACACTGCATACTGCCATTTGAATAATCACCCTCTGGTTACCAGCATATTTTATGCAGGGTCACTAACTTCATTACTGAAATGCTGGGTCAACAGCAAAGCATTGTCTGAGAGTAAGAGATTGCTGAACATATCAGATTTCTTTCTGAGAGATCTTTGTTTATGAGCTCAGCTGGATCTTTTCCTGTCCTGCTATAATACAGGGTGTTTGGCCACTGTATTTCCGATGGAAGCTCCATCTTTCCAAGCTAAAGGGCCACACAGTCTGCTGAGCATCTCCACTCCAATCTGCTGCTGGTAGAAGCTGCCAGATCTGGTGATCTGAGGCCAGTTTCACCATTTGTTTGGTGATAGTAGAGATTTAGATTAGTGGAAGTTAAGGAAATAGCTCAGAAATGAAACCGGAAAATGTACAACATGAATGGAACAACATGAAGTGTGTCATTTTTGGGTGAACTATCCCTTTAATATCTTCATCGTCAGATCCATTCATGCTATTCTAATGCACATACATTATGTCCACTCAGATCAATGAGCTGAGTACTGGATATCTTAAAAGAGTATAAAGACAATCAACGGTAGAGACGCCATTAATCAGCTAATGTAGCTTCAACAGACTATTAATACTGAGTTGATTTAAAAGTCACAACAATGGACGTGTTTGTACTGTCACACTGTTTAAACAAATGCAATTGCAGAGAGACTATGAGAACCTTTAAACCGTACTGTATTTATTTGTTTCTTTCTGATGTTTGAGGAGCTACCACAGGGACAGGGATTTTTATCTACTTTCTTAAATAAAAACGTTCACAATTGAGAACAAACAGTCACAAAGGTATTACGTAACATGATTGTAATACATTTCCCTAGTAGCATGTACACATACAGATTGAAGCCCTGAATAATCATTCATATTCTTACCTCCATAAAGAGCTTTCTGTGACACTGCCCAGATTGAAGTCGTACAGTTTGGTCAGCATGAGGATCACCTGTACAAGAAAAAAAGTAAAAGACGTTGTAAAAAAAAATAAATAAATAAATCTAGTTCAGCGCAGGCTGATAGGCCCTTACATGAAATCTGCAAGCAATCACATTATTACATTACACATTACAGCTGATTGGCCTCTGCTGATCCTGCAGTCAATGAGATTGATTGCTCAATATTTGAACAGTCTGGTTCATTGTTTGCTGTAAGCTAGTCCTGCAGTGGACCTGCAGTTCCTCTGAAACCCTCCACCTCCTCAGCTCCACCTGCCTATCTGCTACGGGATTTATGTATATCTACTTACGCAACAGCATATCATATATGCTTACAGCTGCATGTCTGTGTCTCTATTAGCTATAGCAACTCTATACATGCTCTACAGCACTATACTATTGCTCTACAGCAGCGTAGCAGATCTAGTCCGTAGAAGGGTTAATGAAATGACATGCATATTTTTGTGTGTCCAAGTGCGTTATTTCCTTTTAAAGTAATTTGATAAATTGGTAACACTTTACAATAAGGTTCATTAGTTAAACAGTAGTTAATGTATTAACTTACATGAACTAACCGTGAGCAATACATTTGTTACTGCATTTACTAATCTTCGTTAACGTTAGTTAATGAAAATTCAGTTGTTCATTGTTTATGTTAGTTCACAGTGCATTAACTAATGTTAAAAAGATTTTAATAATGTATTAGTAAATGTTGAAATTAACATTAACAAAGATTAATAAATGCTGTATAAGTACAGTTCATTATTAGTTCATGTTAACTAATGTAGTTAACTAATGTTAACTAATGAATCTTATTGTAAAGTGTTACCGATAAATTCACAACATATATCACTTTATTCTATAAAACCTACTTAGTTTGAATTCATTTTAGTACATTTAAATAATACATATTATTTTAGGTTTTATTATCTTAAACCCCTAAAATGTCAGGTGGTGCAACCGTCCAAACAAATGAACAGACTATGAAAACTATTAATAAAACTAAATACTATGGCATCATTTTATATTTGAAACCTTTTATATAAACAAATTTTAGAAATATCATAGTTTTAAAGGTTGTGATAACTGAAAAACTTTTGTCCAGCAATTTGTATTTTCTCAAATGTCAGGGTGGCACAACTGCAAACATGGCTCTTTTATTATGAATTGACAAGGTAATAACAGTAAACTTGACAATGTATCATCCAGAGAACCCCAACTGATCTTTGTGGCAGAGTGAAAAGGTTTGTAGATCGTTATCAAATACTGGTAAAAACTGATAATTTCAAGTATGGGTAGGTTGGTACACTTTCCATGTCAGGTGGTAAAACTACAGTATATACATACAACTATTTGGTTGTCCCGCCTGACAAACATAGTCAAAAAATGAATTTAAACACTTTGAAATGTTATTTAACAACTGAAACTTGTTTAAACACATTGTTCATGACTCAAAAATATGCATTAGCATACATCATACATAATAAAAAAACACATCATAAAAAACACCTTTGTTGAAGCTTAGTTTGCCAATGACCCAGAAATATCTGCATTCATTTTTTTTTTTCTCAGAGGTTGTACTTTCACAACCTTAAGCACAAGGCTTGTTAAATTAAACTGCAAAACTGTAAACCCATTTAGTCTTCTAAAAAGCATGTTTACTGTATATCTTTTAAGATTGTGTAATGCAATTTAGTAACATTCTTAAATGCATTATTTATTTAATAGAATGTTTAAAGTCTTATGCTGTATACATTTACTTAAAAAGCTCATTATCAAATTCGAAAACCCACCCAGAATGAGGATGCCCAACCTGAAAAGGCTGACAACACCTGCTAAAGATGAATGTGTGGGTAGCGGATGCACAAATAATAAAATAAATAAATAAATAAATAAATAAAAATAAATAAATAAAAAACACTTAGATTCTGTAACTGGTCACCATTTCATGCCTTAATTGCATTTGTTTTAGTTTAAAAAGTCCTTATGTGTGAATTAATCAGTTAATATGACTGTAGATCATAAAAGCTGCATGCATGATTTAAAAAAAAAATGCTCTTTATAGACATTTTAGATGGAGTACAGAATGTCATAAGCATGTCAACTTCTCAATAACATTTCATACACCCCCATATAGCTGTGTTGGACAGATTACTTGCCAGTGAAATCAAATTAAAAAATGAATTTTGGATTCAATTTTTCATGCATATAAGCAACACCATCATTAAATCAACTCTTAGCTGAAAAGTCCACATCAAATCTGAATCAGAACCATTATTGAATCACCCATTATATAAACTGCTCAATAAATCAACCTATACCAACCTCAAAATTCACAAATCCTCACATCTCACTGCTCTTCATCTCAGCATAAAACACCATTAAATGATGCATCAGGCTTCCTCCTTGACACCCTAATAATTCATCTCCTCATTACTTAATCATATCATGCTGAATCTAAATACAGCGCTGTAAATATCCTTTATAAGATTCTTAAGGTGCACGAGACTGTGCTAACTAGGTCAGTCAAATTCCTCCAGGAAAATTAGAGACGAGAAGGAGAGCGAGGAAATTCATGCCTAGAGCGAAAAAAGTAGACTCATAAACTTACAATCTATTTATGCTCCAAGAGAGAATATACCTATATGAACCTCAAAGCCTTTTGAAGGAACGCTGATCATTATGGGGGAAGAGTTCATCAATTCTCTCAGAACTTGGTTACAATAACAAGTGTGAGAAAATATATATACATTAACCCTTTGAAAAGCCCTTCAATCAAATGGTAGAGCACATTCTGATTCAAGATATCATATTAAAATTGAAGTATCTGTACTAGAAAAAAATGTCATTAGTTTACAAGGACAGTCACCCAAATCATTTCAGGAAGAAAACAATAAAATCAGCCATAACGGCCTTCTACATGTGACAAAAAGAGAAAAATATAAAAGGGTGAAGAGCCATTCAAACAGAAGGGTACTCTGGGAAAGAAAGGGAATAATGAAATCCTTCTTCAGCTCAAAGAATACTGCAGGTCTCCATGTAAAACAGGCTTTAGCCCTCTAGACAACACCTTTAACGATATAGTCAGTTCATTCAGTAATATAGGGAACAGCCAGAACTGCTGAGATCTCTTGTAGTAGCCTATTTGAAAAGCTGCCCTTACATTTACATACAGTTCAGCAACTGAGAGCAAAGCACCAGTGCACTGCTCAATCACAAGAACAGCTCTGTATAATGTAAAGACAGAAAAGATGTCTGGAGTTTGTCAAAATGGCATACAGTGGCTGCAAAAAGTATTTTGACACTTAAGCCACATATATTTTGCATTATATAGAGCTTTTCACACTGCGCTTATACTAAGGTTATCGTTGTTCTGAACACCGCTTTTAACCCCGGGTAAAGGAACGTTTCACACTTGTAATTTAGAAGTGGGGTTACCACCGCTTTTTACCCGGGGTTATGTTATGTTTACCCGGGGTTATGTTAACAGTTAACCCCGCATTGCGGTGTCAAACTTGTGCAGTGTGAAACGACGTGGTGTTAGAATGTTACAACTAGATGCTTAGCAACGGATAACCAATTGCGTGCCTCATATTCACATGGTTTAGACAGTCACAGAAACACTGCGCATTGTATATAAACAGAAAATTCAACGTTTGAGAGGAAAATTGTCAAATGCTGTCAGAAAACACGACAATTTGAGTGAAGAAGAGACCGTTTCATTCTTACCTTTATAATCCAAAATGTCCATTCAGTATAAACTCGATAGTACAGTCGGCAATACGAGGATGCGCAATGCTAGAGCTATGTAAACAGGTCGCGTGCTGCGTTTATCCAATCAGTGACACTGACACTGTAAATATGTAAATAAGGAAGTTAATCCAGGGTTTAGAATTTAGAATGACCCAGGGTTAACTATTTCAAGTGTGAAAAGCCCTTAAGGAAGTTAACCCAGGTTTTAGGAATGTACAAAACGCCAGTTTATGAATACCCAGGATTAAGTAAGCAATAGTGAATAAGTCACGGCTGAAGGGCGTTGTTAGGCACGAACAGCAACAGAAGTTACATTTTCACGCCATTAGATGGCGGCAAAGACTGTCTTTATGAGTGTGTCAGTCAGCAGCGAAGACTTTTATATTGAAAAGACCATAGGAAAAGACGGAAACAAGACGCAACTGACAAATGCTTTGACTAGCGCTGTTAGTCACGTGAAAACCCCTTAAATGTTAAAAGGATAAGATGACATTTAAAGAGATTATTTATTATAAACATAGGAAATGACCTGAAGGAAAATGCTAAATCTGAATGCAGGTAATAAACTAGCTCACTCGATCTCTTTCTCACAACACTCTTCTACATAATACAGTGAGCTTCAATGAACAATATCAATTGAGAACATACAGTTTACGTTCCTAAGAGTGGTTGCTAAGGGTGTTGTGTAGTGATACACAGAAGCGGTCATAGCCGTATCGTGACGTGAAAACTGTAAAACACAGCTATTGACCAATCAGAATCAAGGACAGGAACTAACCGTTTTATAATTGAAGTTATATATTAATTGAAGTTTAAATTGTTAAAAATACAGCACAGAAAATAAAAATCATTCATTGCCACTCACAGCAAATTTGTTTGCCATTATGTTTCAATTTGACACGCACCTTCCAACTTGGGCATTACCCAGAATTCCGAGTTTCCCACTTGTTTCCCACTTAGACTTTTCTTGGTCATTTGTGTGCTTGAAACTCGTATACATTTCCAAATCCACTTGAAGGCCACATGACTTCATACAACCGCTAAAAATTAATTTGGATCCAGTTGGTTAACAATTGGGAAAAATGAGAAAAACTTCCATAATTTTGAAGTGTGACTTAAGTACCCAAAAGGTCCAAATACTCTTTTGGGAACACACTATGAAATGTATGAAATGGTTTCGTGGTTACATGAGAATGAAAAAAAAAAAAGTACTGTACAGTGGTACAAAACAACTCTATTCCTTCAGTGAATTGTGCTGGCGATAGCATCATGCTGTGTGCTTTTTTCATCAACAGAGTGTGCATGTTGTTAAAAGGGGGAAAAAAGGAACAATGGATAGTGCAATATACAGGAAAACATTGCAAGAGAACCTGCTTCAGTCTGCTGGATCATCTTACTTGGACAATGATCTCAAACACTAGGGCAATTTAAAATGGAGAGTTCAAGAAGAAAAATATGTATATCCAGTGACCCAGTGGAAGATAAATTGATCCAATTGGAAATCAGTGACACTGTATATATAAAAAAAAAAGTGATGTAAAATCCTCTTCTTCTTCATAATGGTCAGTCACTCCTTGGATCATTACCGCCACCTACAGTAGTTTTACATTTACTGTATAGCCTGACTATATTGGTGTTTGCTTAGGTCCTCAAATTGTTAGAGTTCAGCTCCTCCGTTTTGTGCTCACATCCCCATAATTCAGACCCAAGCATCGCACTACTCTAATTTTTTAGTTTTCTAAATTGCTAAATGTAAGATTACAACCTCTCTTCCATTCCTATATCTGATTTCACCTTATCAAATACACCATTAATTATCAGTTTAAAAAGTAGTGGACTGATTACACTGCCCTGTAGGGTTGTAAATTCCTCATGCAGGTGCTATAAGGGATGTCAGCCATTTTGCTGACTTCAATCACATGGAGGATTGCTGCATAATAAAACTAGCCTATAGGCCAATCAAAAGTAGCCCAAAACTGCCCTAATGTTCCTATCCCAAATATCAAAATTATATACCACTCCTATAACTAAAATACATATTTGACAGTCATTGCGTTATACACAATTCAATGTGAAAATCACTATATAGTGGTAATCATAAACACAGTCTGTTTTCATTAAGGAGCTCTCTACCAATGCCCTTCCTTACAAAACTCATCATCTGGCACAGTTGTTATCATTGTTAGAATGTAAAATGGGTAAAATATCTCAATACAAGCATTTCAGTCAAATAAAACCTTTAACCCACAGGGGAAAAAAATCAACCTGCGGCAACAGTTTAAAAGACCAATTCCGTGGGAAAAGCGTGGACTTGGCAAACCTGATCACATGCCCTACCTCCAAAACCTCACCCTTCAAAGACAGTGTTAACCAATCTGATGCCATGCATTCCTGAATACATAAAATGACAGATAGAGAACATTTCTGATTGGCTAAAAAGCCACTCCCTGGGCTCTTATTGGCTGTCTTTGCAGTCTGTCACAGAAACAGGTGTGATTTTTTTCAGTGATCTGTAATTTAGTAGAGAGATGTTATATTTTTATGCATAGTATTTAAAATAACATAAAATAAAAAAAGAAATAAAATAAAATACAGCTTTAATCTCAAACATTTTAGGATAAGGTGCCTTTTTAAAGTAGACATTGTGTATTTCATATTTATCTTCATTAGAATATTTTCTAATATTAAACAATATATATTGTAACAAATGTAAGACTTGTAATTCAGTAAAATAAGCAAGGAAATCAAAACATTAGATATGATGGTTGTTTCTGCTTGTTAATTTTGCACCCCTAATATAATACAAAACAGCCATTAAAGCTGAAAAAATGACTTTAATACTGCTGATGCATGTTTCTGTGAATAATGAGTATAAGCTGTTTACATGTTAAGACCTTATTCTGATTAAGCTTCCCTCATTTACAAAGGCTCTGGCTTGATTCTCTGTGCATTCTGATTAGGCTTATTAGACACTTCACTACAGTGCTGTTCTGAGCACCTTATTAAATCAAGTCTTTTCTTAAATTCCAGTTATGTACGCTGAATTATATGCATGAACATATTTATAGACAAAACAGCACAGGTACATAATTAGTTGAAATAACACTCAAGTATGGCTTTGAAAGGTGTAAATTAGATGAAAGGGCTTAAATCAAATCATGCATCTGTCTTTCATTTATTTATTTTTTTAATCAATATATAAATAAACAATAAATGAAGCATTGAACGCTATAGGATTCCTGTTAGATTGGATAGTTCACACAAAAACACTACATAATGGTGAAATAAATGCACTGCATTTGCTATCGAGCATGTTTGTTTTGTACAGCAGTGAAACAAAAACCAGTTATACATAGTTTCACAGGCTGTAGTGTTTTGGATTGATGGTATTGGGCCATTCTCTTGTATTAGAGAGGAGAAGATCATTCCCACTGAAAAAATAATATGTTGCACTCACACAGGTGTTGTAAAACCAAATTATCCCAGTCTCGGACAGCGAAAGCAATTCGGCAACAATTTCACATGTGGGAGAGGGGTGTGAAACCTATAAGGCCATCCACATAAAACTCACTATCTTAACAAATAGTGACATACGGCCATAGCTTAGCATTGCCAGGACTAAATTGACCAAGTCAAATTTGTTCTAGTTTATTTTCCTCCACAAAACTCAAAGTACTGTCTCTATACACCCAATTTATAACAGTCACAGCCCTTGGCTACAACTGAGGAATGTTTGGAAGGACGAAAGCCTATTAACTATACTGTAAAAACAATTATATCTACAGCCCTATTCGGACGGGATTAGTTTTACATGGGGAGGTGGGGTAATGAAATAACTACAGCTCCTCTGTGATTTTAATCCTGTCCAAATTGGCCATGTCACTGTTTCTTTTTTCAGACTTTTTACAGAGAAGAATTACAGTGTCTTTTACCTACTATAAAATGCCCTGAAAAAAATGCCCACAGGTGAAAGTAGTCCTGTGTGAATTGACTTGCTGGTAAAAATCCTTTGAATTGACTCTCAGCAGTCCATGTCCAGTCCACAGGCCATGTAACTACAGTATGACTGTAGATCAAGCACTCCAAGTGTCTCAGTAGATTTGACCAATAAAAACTCACAAAAAATGAAAAGACGTGGTTTACATCTTCTCAGATGTACAATGTTCGCTGTTGCATATTGATTTATGGAATTTTCTTCATTTTAACATAGCCTATTTATCGGAGACAATAGCCTTGTGGGCAGTGCTCCGACATATAGCACAGTTGCGCTTTGGGCGACCTAAGTACGAGTCCTGGCTGGGGGACCTTTTCCAATCCTGTCCCCCTCTCTCTACCACTTTACCTCCTGTCAGATCTCTACTACTCAATAAAGGCAAAAAATGCCATAAAAAAATAACATTTTAATCAAGTATTTTGTGAGGTAAAAGCAAAAGCATGAATCTAAAAACCTGTCCCTTTCCTCAGGTCCCCAAAATAGTATGTGAGATTAGAACTACAAACATAGTGGATGTGCTTGTGAGCAACGGTTAAAGTCGTAATGAAACAGAACTTGCGATAGTCTTTTCTTCCCTATTATAATGTATATCATAATAGTGACACGGCTTTTCAAGGCGGGGCTTGATTTTGTCCATTGGGAATTGATTGGATGGTTGTGGTTTGCTATTGGTCGATCTCATGTGAGTGACAGGTTGTCCCGCCCTCACGCCAGTAAACACATCATCAGAGAAGAGAAGAGAATACTGTAATATTGCATAAAAGAAGAAGAAAACAAATAAACAAAACAAGATTTGTCACTTTTGATTTCATGATGACTAAGTAGAGATGTCCTGAAAAGGGGCTAACCTGATGAAAATGATTTATTATTTCATGTTATCTGTGTTATATTTCATCTGCAACAACATTGCGAACTTTTATAAAGATACAAATAGTACAATAGCAAAACATAAGTTTGACCATTAACTAATAATGCATCAATATGCAAACAAACAAACAAACAAAAACAAAAAATCACGCATTATAGCTCCAATCCTGTGGGCGACTATGACTAAATTTAGTATCCTGCCAATATTAGTCCACTTACTTGATGAGTAATTGATCAAATTATCTTTTTTTTTCTTCTTTTTTTTTTTTTTTTTGTGGAAACCATATTTGTTGACACAAATAAAAAGCTTTTTGGCTTATATCTGCAAAATGAGTTTGAAACATATAAAGAAACACCACACAAAACATCACCATTGTTTTGCAGATTTCAAATGTGCAACACATCATTTTCAGTGGCGTATTGACTACCTTTTTGTTGTCGTGTGGGGTCAATTACTCATTCCTGGACAGCAGAGCGGTGAACATTAGCTGAAGGACGCCGAGCCCTTCTGTCTCTTACATATGGGGAGTGTTGTAGGTGGCCTTGCTACTGCCAGCTACTGTCAGATGAACTCCTACCGCAGTGTGCATATGTCGTATTACACAGCTTGCCAATTAAACCTAGTAATGCCACTCAGTGCCAGTCAATTAGATTCACACTTCATATACTGATGGATTTCTGGGTGAGTTATACTGTATGTTATTTTGTGAAAGGCAATTGATGCTACTTAAAGATGCCACACGTATGTTGCCAAGATGTCTGTAAATGAGCACACTGTTTCATCTGAAAAGCAATGCTTTCTATATTAAGTATTTAACTTGTGTTTAAATTATCATAATAGACATTTAGAAGCTGTTGCCTCTATTAGAATTAACTTTATGGAAGTTTATTAATGTGGTATAATTTAGTTCAGATACACCACACATAGACAGCATGTAAAAACAAAAACACCTTTGGTGTTCGATATACATGTGATCATATGGTCCTTCCCTGTTCATAAGGCGAAATTTTTTAACCAGACTAATCTGGCCAGATTTGATTCTGTTAGTCACAAGTCTGGCTATATTATATTATATTATATTATATTATATTATATTATATTATATTATATTATATTTATTTATTTATTTATTTATTTAATGCTGTATTCATTTTGTTGATACCTAATAATCCCAATAAACAGATTGAACAAAAAATAAATAAATAAACAGATAAATAAAATAAAAAAGTAAATCTGTCTATATAGATTGTGATAGTGTTATTTTAGTATAATTTATGTACTATTAGAGTATGTATTATTTTTTCAGTTTTCTTTTTCTTTTTAGTATGTTTTAGTGTTGTCAAAAGTACAGACCGCGATGCCAAGTCGGTACTGAAATTTTAAAAATGCGATGCTTTGAGCGCTGTTTGAGCAGATTCATTAACACCTCTGATTGGTCATTGTGTTCACATGCTCATCAGATATGTCTATGATTGGCTACAATGTTTGATATGGGATTTAGAATGTAATTATTAATAAGTAATGCAATACTTTTTAGAGAGAGTAATTAGTACAGTAATCTAATTACGCCCTTGAAGATATAATTAGTAGCTAGTAATTAATACATTTTTAGAGTAACTCTGATGTTTTTGTAATTCTTTTTTTTTTTTTTTAATATTTATATTTAGCCTTCATTTTTATATCAGTTTAGTTTTAGTTTTAGTAATTTTAGTTGCATTTAGTTACATTTAGGTTTGCTTTTCATCCAATATTTATATTTATTTTCAGCTTTATTTCAATTACGAAATGATATGAGACTTGTCATCTTATTGTAGGAGGACATCAAAGTTTGATTTGTGGTGACATGTCTCATATAAAAATGCATAACAAGGATGCTGAGGGGAAAAGGTCCAGGAAAAGGAGTGTGAAAATCCAAGATGAAACTTGGTGTAAAGTACATGAAGGGAAACCCTGAGAAAGAGCAGCTGTAGACCCAGAGGTCTGGGGCCAGATGGTCACAGATTATGTGTCAATACAACTGCATTACACTGATCCAGGATCTTGAGGACACTCTGCGCGTGTGTTTGAGAAAACAGTTCAGTCACGTATGGTTCAGTTAGCTACTGGTTATGAGACTCTTATTATGAATTTTCTGTTGGTTCCATTGTTCTTAGTTGTCTCCCAAATGACGTATGTAAGCAATAAGGTATTAGAGGCTGTGCTGTATCGTGAATAAGTCACGGCTGAAGGGCGTTGTTAGGCACGACACGACCCCTTCAGCCGTGACTTATTCACAATACAGCACTAGCCTCGAGTACCTTATTGCTTTTATAAAACGGTTACCACACAATACAAATATTAAAGCCAAAAAATATGTATCAATGCAACTTTCATGAAGTAAACTTTTTCTAAAAGCCTTCCTTCAGCCGGAAAAAATAGTCCCTGACCGTGAACAGCAACAGAAGTTACATTATTACGCCATTAGATGGCAGCAAAGACTGTCTTTATGAGTGTGTCAGTCTAAATCTGAATACAGGTAATAAACTCAATCTTTTTCTCACAACACTCTTCTACATAATACAGTAAGCTTCAATCAACAATATCAATTGAGAACATACAGTTTACGTTGCTAAGAGTGGTTGCTAAGGGTGTTGTGTAGTGATACACAGAACCGTTGGGTGAAGCGGTCATAGTGAATAAAACACAGCTATTGACCAATCAGAATAAAGGACAGGAACTAACCATTTTATAATATACAATATGCACTTATACTATGCACCATGGCATGTACTGAACCATAAGGTGTGAGGTTTAAAGGTTATTTTGTCATCCAGCAGCAGACTCTGATAGCCCTTCCCTTTTGGCTACGTAAGTAAAGCTGTGACAGTTGAGTGCATGAAGTGTCCAACATTACACACTTTGTTGTTTCAGTTAATCAAAGGATTATTTCACTTCAGAATTAAAATTTCCTGATAATTTACTTGCCCCATGTCATCAAAGATATTTATGTCTTTCTTTCTTCAGTCGAAAAGAAATTAAGGTTTTTGAGGAAAACATTCCAAGATTTTTCTCCATGTAGTGGACTTCAACAGGGTTCAACAGGTTGAAGTTCCAAATTGTAGTTTCAATGCAGCTTCAAAGAGCTCTACACGATCCCAGACGGGAAATAAGGGTTTTATCTAGTCAAATGATCGGGGGTTTTTTTTCAAAAAAAAAATAAAAAAATTATATATATATATATATACTTTTTAACCACAAATGCTCATCTTGCACTGCTCTGTGATGCGCCACGCATTACATAATCACGTTGGAAAGGTCACTTGTGACGTAGGTAGAAGTACCGATCCAGTGTCTACAAAGCGAACGTGCAAAGACAAAGTTAAACGTCCTTTACAAAAAAAAAAGGTAAAACAACAATGTCGGACGATTTTGAAGTTATAATAAAATGAGTTATATGAGTTATAAAATGAAGTTATAATAAATTGATAAAATGTGACAACGTTGTAGTCTGAAAAACACACGGAAAAAACGTTTCTGTTTTTAGTACATCGTTGTTGTGTAAATATACCCTGAATTTCTGTTTCCTCAGTTTCCTAGGAGGTTACTAGTATACCTTTGTTTGTTACCATAGTTACTGATTATGATTCACACTTGTTTCTAGTTCAGTTAATTAACATCCTATGTATTTATTCCTGAGTTTCTTCTGCAGATTGTTGGTTATTGTCTTAGTTTTGCTAAGCTGTTTTGGTTGCTGTTCTCCCTTTGTCTGTGTCTTGTTTTGTTTATTCCAATAAAATACTGCTGCATATAAATCCTTGCCTCAACTAGTACTTCCTGCAACGGAGTGTTGCCAACTTAGTGACTTTTCAGACCCCTTTAGTGACAAATCTAGCGACTTTTTGGACTCCTGGTTAACATGTAGTCAGTCAGTCACTATATCACTATATCATACTCGTTCCGATGTCTGAGAAAAAATATGTAAATGAGAACAGCGTTATTGGACATTCAGCTATATTATATTAAAATACAGTATGTGAGAACGGATTAGGAGAGAAAACAGATGTAAAGTGCAGACAATTGGTGAATGATGTCATCTAGCGGCTTTAGCTATTCATTGAAAATATTTGGCAAAACTCTTGCAATATTACATCAGCAGTAGAGAGCAATGATGGATTTATGACAACAGAGTCTGCAACTTTTTTTTTTCTTATTAAAGGGATACTTCACCTAAAAATGATAAATCGGTTATCATTTACTTATCATCATCATCATCATCATCATCATCATCACATCTTTCCAAACCTGTATGATTTTTCTCCCTCTGTGAAACACAAATGAAAATATTTTGGAAATGTCTTAGTATTTTTTGTTGTCCATACAATGTAAGTCACTGGGGTCCAATGCCTTCTTTTGTGTTCCGCAGAAGAAAGTAAGTTATAGAGCTTTGGAATGACACAAGGGAAGAGTAACAATGATACTGTATCAGTTATCTGAGTATATTATTTGCACTGCTCATAGCTGCCAGCTTCCACCTCTTGCTCTCACTTTCTGGCGCTTGTCCTTGGCTTAAAAAACCAAGGACCAAAGTTCCACAACAAACCTCACACTCACAGAGGCACAAACAAACAGCACTAACAATCTCCTATGGCTCTGGAGGTCATCAAGTGAACACACAGAGAATATTGAACTCAGCAACCAACAGACTGCAAGACAAGCTGACTACATATAGACAGATTGAGGTATTTTACTAATGCCAAGGCACAACACACACATATAGTGTAGACCAACAGAGCAAGACCCGAAGTTCAAGTATAATGTACATATGTGAGTGCATTAGTATGTGTTTCTACTCAGCGCATAAGTGAGAAAGAGCTGTCTGTGTGTAATGTTGTTATTCTGGCTGGGGAATCACCTGGAGGAACAGCGTGATGGAAAAAGGAGAAAGAGATGTTGCATTGTCTGATGGCAGCAGGTAGAATCAGTCCCCAGCAGCGCTTGTGAAAACATTATGGTGGAAAGAGCCGTTGGCTAAAGATGCTCAAAAGCAGAATATGGGTAAGAAATGCAAAACTGTTCATGACGAAAACACATAATGGATTCCACTGACACTGCTTTCAAAAAAACAAGTTGGAGGTCTATAACAGTCCTTCTTGATTAGTTACTGATCAACTGATTTTTTTTTTGTTTGTTTTGCTAATATTATAGTTGATGGATTTTATGTATTATTAGTGGTGCGTGCCAAAGGCAAAGCATCACTATTGTTATTTGTCATACTTATTATTTTTCCACACAAAACTTCAGTGTGTAACTTGTCCCGCACCATTTGTCACAGACCCACAAATGAGGTGTCAAATCGACTGGCTCATTGAGGAAAGGTGTGCTATATCTTTTCTAAACGATCAGGTGTATGACATTCGCCCGGCAGATGAAAAAGTGGGTGAAAAAGTCCCATAGACTTTGCATTGCAAAACAAGTCAAAATGTGCTAGCATCATGCTAAAAACATGCTAATTGTGTTAGCATCTTGTTAAAAACATGCTCACAACATGCTAATCATGTTAGCATCTAGTTAAAAACTTAACATTCTAATCATGTTAACATCATGATAACATGGTAATTGTGTTAGCATCATGCTAACAACATGTTAATCGTGTTGACATTGTTAACAACATGCTAATTGTGTTAGCATCTCATAACTTTATATTCATCAAAGAATCCTTGAAAAAATAAAAAAAATGTATCAGTTTCAAAAACTGAAACAGCAGCACAACTGTTTTCAACATTGATAATAATAAATGTTTCTTGAGCAGCAAATCAGCATATTAGAATGATTTCTGAAGGGTCATGTGACACTGAAGACTGGAGTAATGATGCTGAAAATTCAGCTTTGACATTACAGGAATAAATTAAATTTTTTAAATATAAAACAGTCATTTAAATTGTAATAATATTTCACAATATTAATGTTTTACAGTGTTTTTGATTAAATAAATGTAGCCTTGGTGAGCATAAGAGACTTCTTTCAAAACCATTAAAAAATCTTACAGACTCCAATTTTTTTTGAACAATATTAAGTGTGGCTTAAAAGTCCAAATATTTTTTTTGGCCCACTGTATAAGTAAATCCCTTGGTGGCTTGACTTATAAATTCACTGTAAAAGTTTGTCAAGTTGTTATAAAATGCTTGTGGCATAACAGTTATATAAAAAAATTCTTCTGTGTATTTAGCCATTAGGTCTGCTTTCTATTTTTGCTATAGAAGTACAAGTACCATGATTCAGATTTTTTTTTCTTCTTTTTTTCAAAATTCCGTGTCAAAAGCTGTATAGGGAGAAGATTTAATCTTCCCACACAACTTGTCAAGTGTCTTAAACTTACAGTCTACGGATAATTCAAAGACACAAGCTGAGAGGAGATAAAACACAAGGTTGCTTCTTTATGTACATTCAAAAAAGAAACAGGCATCAACTTCCTCAACATAAAACCTATGAATATATCATTAGCAGATAGAAAACATCTTTCATGCTAAATTAAGCTCCTGGTACATGCTTGTTGCTTTCCCAGTTTTGAATATTCATGTTTTTTTTTCCATGTTCTGTATTTCAAAGTGACAAAGAGTGTCATCTGTCTTAGAGTTTTGAAGCAGGCAGTTGTCATACTATCAGAGAGCGAGTTTGTCTCCATTTGCATATAGTAAACAGGTGACAGCATATGCAAATGACAACATAAACATCAGTGAGGTAAAATGTAAATAATTCAATGTTAACAAGACATCTTTTTTTTTTTTTTTTTGACAGAAAACTGAAAATTAATTAGTGGTGGTGCATGAGAATAAATAAATATAGGTGTCTGAGTTTATTATTTTCTCATCTATTTTATATCTCCCAGGGTTGATTAAAAAAAAAAAAAAAAAAAAAAAAGTATTTTTCTTTTAAAATATCATCTTACTAAATTTATATTTGTACCAGCCTCCATTTAGAAACCAAAATATTGGCTTAATCCAATTAGCACAACGCATACATAATCAATTCTTCATTAATCTGAATATTGTTGTGCATGTAAACAGAATCAGAGCTGTGCTAATTGCAGCTCTCATTTTAAACCTGAAGGCCCTCGTGACCTGAGCTAACATCAACATAGCCGCTCTGAAACCCGGCCCTCGGCCCAAAACCGCAACCCAAGATGAAAATACAGGGCTGGCCAAATCATTAGCTAATGCCTCTGTGTATGGCAGTGTGACTCACAAGATGTGATGAATTATGAAGAGCGCCATCGTACCAGATTAATTACGTCCAGCAAAGTCTGAATGCCTTTTCCAGGGCTGGCACCTTGGGATGCCAAAGAGAGATGTCAGTATCTCATAAAGGGCTTGCTAAACAAAATATACAAGTTCTACACTTTAAAATACTTTTACTGGAACGAAAAACAAAAATTTGATTCTAATTATTGACTTCTAATTTTCCTCTATGTATTTGACTCTCAATATGGCAATATGTTTTGTTTTTCCCAATAGCGTGTTTTATGTGTGTTTTCAACTGCCTTTTTGCCTTTTCAATAGTTTGACTAAAATGTCAAATCTCCCAGAAAGAAAAGTCTTTTTTCTTCTATTAAACTTTAAACAGCTCTTAATTTCCTGAAAGAAGCTGAATTTGAATAACACATCAGCGTTACTTTACCTTTGCGACTTGTTTCCCAAGAGCATTATTATCTTGTTACATTTCCATTTCATCTTCCAGAAGAACCATAGCCCAAGAATGTTTTATTTTTTATTTTTTCCATAATACCTTTTTAACAAACACCTTACATGTTGCTTTAAGTGCAGCTTCATCATTCAATAACAAATGGCACAATTTTAGTGACATTATGAGGAACATTATGTAGAAATCTGGGACTAGTTCCCGAAGATAAATCCTAACCGTGAGCATAAAATGTTCATTCCCAAAAGTGCAGTCAGCTTCTCTTGAGTCTTCGCGGCATACTGATTTTCCCTTCGCACTTCACCCTGCGTTCTGATGCAGGACGCTATGCATAAATCAATATCCCACTCAGACATGAGAATAGTTTTAAACAAGGGCCTTGATGAGCAATTTTGAGCACAAGCACTACCTCTTCTTACGGATGACATGCTGGAACATGCTGACTGTCTTTACACAGACTGACAAGAGAGAGAGACACTTGGACACAGACAGATGCTTCTTGAGAATGTCCAGAAAACCACTAGTGTTTCCACTTGTCTTCTCCCTGTTTCTCTGAAGAGACACAATCGCTTTACATGATGAACAGATTTAATTTAGGCTTTTATTCACATATAAACAGGGCCTGACATTAACACCCGCCAACACGCCAAATGTGGGTAGATTTTAGCTGTGGCAGGTAAGACAGCCACTCCCACTAGCCACTTTGGCGGGTTGAATATAATTTCAGCCTACAGTCAAATGAAAGGTAACTAAGCTCGTCGTAGCACAAAATTACAATCCAATCACAATTCGTTATCGATTAACTTGCAGTTAGTGAAGGCAGGATCGGCGGAATCACGTTGAATGACACACAACAGAAGCGCTCTCTCGCGTGCACTATCAGATCTCCTTGCGCCTGAATAGTCAAATACACGCACACACAAATGTCAAAATGTCCATCGTGTGGAGTATCTCGTGTGAATACACGGTTATGGCTTAAGTGTACGTAAACAGGTTGGTAAAAACTGGATATGTGTCAGTATATTACATACATGCATTCAGCAGCCCAATTAAATACCTGTCTGTCATTAATGTTAATCAAACAACAAAAGATGTTAAATGTTAAATAAACCTACTGTATCTGAAAAAAAAGAGTTTAGGCTGTTTAATTTACTATTGTGTTTGTAATTTGCTTCTTTGTTCTTTTTATATAGCCTAACAAAAATAACTTATACAATTATAAAATTTATCATATTATGGTCATATTACCCACCCCTTGCCCACACGTACATACCAGCTGATATACCATGTAGGCCTAGTCTTGATTTTGGTGGTCAATCTGCATTTGAATGTTTGAAAGGGTTTTAAATCTAGCTAATCAAGTAAAATGACTCAAAATCAAGTAATTTTAGCATGTCAAAGTCAACTTTAATCATATAAAATGTAATTTCCCAACAGCAAAATTGTGGCCAGTGAAAATGCTGAGTGGCTAGTAACTTTGGAAAACCACTAGCCACAGTGGCTAGTGAGCAAAAAAGTTAATGTCAAGCCCTGCATATAAACATTCATCAACTCACACATCAGTTGTGGTAAACGGAAGATCAAGCATGTTTGCTTGACGCTAGAAACAATAAGGTTCATTCTTGTGTGTTACGCAGCACGTTTGAGCTTCAGCAAGAACCAATGAGGTTCATTCTCATGTGTTACGCAGCACGTTTGAGCTTCAGCAAGAACCAATGAGGTTCATTCTCATGTGTTACGCAGCACGTTTGAGCTTCAGCAAGAACCAATGAGGTTCATTCTCGTGTGTTACGCAGCGCATTTGAGCTTCCGCAAGAACCAATGAGGTTCTTCTGTTTATATTCATTGATCAATGTTTATATGTGACTAAACGCCTAAATTCAATCTGTTTATCATATAAAGTGATTGTGTCTCATCAGAAAATTTGGATTAAACCACTCTATTTGTATGGATTATTTTTTTTACGATCTCTTTAGGAACTTTTTGAAGCATGAAAGTGTTAGTTGCGTAGACTGTCAATGGAGGAACAGAAATCTCTCAGATTCCATTAAAAATATCTTCATTTGTGTTCCGAAGATGAACGAAAGTCTTACGAGTTTGGAACAGCCAGTTATTCTACTTTGAAATGTGCGTTCCGTGTCAGAATGTCTGTTTTTGTTTTGGTCTGTGTGATCCCGCCCACTGCCAATTTACCTAATAGTATTTTCGACACTCCGGGTTGCCAGTTGGTGGAAAACACAGCAATGGAATGGAAGCCAGCAAACAACCGCATATTCTAAACAACCTCAAAAGTCTCTGAATCCATCTAAAAAGCTCTATGACCAGAGGTACATTAAAACATGGATAAATCAACTTAACTCATTGCCTTCCATTGTCAATTGTGCTCACTCCTGTTGCGTGTCCTCAATCTGGCAACCCATGTAAGCGTCGAGTCTGATGAGGAGGGGTGGGAAAAAACTCTCTCCAATATTTTGAATTTGGATTGCAGTATCATTTCAAATGCTAGCTGTCAATATTACATACTGTACACTGCACCTTTAACATTCTTAAATTCACTTAAAAAAAGGATATTAAGTCTTTTAAAAAGTCTATTAAAAGATATTAAGTCTTGTTTTCTGGAAAAAAAAAACACATCAAAATTAAGTAAGTTTATGCTTAAAATAATAGGAAAAAAAAAACATCTGCCAGTGGGGTAAGGATAATAAACTTAATTCAAATAGAAAACAAGATTATTTTTTATTGTTTTAAACATAAACCCACATAATTTTGATTAATTTTTCAGCAAGACTTAATATCTTAAATCATTTTGCTTCTCAAGTAAATGTATCTTGACTTAAGAATATTTAGATATTTGTACTGGAAGACAGAAATACCAAGTAAAATATTTAAAAAAAAAAAAAAAAAAAAAAAAAGAACAGTTCTTTTTTATTGCAGTGTTCAAGAAATATGATTTTAAAGGGTCAGTTCCCTGAAAAATGAAAATTCTGTCATTAATTACTCACGCTCATGTCGTTTCAAACCCATAAGACCTTTGTTCAGAACCTGGCGTAGGACCTGGAAGTGCTGAACGCAAACAGCGTATGAGAATGACACAGAAGAGAAGATATTGTTGAATAAAGTCGTTATTTTTGTTTTGTTTTTGCGCACAAATGTATTCTTGTCGCTTCATAACATTAAGGTTGAACCACTGCAGTCACGTCGACTGTTTTAACGATGTCTTTACTACCTTTCTGGACCTTGAAAGTGGTGGTTAAATTGCTGTCAATGGACGAGTCATATACCTCTCGGATTTCATCAAAAATATCTAAATTTGTGTTCTGAAGATGAACGAAGGTCATACAGGTGTGGAATGACATGAGGGTGAGTAATTAATGTCAGAATTTTCATTTTTGGGTGAACTAACCCTTTAACTTTTCTGTTTTAAATGCTAAAATCCTAAAACTCTTGATCCATTTCCTGGTTTACAAACAAACAAACAAACACATTTCCAGTGAATCTCAGACTTTAGGACCCCACCTCACTGTATGTATTTCTATTCAAATGTGATTTCATGATTAAAATATGATGAGTTATAATCAAAAGTAATATTTAAATCAGTAGAGTATAATACAGCTCCTGTGGTTTGATTGCTTTAATATAGGTAGCTTGATAAGCAGCATATTTTCACAGCAGGGATCTAAGATCATTATGGAAATGCAAAAAAGTATTGTTTTTCACTGTGTGTGAGTTTGCATATGAGAGAAGAAGAATAAAAAGCGGAAATGTCTGTATTGTGCGTGTACATCTCAGCATATGTGCAGCGCAAGTGAACATCCTTGTATTTGACAGGCGGGGGGCCAAAATGAATGATGTGAGTGAAAACTGTGCTTATTCATGTGATAAATCATTGTTTAGCAAGTTGCTATAAGGGTGAGATAACACTTGACACAATTATTGAAATGGAATGCACGGCCACTCTCTCTCTTGGCCGATAATTCCAGACACGCTGCCATTTACGTAAAGGTAATTCCACACTATCTGCTACTGAACCTAAACTTCTGTCGCTGCCCTACTTAAATAAAGTGCACCATTTTTAGGCTGCACGACTGCAAATGTTGTTACTAACAAGCCGAATAAATAAGATCAACTGCACAAGACATTTAAAGACACACTGTTTCTTGTTTTGTGTCGTGTTGGGGCAAACTTTATATAACTAATCACACACTAGGTGCATCGGTTACAACATCATTTTTTCCTTCCTGACTCTCTCTCAGCTTGCTCCCTTTTTGCCTCCCTGTGGTTGCGATTCCAAAATTCATTCTTAAACACGCTGACATGTCAACAAACAATTCTGAGGCAAAAAAAAAGAAGCTAGAGCAGTGGTTGAAGAGCAGTTTTGATATTTTCAGACTTAAAACATGCAAGACTGATGAGTTTGAGTCTTGTGGTGTGCATTTGGCTTTATAAACGCAACTATTATAAAGCACAAAATTTTGTTGGAATGGCTGGAATGATAAAACATCAGAATCATTTTGAATTTCAAAATCCAACTGAGCTGTAATGATTATAAATTCCAACCGATAAATTTTCAAATTATGAAACACTAATTTCACAGTCCGAATAACACTGATGGAAGTTTTTCAAGGTCACTTTTGGTTTTTATTGCTCTGAACCTAAGAGCTAAGGATCTGGAATAGTAAATAAATGCCAACCAAGAAATATATGAACAGAATAAGATTTGTAAAGGTGTAAATCAAGTTGTACTGTAAGTAAACAAAAACACATTTTGCAGCATTTTTTACATACATTGACAAAAGAAAGTGCATTGATTTGAAAATTATGTTTTAGACCAAGTGAATACAATGTCAAATGAAAAAGCAGGAAAGTTCCACCTTCCCCTTCACAATCTTGACATTAACACCTGCCAAATGCGGGTGGATTTCAGCAGTGGCGTGTAACATAGTCACTTCTACTAGCCACTTTGGCGGGTTCAATTTTATTTATAATATGTACTTTTTTTCAATTGGAGTCTTTTAAAAAGACATCTGAAATAATAAACTAATTGCAATGTAGTGTTGTCAAAAATATTGATTTTCCGATACATATCGATACAGAAATACCTGAAACGCTTACAATAGTCATTTTCTGCAGAACAGATACATGATACCAGCTACTCTTTCTCGCTCTCTCATCTCTCCGACAGCGAGTTAACACACAAACCTGAATATTGAGGGCTTAAATTTTGGCAGGGGATTGTACGTTTTGCGCATAATTTTACTCATTCCCGCAGTTTTTGTGCTCAAACCCAAAGTGCGCGCACATAAAGCCACCTCTCAGTACTAAATTGAGTTCTTTTTTGCTGCTTATTGAGCTTAAACAGTCAACAGTCTTGGCGAGAATTCATGTAAACACAGTCAGTTATGTTTTAAGTGAATGTAAACAGTTGAGAAAGAAAACACATGTGTAACAGTTTAGTGGATCCGTGCATCAGGTCTTAAAGTGACAGCAGCCTAATATACCTGCTGCAAAATTATGAGATAATATTAAAAATATCTATATGGCAGTTTTTCCCCATTGTACCAATGTCATAATTGTGGCCAGTGAAAATGCTGAGTGGCTGGTAACTTTGGAAAAGCACTGGCTGGTGAGCAAAAAAGCTAATGTCAAGCCTTATATACACACATGATAGATAGATAGATAGATAGATAGATAGATAGATAGATAGATAGATAGATAGATAGATAGATAGATAGATAGATAGATAGATAGATAGATAGATAGATAGATAGATAGATAGATAGATAGATAGATAGATAGAATTTTTCTTCTTGTTAGTGACAACATTTGCAGTTGTGTAGCCTAAAAATGGGAATGTGAAAAATATTACTTATCATTATGAGTAATCATTTCTGAGTGATCATTAGTCCTCAATGTTCTCAAAAAATATAGAAACAGAATCCAAAGATGCAAACTGTGTTGCTTTTTTGTGTTGCTATTCTTTTTTCTGACACAGTTTTTATGATTTGAACATCTTTTCTTTTCTTAACAAATGTAACTTTTTTCTTTTCTTCTACAATAAAGCTATGCTGAGATGTTTGACAACAGGCTGTACAACCAAAAACTGACATATTTGCAAAAAAAAAAAAAAAAAAAAGTTAACACAAAATAACTCAAAATCCTGGACTTGAATCATACTAATGGGCTTAAATCCTGACAATCAACTGCACTGTATTTTTAGTTTCCTTTCAGGGAGATAGTTTGCTCTGCTTCTATCGAGTTGCATCAGTTCCTGAGGTTTCCCTGTGAGCACAGCCACACATACCATGTGCTTTATTTTTTTCAAAACACCCCTTGTGCTTTGTGTACCCCAATCAAAGTCTGTTCTCACCACTTCTGTATGATTAGGAATGATTAAGGTCTGAGTCTCGATGGCTTTGCTCCTCATGGCCCACCGGGGCTCTTGAGACACCCACAGTTATGGCGCTGACCTTCTATGTTCCTCATCTGTACGGGAATTGACAATTTCCACCCCACATGTTATCAAGACTGCAATTTACAAATGCATTCTAGTGTGAAAAGCGAGTGATAGAAATCAGTATGTACAGAATGCAGTGCGTACAGTACGACTGCTGGTAATATGACTGGCGAGTGCGTTCTCCTTGGGGCGGGTTTCCAAAGGCCGCCGAAGACACATTTAAAGGAGAACTGCAATCAGTGCAGGTCTCAACCCCATCTCAACTTTCTCATAATGAGATGTCGAAACCGAGCCATTGGGACTTCACACAGCCATTTTTTTCTTGTACAGAGATGGACATATTGATAGACATGCATAGACCAGAGGCACAGCTACAACAATGAAATAAGCTTATGTCGTTACGGAAAATGCCAGTGCTGTAAAATGGAAGGATTATTGGTTCTGTTACACTTACTTGATGAGATGAAAATGATGTTTGATTATGGTCAGTGAATTATATGCTGACAACAGTACAGTAGCTGTAGTGCTGCATGCGGGCAGTCAATATTTATATCTTTTGGCTGATCAAACTGAACAGCCAACTTGATGCCTTCTCTGTTTTATTGATCAGTATTATGGAGGAAATATTAATCTTGAAAGTAGTATTTCATTTTACTTTGCATCACATGCAAAACAACGTCAAGTTGGAGTTGAGAACTCAAGTACAGGTTGTTTAATTAGAGGGTAAAAAATAGAATTGAAAATCAAAAGAGACCAAAAAGTTCGACTTAATACGAAAACTCATGAAAAAGGAGCAGGTTATGTAAACAATAACACAACAAGAATCACCAGAAAACAATCAAGCTACGAAAAAATGAACAAAACTTCAAAATAAAAGTTAACAAGTGTATTACATGAGATCTCAACAATGACTCAGATCAGTTTTATTTTACTGTCATGTACTATATTGATAGACTAGCTGATACTAAACATACTGATGAATTCTTTTTTTCAGTGTATTTTTTGGAAATTAAAAAAGTTGGATGTTTAATATTAGGTGTGCATTATCTTCTACAAAACCCTAGTCACACAGAATTATAAATCAGAAGCGAGTCCTGTCTGCAAGACACTTTGTCAAGCTCAAACATTGACAGAAGAGGCGCCTCTGTCTGTCCATGATAACATCACAGCCGTCCGTGATCAGTGCCATGTTGGAATAAAATATTTCCCCTTCTCCAGACTGAAAGGAGGATGTTTGGGAATGTGAGCGCAGGCTTACTGATCTCAGTCCTTAGAATCAATCAAGACAGCATTGCCCAGCGGATAATATGGGACGTGTTGTAACCCGATCGATATTTGGCCCTGCCGCACTGCATATAAATCTCCTATGCTGGATATTGATGAATTAACCTTAAATAACCTTAACTAGATATATGTAGAGATCTCCGTGGATGCTGATAGATTTATAACTTGTCAAAGATGAATGCTGAATCGATAGAGGAGAATAACTTGGTTTCGTTTGTTGATCCCTTTGCTGGAAATTGATTTCATACACTCTCGTTTCAAAAGTACAAGAGGAAATCCTGTTTAAAGTAACTGTAAACCCAGCATTACACAACTTGCTAGTGATTTAAATTGATAATACACCCCCCAAAAGAAAATACTATCATTATTTACCACCCTTGTGCTATTCCAGTGGTTCTTGAAGAACTTAAACAGCAAAAACTCATCATAAATTTATCATGAAAGTGGTATGGCTAATGGTGTTTTGCCGTTTTTTGAGGCGCCATTTTGACTCATTCAACAGATGAGTCAAATGGACTACTTTTATGATATCTTTATGATGTTTTTGGTCCATTTTTGCAGCTTGACAGCTTTTTGTGCTTCACAGGAAATCTAAAGTTGGGTTTAGTTGGGGAGTAAATATTGTCAAAATTTAGAGTGAACTATTCCACTAATCACTGCTTAGGGTGGCCCAGTATTGTTGCACAACATTGTTGCAGACTCACTGTAGTTTTGACCTATGATAAAGATTGTTTCAGTCACTCAGTATGTGTTTTTAATCATTTTAAAATGGTGTAATATTTATGAATTTGATTGTGTACTTATCCATTTCACTGCGAGTGAAATGGATAAGTCTGATTGGCTGTGATTCTGATTGATTTTGTCGCATCTCGTAGTCACATCGCATCTAGTGTGGACAGACAAATTTCTTTGCCGCTGGAATCTTATCGCATCGCGTTTGGTTTGGACGTAGTGTAATACTAACCATCTAGAATTGTATTGTGGTTTATCGTTAAACCAGTAATTGTTTCATCCACAGCACAAACATCTATTAAAATGCTTTAGATGAAAATGAGTGGTGTTGTATATGGACCCCACAGCTTGTATGTGCTTGATTGATCACTGGCTCTCTGTTTCTCTGGCCTCGCCGCATTAATGGCCTTCCTCGCACCCTCCAATTACTCTCAGGGAAATTATTTGAGCCACTCCTGATGTCTAAGAGCCACTGGAAATTTCTGAACTGGATCCTGTCCAACTTAATGCATAAATTAACAGAGCCTCACCATGCAGGAGGAAGAGGAGTTATTCATCACTCGAGCACCAAAGGCTACTCATGTTACAGTAACCAGCAGAATCTTACAACCTGAGGTGCATCATAAACCTCTGTGTTGCATGTTTACGGAATACTGTCACTTAAAAACTGAAGGAGCGAGGATGCAAGGCTGGATGGCTTCGGAAAGAGGATTAAGGGCGGAATGCTCTGTAGCGGAGCGCAGGGGTGGGGAATGGAGCACTGATGCGGAGAGATAGAGGAAGGAGAGTGAGAGGGAAGATATGTATAAAGGCATGAAGTGTTGACGGATAGGCAGAACTATTTTTTGGCTTCAGAGCTATTGATGAGGAAGGAGGCACAGCAAACTTCCTCACACAAAAAGCTTTGCAATATGCGCATTGTTACAAATATATGACTACTTTGGAAAGTGAAAATAATGTTGAAAATAAGGATGAACCAGTGGCAGTCCTGGGGAAAGGAAAGGAAAGGAAAGGAAAGGAAAGGAAAGGAAAGGAAAGGAAAGGAAAGGAAAGGAAAGGAAAGGAAAGGAAAGGAAAGGAAAGGAAAGGAAAGGAAAGGAAAGGAAAGGAAAGGAAAGGACAGGACAGGAAAGGAAAGGAAAGGAAAGGAAAGGAAAGGAAAGGAAAGGAAAGGAAAGGAAAGGAAAGGAAAGGAAAGGAACAGACAGGTCAGGAAAGGAAAGGAAATAATAATAAGTGTAAGGCTTATATATACAGAAAAAACTAACTTAGCATTAACTTTTGTCAGTTTAGCTCCTTATGTTGCAAGGTTGCGTGTTAACATTTTACAGATTTTTATGGTGCATGTACTTAAATATTTGTCTTAAGTTTTTCTTTATAGGTTCATTTTTACTAAATAAATAAACAAATAAATAAATCTTTGAAGGTTTCCCTGTTCAAGTGAGGCAAACAAAAAGGAAAGCTGTCAAGAAAATAAGCCAGCGTAACATAATGACATTTGGATATCCTGAAGATGAGTTTATTACTGAAAAAAGCAAATACTTGACAGCTTTACCCACAATGCAATTCATCTCTTCTGTTTAGCCTTATCAGCATTCGGAATTAGCAAACCTCATCAAGTTCACTGTCTGCGTATTTACAGAGAGTAATTAATCATATGCTAATATATTGACTTGGCTTGGAGAAAAATAAATTGTGAGCTAAGCTGGACCTGATTAAAACCTGCCAGAGACTTCATGGAGAAGGAAACACGAAGGAGCAGAACGTCGGAAGTGTTCATTGTACCGTAACACTTACGCCTTCAGCTGTCATTACACCGATACCTGCATGATTCTCCTGCCAAAATATTTTCTATGCATTTACTTAGTTAATTTATGTATTGCTTTTACATTTGGCACACTTTTTATTGCCTTTTTTCCCTATCAAATATTTAAATAATCATCAAAAATTAGGTATAGTAAGAAAGATTAAACACTCAAATTTCATCCTGTGGAAACCGTTTTGAAATCGGACATTGTGTTACCATGGAAATGGTACATTTTAGTGGGCTAAATTTTCCAAATTTGGAACACAACTTATTTAGATATATGGCTTTGATTGTCCAGCGATTTTCATTTTTTAAAGCTGCTTTCACTTCTGCAATATAGTTTGCGGAGTGTCTCTTTTAAAAAGAGACCAACCTTACATCTGTTTTTCAAAGAATTCATGAATTACAACCATTTAAGTTCAGATCTATAGTCAAAAAGGTGACAGTTAACAGGTTGGGTAACACTTTATGTTACAGTGTCCTTACATGTTACATATAATTACTATAAATTGTACATAATTACATGCTAACCCTAAACCACAACCTATTCCTAACCCATACATAGTTAATTATTATTACTCAGTACTTAAATGTATCTGTATACTGTAACACGGACACATTAAAATTAAGTGTAACCACAGTTTGAATAAATATGTAAATATTAGTATTATTTGAAATAAAATATTTCAGTTGAATGAAGATACATTTTAAAACAGATGAGCTCTTCTCCTGAGCTATTAGATCCTTCCTCCTCTCCTCTTTTCTGTCTGCAGTATCCATGAGCCTGGAGACATCATACAAGTTCTGCCGCTGCGGCTGTCTTGTTCAGCACATGTACAACACAGCTGCACCATCTTGTGAGGCTGAGTGAGTGCGTGTGCCTCTTCATCTGCTCTCCTTCTCTAGTCATTCCCATCTGAGTCAGGTGGCAGGCGATGCTGCGTTTTAGGATTGATGTTCAGAAATAGAGTCAGAATCCGAGGGAAGCATGCATCCGTCAGGGTCCATCAGAGAACACTCTCTCATTGCTTTAAAGATCCCTTCCCTTCCATTTCCTGTCATGCCAGACTGTATGCGACATGAAAATAGCACGAAAATCCAGAGTGTTCTGGCTGAACATTGATGCTTGGTCATCTAGTGGTGTCATGCAGGGCCGCACTATAGTATGTGATGGTGGGAATCAGCAATTCTGCGCTCTCATCAAGTGGATGCTGGAGGCAGTGTGATTATGAAAGAGAGTGCGGATGTGAGAGTCATTTCAGGGGAAATTGAGGCTTGGAAAAGAACCGCAAAAAGTCTGAGATGTTATAGAAGTAAGTTTTTAGTATGGTTACCTCAGCTGAAATATATATTTATATACAGATGTCAGAAAAAGTCGCTTATGCCACAAATGAAAAATGTATGGATGTCTTTGCATTATATAACAAGGGCCATTTATATTGTGACTTATTCACGATACAGCACTAAGCCTCGAGTACCTTATTGCTTTTATAAAACGGTTACCACACAATACAAATATTAAAGCCAAAAACATGTATTAATGCAACTTTCATGAAGTAAACTTTCACTAAAAGCCTTCCTTCTGCCGGAAAAAAATAGTCCCTGACCGTGAACAGCAACAGAAGGTACATTATAATGCCATTAGATGGCGGCAAAGACTGTCTTTATAAGAGCGTCAGTCAGTAGCGAAGACTTTTACATTGAAAAGACGGAACACGGATCAAGACGCAACTGACAAATGCTTTAACTAGCGCTGTCAGTCACGGGAAAACCCCTTAACTGTTAAAAGGACAAGATAATACATCGGACATTTAAACAGATTTTTTATTATGAACATAGGACTGACCTGAAAGAAAATGCTAGATCTGAATGCAGGTAATAAACTCGCTCACTCGATCTCTTTCTCACAATACTCTTCTAGTTCTACATAATACAGTAAGCTTCAATGAACAGTTTACGTTGCTAAGAGTGGTTGCTAAGGGTGTTGTGTAGTGATACACAGAATCGTTGAGTGAAGCGGTCATAGCTTATTCACGATAAAACACTTTTAAAAAAAAAAACTTTTTTATTTTATTGAATGAATTCAGTACTAAATAATGGTAAGCATTCTTGAACAAAATCAGCAGTCTAAGCAAGAATCATTGTATGAACTGAATTGCTGTGCTGATCTGATATCAGTGTTGCTATATTCCCCTACTGATTGTCAGTGGAGAAATCAAGACCTGGGTCATTTTGATCACATACCTTCAGCATGTATTTCCCAGTATTAACCTTGTGACCTCGTATAAAATTTCAGCACATTATTCCATAAATTAATCTCCAGAGGACAGAAATAATGAGCAGACTTTTAGTATGCAGGAAAAACGTAAAATAGGGACCAATTAACGCTCGTCTAAAGCACAGACATATAAAAAGACATAAATAGAAAGAATTCTATCACGAACAGTTCTTTGACAGTCATTTTGAATGCTGTACCTTTACATAATGTTGTGAATTTTTTAGCATTAAAAGATCCACTCGGCTTAATTATTTGCAACAATGAAGTTGTGCATTGCAATCGGAGATAAACTGAAGCATTGCTATCTCAGCATTCAGAAAGTTTTACGGCATAATTTGTTGACACGCACTTAAAGTCCCATTTTGCATTTTGTGTCGTTCTGTGCGACTGGATGATTCTGGGTCTGTGCCAGAGCTCTGGACTTTAAGAGGGTTTTTTCTCACACGTTTTTATCAAGATAATGCTTCTTTTGAGTGACTGCCATCTACATTGATGCAATCAATATAGATAATGTATCCTTGAGCATCAGGGCTCACTAAATCAGAGTGAGCATTCATTCAAATGTCTCTTGGCAGATATGATAGCTGCTGTTATATAAGTTAGCAATTCAAAATCACTGTTCTCGAAAAACCTGACCCAGCACTGTAATTATATTGCACTGCCCTATTAGTGACCCAGCCATTTTTCACCAGGATTGAGATATTGAATAGTCTGACCATAAGATTGTGCTCTGCATATTAGAAAACATGCTTGACTATCCTGTGAACCCGTTTAAAACACACAATCTATGATAAAGATGCACAGACAGACTCTACGCACCCAAAACACCTCTCTTCTCTTTTGCCCTTTTTTATTCCATTCGCTTCAATGCCACGACGGCAAATTTCTCCGCTCTGTGAAATTCTTCTGATGGAGCTGTATTCGGTGCCATTTCGCTAAGACTCAGATGTGACCGGCGCATAGCAGGTACCTCATTATTTGTCAATGACCACGGTAAAACACCAAGGTCAGAACTCAGCAGATCTTGCTCCTAGCAGGCTTAGTATTCCATTTAGATGCAATTTTCAATTCCCTGCTCTATATTACTGTGCAGATGTCAACCATTCATATCTCATCTGTCCAACTCTCATCCGTTTTACTTCCACCGCCAAGGTCCAACAAGTATTTGACAGAGTGCAAAGAGTGCAGTGCTTGGTTTGTTGCTAAACCTAGTGAGCTGCCTACAGATACAGTATTTCTTGGCATCATAGGAACGTTCCCAACACCTTTTTTAAAGGGAACCTTTAATATCCCCTTTACAAGATGTAATATAAGCCTCTGGTGCCCTCAGAACGTGTCTGTGAAGTTTCAGCTCAAAATACCCCACAGATCATTTATTATAGCTTGTGAAATTTGCCCCTATTTGGGTGTGAACAAAAACACACCGTTTTTGAGTGTGTCCCTTTAAATGCAAATGAGCTGCTGCTCCCGCCCGCTTTCCAGAAGAGGGCGGAGCTTTAACAGCTCGCGCTTCGGTTGCTCAACAACAACAAAGCTGGAGAATCTCACGCAGCCAAAATGAGGACTGTCAGTAACGGTGTTCAGCCTTACATTGTTCAAACTGGAGTCGGACACTGATGGAGAAACTCAGGAAGAAGTTACAACTTTTAGAAGGCAACTGGACGTTTCTGAATGGTTAGTGGATAAATTTATGTAGTTGCTGTGGAGTTGATTCAACTCATCGACTAGCATGTGCCGTCATGTTAATCTTTTGTGCAAATCCAGCGTTGAATTGACCCTCGTTTCTGAAGCAGTCCGGCGTAAAATGACGGCATGGCAACAACACTCTACAACAGGGGTGTCCAAACTACGGCCCGCGGGCCAAATGCGGCCCGGGGATGAATTTCAAACAGCCCGCAGCTTGTCTATTAAAATGTATTATATGTGGCCCGCCACGCATAATTTTCAAATCGTGCAGTTTCACAATGTCAACACAAGGGGGCAGTACTAGATTTTAGGCCAGGGAAATGCGCCAAAAGCGGAACGAAACAGCGCTACTTTTGCGCGATGCGCGACTCACGAGCTCACAAGTGTGTTTACTTGCTGAGTGTCTTGATCACACGACCACTAAACAGCCAGTGAGAAGTGTTCGAGTTCAGCGTAGAGGTCTCAGGTACAAGCTGCAAGTCTCTCTGTGATTTAATTCAGCGCTGACTTTATCAACAACACTAACGTGCAAATCAGGAGAAACATTGAGCCAATCCAGTTAGAATATTTTTCAACCAACAATTCAACAGCATTTATCATGGATTTACTGTGGTAACACTAACTGTAACTGTGGTATTTTGTCAGAAATGTAGGTTAATATCTCATTTTATTTAATTTTTAACGTAAACATGTATTAAATGAGTAATAAAGGCCAAATTACAGACTATTTTTTGTCATAAACTTGCAGTTTTGTGCATTCGTATTTATATTAAATGTGTTATAGACTAAATACCATAAAGCCATTCTGTATATATATATATATATAAATATATATATATATATATATATTTTTTTTTTTTTTACCATGTAGTCAGGTACCATGTGTGGTTTTACCACACCCTTTAAAAATGAGGTTGTTAAAAGTTTTACAGATATTTTTTTGTGTGTTAAATTTACCTCTGTGTCTTATCTCAAGCTACTCTACTGTCAGCTCAAGCTTTTGTCAAATCTGTCATGTTTTCAAGAAACAAAACATGTGTATATATATATATAAAATTGAGAAGGAACCGGCCCCCAGATGTGTCCACAACATCGAATCTGGCCCCCTTTTAAAAAAGTTTGGACACCCCTGCTCTACTACAACAACTCTTCCTCTTCTTTAAAGCAGCCCAACATGGCCTTACCTCCTTTGTTGTGTGTTCCCGGGGGAAGGGTTTATGTAAATTTTAGGGTTAGTGATGTCAGCACAGGCACAGCTGAAAGGTTTGTTTGAGCTGCGTCCTCTACTATACAGGCGTGAATTTCGTTCAGCCTGAGGTTTATTTTGTGAGAAAAGGCCTTTATATTTGACAAAATATACCTTTTTTTGTTAGTAAAAAAAATAACACAAAAGTAACGAAGCACATTACTTTACATAAAAAGTAACTAAGTAACACGATTAATTACTTTTGTAGAGAGTAACACTATATTGTCATGCATTACTTTTGAAAGTAACTTTCCCAAACACTGTTTGGGAATGCTAATGGATAACTCCTTCCATGTATTATAGACCTCTCTGGATCTCAGCAAACCCAAAAGTTTGAAAAGATTGACAGGCAAAAAATCTTTCTGATTCCGTTGTTTTCTGATTAGCTAAACAAGTGCAGATCACTCCACTGACTCTTTTTTGACTATTTTTAGAGTCTAGGGCTGTCAAGCGACAAGAGTGATCTCTATTTCAGGGATGTCTGTCAGTTAGCAGGGATTTTATATGCATTCTATTCTATAATAAAGCAAAAATACTTTACAACACCTTTTACATAAACAGATAATATGAATTCCTGCACAGCCCTGCACAAATCCACCATGTTCATGATTCTTTGTCAATTCTTTGTCTTAAGAATGAAGATTTTCATCCAAATCAACAGCTGTGACTCTCCACTCATAATTTTCGTTCAGCTTGAATCGTCATCTCATTTACGTTCACATCTGGTTTTTAACGGCTTGTCTTTGAATTCCTAAACTGCCTGGCACAATTGAAAATTCTGGAAGATATTGCATTGTAAAACATCTCTATTCCAAACCCTCAAACATGACCCTGAGAAGAAAGCTATAAAACTTCTCAGAAGAGTAAAGACACGCTTTTGAAAGGGTTTTGCATTCATTCTTCAGAACATTAACATGGGAAGAAGAAGAATAAGAAAAAAAAAGTTAAAGGAAGCATACATCAATAGCTATAATGTCCATGCCCATGGCAACAGGAACGAGTTGAGATGGTCAAGGTTGAATAAATAGTGTTTAATGTGATGCAATAAAAGTATTTATGTATAAACAGATGGCCTAGTGCACATGTACATCTCAGGAGAAGCTGCAGAGGTAGTTATGCAGGCCCTTAAATGAATGCACTGTCAGTGAAAAATTAAGTCAAGCCCCTGAAACCATAACAAAGAAGAAGATAGATTTCAAGAGAGGGTCCTTGGGTGTATTTCAAGCACATCAGCACAACACCTGCGGCCTATGACAGGTTTAAAGTGGGAAAACTATTTAGCATGTATCGGAATTTGCTGCATACACATACTGGTAAAAATTCAGGATAATGCATGTCCTTGATGAAATGTATTACTTATAATAATAATCGTCAAGAATAGTATGTTCAAATGCAGCATAGCCTAATGCAAGTGTACGAATGGCACAGAGATCTAAACTTAGGTGGTAAACCCGGTTATGATGGCTTAATTTAAAATCTAAATCGGAAACTTTACCTAAAGTTATGGTCAGTGAGACCACAATAACTCATAATCTTAGTTACTCTAACGCTAAAGCTTCTCATAGCCACTAATAACTCTAAATCAAATAAACTAGCCCAAAGCCTAATGGGTAATTATTGAAACAGCCACATGTGTGTACTTTTACTTTTCAGAATGCCGGTTGGAGTTGAATGTTAATTGCAAGCGACCTCATAACAGCTGTCTAAAAAGACATCAACCACTGTTCTATAATAAAGATAGTTCTAGAATGTGTAATTGTAATGTACTGTCATAGTAACACTGAGTCACAACCACAATGTGTTACTATCATCAATACAGCATACAACTGCACACAAATCACACAAATTTGCGACTACATTTCCAGAAAAACATACACTGAAAAACATTTGGTGTAGGATCTAAACCAAAATAAATAAATAAAATAAAAAAAAAAATCACTCAGAATTTCACTCATAAATAATTACAAAGAAACAGCAAGTAACACATTGAATTAAACATGAAATTGTGAGACTGAAATAGTTGGTATTTTCTTGTAAAATGTACTCCAATAATATTTATTTACAACAGTGTATTAGTGCTAGCAAGGCAGCAAAATGTGTTTTTTTTTTTTTTTTTTTTTTCTTGTTCTCTGTAAACGCATCAGAGCCGCTTTACCCTTGTCATGACACTCAGCGCACACCTGATTTCTGTCAGCTGCACAAGAATCAATGTACAATGCAACAGCATCTTTGGAGTCTCTACATGATGATTAATGCAGTTAAAGTCGTCATGAAATAAAAATGTACCCTATTTACTTTGTTAGCGCATATTACTAGTCTTGTGGTAAACAATTAATCCGTGCAAGTTAATACACAGAAAAAATTTGTTTGTCGTGGTAATCTTTAATCAAAATCTGAAAAGTTACTTCCGGTGTGGAATGCCGTTTCTTCCTACCTCACGTTGTGTCAATCACATTTACACACTGCCTCCGAAACTTTCGTCCGTCATAAAAAAATTCGGATCAGGTTCGATTTTCTGTGTTTTTCGCATCCGTGCCACACATTTTGAGAGACGTTTTGACAATTCAGAGCCACCGTACAAGCGAATGCCAAAATCCCGAATGCCATCTGACAAGTTGATCCACGTCTTCTACAGCATAAAGCAGTAGCACTGTATGACAAACAAAGTGCGGAAAGAGACAGAATATAAAGATAGATTGTGCCAGTATCGCTAGCAAAGCATCGAACTGAGGCACTGACATCCTGAAGTAAACTTTGAATCGCTCGGGATAATCACGCAGCTCCTTGATGAGGTGGAACTCTCCTTCCTCTCTACGCAATCTCGGGATTGGATGGACCCAATATTTCCTCTTTCTTTTTGTCTTTTTAAGAAGAGAGAGGACAACTAAATCATGCTCACTGCTTGAAGACTTCATTTTGTATTATTTTGCGAATTTTTTCGCAACGGATTCATTAATACACATCGGACTCAGTGTGCAAGGTCTCTGTGCGTGATGAATTTTTAGGATCACGAAAACGAAAAAACGCATACGAAAATTTCGGACTCAGTGTGTAAAGGCCTTTAGTGTGTTATTAACGAGAGATGGAGAAGAGGAGCGCTAAAGTAAAACCCTGCCCTCTATTCAATATTCCATTTCACTTGGAAATACGTCACAATACTGCAGAAAAGTCGTTTGCAACTTCCGGTTCACGGGGACTTTAAAGACCACATTCACAATCACAATCACAAATAAGTCTAAAAATAGACCAGTGGTTCTCAACCAAGGGGCAAGGGCACACTAGGGGGCTGCAGAATGACTTAAAATAGTATTAATAAACTGTTATTAATTTATCAAAATAACATAACTCTAAATTAAAAAAAAAAAAAAAACCCGCACATGAAATAAAGAGGTAAACAGAACGTAGATTTCTTTGGAAGTCGAACATTTACAAAAACTAAAAATAAATAAATAATAATAATAAAAAAATACACCTAGTGCAAATAGTACAAACATATAACACCATGTTCTAACAAGGCAATTCCAGCAAATTGTCTGTCCACAATGAACATGAAAATAGGGCGCATGACATGATACAATCACAAAACACAGCCAATCACGGGTGCCGACAAAACACAGCATAACAAAACACAGCCAATCACGGGTAAAAATTTTAAGAGTTTATATCTTTCTATGTAGAGGTGGTAATCTATCCAGACCCAAATGGTTGGGAGTGTTTGTGTTTCATGGACTCTGGTTTATTATTTTAATAAGAGATCTGCAGTAATGGTGCATCTTTTCACTTGTATATACAGCGTCATAATATAGCCAGACCGCTAGGGGGAGCTTAGAGAAACACAAGAATTGAGACGCTCCATTTGTAATTGACTCTTTATCCTTTATTTTTCTTTGCAGGTAAGATTAATCTTCATTATTAAAGGGTCCTTGAACACTTTTCAGTGACACTTTGATGTGTTAAGTGGTTCTTGAGTATTAAAACAGTGTTTTGACTACCCGTGAATGTAGTGTGATTAGAAATGACTGTCGTGAGAGTCCGTGCACAGAACAGGGATCGGTAATGTGTATAGAGAGGAGAATATGTTGTGAAGAGTAATTGTTATTCTGTTGCTTGTATCTTAATGGTTAAACGGATCAGTGAAGAATACTGTAAGTTCAGTGATGCACTGATGTCCACCATTTTATGTGAATTGTATATCAATGTCGTAATAGAGTTAATGAAAACTCAAACGAGGCGTGTATATAGAACAAAAAGAGTCGTGACACATTAGAACATTATAATTGTCATGGTTGATCCAGAGCATGTAATTTATGCTTCAACTGAAAAAGTACAATACATACTCTAAAAGGGTTTAACAGGCAAAGAATAATGCAAGAGTTCAAATTAAGTTTAAAATTGTTTTTGTTGTAATTGAGCAAGTTATGTTTATATGCTTGATAGAAAATGCAAGTGAATGTTTGTGATACTGAGTTTAGAATGCACTTAATACTACGTGCAGAAACGACCAGAGAAACACAAGAATTGAGATGCTCCATTTGTAATTGACTGTATCTTTTATTCTTCTTTGCAGATTCCCATACAAAAAAGCATTCTTCTATTAAATGTGTTACACTGGAAAGATGCCTGTTTCTTTGCAGACCTGTAACAGTCGCAAGTTCCGTCGTTATCAGCATAGTTCAACGAGTTTGTTTTCCGAAACATAGTTCCAACGAACATTCGCAAACAGCATCGCAAAGTTGTGTGGTTGGAACAACAGCTCTCGATCTGTGGTTAGAAGCATGTTTTACGATATGTGGGCTTAATAAATCCTTATCTTGAGCAGGCTGACATTCAGTACAATCTATATCTTTTATTTCAAAAATACACAAATGTCATTTACATATTTTAGTTTGTCAAGAGATTTAAAGCACCATTTTTGAAGAGTGCGCATGTGTATGTGCTCTAGTACGTAAGAACGAGCCTATGATTGAATCTGGAAATGAATGAAAATAACTGAGAAAAATGAGAATTCTCCTCAGATTTATTACGGCATATAAAAGGCATTAATTCGATATCAAACGGATTCATTAAAAGAAGTTATTATTCCACCACTGTGTGACATCTTAACCAACGTGACTGAACGACAAATTTGGGAAACAGAATTTGTTTCGGGAAATTTGTTTTGGGAAACAGTCGTGACTAGCTAGTTGATTTCTCCAACGATGCATCGTACTGTAGTAGTTAAGCAGCGAGTTACGTCATTGTTCGGGAAATGCACCCTAGAATGGTTCTTTAGTTTGTCATGACTTTGTGTATGTTTCTATATGTTTGTCAACATGCTTTTTAAGGTTCTCCTCGTGATATTTAAAAGATTGGTCTTATCATATCTGATTCTAAATTTCTATAAACAGTCTTTCCACACTTAAAAATAAAGATTTTGCAGCAATGCCATAGAACCATTTCTGGTTCCCCAAAGAACCTTTTAATGAACATTTCCTAAAAGAACCATTTTTGTTAGTTTGAAAAACATTTTAATAATCTAAAGAACCTTTTTCCACTATAAAGAACCTTTTGTGCAATGAATGTTATAGGTTCTTCATCTATGCCAATAAAAAACCTTTATTTTTAAGAGTGCATGTCCATTTTTGATGAATAATATACATGAGGAGTGCTACTTTGGTCCAAAGAGTGTTTGGAGTGAATGGTGCTACCGGAAATGATGTCATGGACAGAAAAAGAAATTTGCGGGTTAGGACTAAAACTCTGATTAACATGGTAGAGAGCTTTAATACTAATCAAATATCAGTTGTTAGTAACAGCTGGAACCGTAACTTAAACAAAACGGCTGCACTGCGCCCACCATTATTGTCATCCACACAAAACATGTCACATTACTGAGAATTGTCATACCTTGATTTGATTACATTTCATTTGACGTGCTATTTGGGGAACGCCATCTCACATATTCATCTATCCGTGTCTCTAATTCTTTGTCTCTGCATTTCTCTCACTCCCTCTTTCTTATACAAAAACACACACACAGTCTGTCTGCATCTCCCTAGCCTCTCTATAAAAGGAGCCTTTTTAAGGGGTCTATGTCAGGGAGAATAGGCCCAGGAAGCTTGCCAGAGGCTTACCAATGGAGACAGAGCACTTTAATGCTGCTACTTTAAGCTGAAATCAGCACAAATAGGATGGAGGGAAAGGTGGAGACAAACAGACAAACGAAGAGAGATACTGTGAAACTCAGGAAGACAGGCAGATGGGGAGGTGAAGTCTGATGAGCACTACACAAACTATAAATCTGTCTTGTGAAGAAGAAAAGGATGTCTAGCAGGAGAAAGACATCTGTTAGCATTCATCTCAATGCATGCAATTTGAAAACTATAAATTTATAAAATCTATAAACAAAACTGGTTTCACTTTATTTTGATGGTCCCTTCAACACATTCTGTTGACTATAAGTAATGTTGCACCTAACTCTCATTAGAGTATTAGTATGGTATTAGTAGACTGTTAGTGTTAGAATAAGTTGACATGTACTTGTAAAGTTACTTATAGACAGTAGAATGTCTGTTGGGGGACCATTACAATAAAGAGTTAGGAGATATTAAGCAGACAGTCTACTCTAATAAGAGTTAGTTGACATGTAGTTGCAAAGTTATAGTCAACAGAATGTATTACCCAAAGTGTTACCCAAAAATGAAATGAAGCAACCTTTGGATGTATGACATTCCAAATCTACCAATCAATTGAGCAGTAAATGCCATGTGACTAATCACTCTGGAGCCAGAAAATGACATCATGACAATGTTGATTGCCTGATAGCACCACAAGAACATGCACAGATCTCAGATCCTTCAAGAGAGAGGCAGTGATTTGATATGTACCCATACCCGAGGGAGTGGGCGGCATTATTCATGTATTATTAAACAAACAAAAAGAAAGAAAAAGTAATGTGTTTAAGCAGTTGCTGAACCCGAAGCTGTTTACACAGTCAATGCAAATATCATACTACTGAAAATAATGACATCGTGTGTTTATATATTTGTATATGTGAGTAGTTAAATATTTATGGGCCATTTATTTTACTTTGTTTGCTTTCTGTGACACAGAAATTTCAACATACTGTTATGCATCCTTTTCATTTTGCATTAACTGCAATATAATATAATATAATATAATATAAAGTGATGAAATAAAATGATAGCTTTGTAATCAATTTATTTTAACAACTGCAAACAGCTAAAATAAAATGTAGAAATATAAATACAAAGTTCTGTCATGAAACTCTAGATGGCGCAGGCTAATAGGTCCTTTAACTCAACCTGCTCATAATCACATCATTCTCCAGACACAGCTGATTGGTTCCTGCTGTATCAGTAGCCAATGAGCTCGTGTGCTCAAACTTCAAATACATGGGTAGGATTTGGCTTGGGAGTGCAGTGTGCTTTCAGAAACCCTCCACCTTCCCCAGCTCCACCTGTATAGATCTGCTACGGGTAATTCTTGTATGCTATATTGTACAGCAGCAGCATGTTTTACTTGCTCACAGCAGTGTGTCATGTATGTATTGGCAGTAGCAAGTCCCGTACTTGCTCTACAGCAGCAGCAGCAATAACCTACAGCAGCAGCGTAGCAGATCTATTCCGCCAAGACCAAACATATCAACATTGTCATACCCATTACCATGCCAAACACTCCAAGAGTTGTCATGACAGGACTAATATTCTTAAAGTAACAAAAACACTATTTTGTGCAGTACTGTAAGTCAGCGAAATGTGATTTTATGATCTAACTAAAACTGACTTCCAATTTACAAGAGGGACGCATAAAAAGCAGCGACACAACAGGGCTGTGGCACTTAATAAAGATTTAATGTGTTGTGTTGTATACATACAAAAGTGGTGAAATTGGAGGTGTTCGCCTCTGCACCTGCAACAAAAAGCACAAGCCACAAACAAGGCTGACTAGGCTTGTTTTAAAACGCATATGTAAATGAGGCTGGCAGTTATTGTAGAGGTTATGCCAGAGTTGGCCTTTTTGTTGACTCTCTAATATCAGACCTGGTCTGAGGAGAGGAAGCTGGTTATGAGCAGTGCAAAAGGCCAGAGCTTCAGGTAGCAGCCTTCCCATGGTGCTTTTAATAAGAGCCTCCCTCTCTCTCTCCCCCCTCTCTCTCACTCTCTCTGAGGAGCTGAATTGCTAAATATATTCTAAGCCACACATGGTTCTGTGATGAATAAAACATTCAGTGAAACTTAGACTTTTGCACGACAATTACTAAATGCATCTAGACATTGCAAATGTTTCTTGCTAGATCAAGGAATTTAGACAGTTTGTCCTTTAAGTGCTTGGTTTAAAATGCAGGGCAAGAAAAACACTGCTCTTTGGGACAGCGCTCATCTCGCATACTCGGCATTTTATTAACCTGTATTAAAAGAGCAGCAAGTTAATTATATGTACTTACTTCCAAATATACATATTAATGTTCATGAATTAAACATTACAAAAAAATAAATAAATAAATAAGGATAATAAATGCTACTTTTATAATCCCACAACACACACATTAACTCTAAACTTATTATTAATAAGTATAGTTTCTGTATAAATGCATATTTAGATCTTCACATCCATATGATCGCTAAAAGCAACCTTCATTGGGAAAATGTACCTGTGGCAACATTTCTGCAAAATGATATTACATTGCTTTTTGCATGTTATGTGACTCTTTCAAAGTGAAAAGTTCAGAAAGTGACACTAAAAGCGTATTCAGTTTTATCCGAAACAGATCAACATGAATCTGCAAACCTTTTATTACAGTGGTTGTTGTGCATATCGCTGCAGTTCGGAAATGAACTGTTTGGTGAGTGACGCTAAAAGGTTAATGGTCTATCACAATGAAAATTATGTACCACCTACACTAAACTAGTGTTAACAAAAGCACACGTGAGATAAAACGCATTTGCTTCTAGAAGTCTTTGAGCTATTCTGACTCAGTTTAATGTTTCATGAGACTTGTAACCGAGCTCTTCGCATAAGCAAGTACAACGCTGTACCAGGTGAGGTACTGAGCAAGTTTACTGGGTCAGGAAAGCCATAAATATGGAGCTGGTTATGAGATGCAAAAGTCAAAATGTATTAGTTCACTATGGTAAAAGCCTTTTGAGGTCTTTATATAGTATTGTGCAAGGAAAAAATAAGTCTTTATTAATCAATAATCTGCCCTTGTAATCATAATGTGTCTGAAAAGAAAAATTAATTAATTTCAACTGGAAATTGTTAATTTCAACTGGAAACTGCAGTTAATTGTATGTATAGGTGTAGCCCCTCCTGTTTGAACTGCCCGCTCTAAGTGGGACTCGAACCTGGGTCCACCAGCATGGGAGTCGGGCGCTCTAACAAGGAGGATAAAGACCACAGTCTCTAGCGCGCCTCTTGAGATCAGGGGAGTGAGGTTTACACGCACAGCTCTTACCGGCCAACGTCTGTTACACTCACCCCCCTAAACCTCACTCCCATCTGGGTCACGACACCAATGTAACCCCTCCTGTTCGATCTGCCCACTCTAATTGGGACTCGAACCCTGGTCCGCCGGCATGGGAGTTGGGCACTCTAACAAGGAGACTAAAGACTGCAGTCTCTAGCGTCAGTCGCTAGAGCACCTCTTGAGATCAGGGGAGTGAGGTTTACATGCACAGCTCTTACCGGCCAACGTCCGTTACATAGGTATGTTTTTGATGTTTTCAAAAATGTAAGTAGAGGCACATATTTTCCAATGAGCTTAGGTTGACTAAAAGGGAAGTGTAAAAGTCATCTTCATTTATATAACGCTTTTCACAATACATATTGTTTCAAAGCAGCTTCACAGTGACAATAGGAAAATTATTATCGAGCTAAAGTTGGTTTTTGATTGAATCACTTCCGTTGTAAAAATTGTTAATTATTACTTTAGGGGCCGTTTAAATGACACCCTTCCTACTAAAAACCGAATACCTTTAATGCATTCTCCGTTCATTTACGTGTTTAGTCTATAGGTTTGCGTGTTTGAGTGTGTGTGTGCGCAAAAGCTTGGTCTTTTTTAAAAAGTGATATTTGCCAAATTACTTGTCTGGTCCGCATAATACAGAAAAAATTAGTTGTGTCTGCGGATCTATGCGAACTGGAATAATTTTGATAACGTTTTATCTATACATAAGGAAAGGGAAGGAGGTCTTCGCAGGGGATAGTTTAGTTGAAACGTAAGGGCTGCGTTATCATCATGTCTAGATGCAGGTCCTTCATCTCATCTGGATACGGCCTGGATCTGGCAAGCTGCGGCAAACCTCGGGATAAACAGAGAGAGACTAATATTAGCGTAGACGCCATTCTTCTTATGATGTAGCGAGTACATCAGGTGTTATGGGAAGTGGCTGACCTAATCTATGCAGCCTAACAATTTACATGATTTGAATTATAGAAGTAGATAATGGTTTATGTGTATGCAAGTTTAAACAGATGTGTTTTTAGTCTAAATTTAAACTGACAGAGTGTGTCTGCTTCCCGAACAGTGATAGGAAGACTGTTCCAAAGTTTAGGTGCTAAATAGGAAAAGGATCTACTGCCTGCAGTTGATTTTGATATTCTAGGTATTATCAACTGTACAGAATTCTGAGATCGCAATAGACGTGAAGGACTAAAATGCATTAAGAGCTCGCTCAGGTACTGGGGAGCTAAACCATTTAGTTCTTTGTAGGTAAGTAGCAAGATTTTAAAATCTATACGATGTTTAATAGGGAGCCAATGCAGTGTTGACAGAACCGGGGTAATATTTTGGACCAGCTGTAGTTTGTTTAACAGGCGAGCAGGGCAACCACCCAGTAGAGCGTTACAGTAATCTAGCCATGAGGTCATGAACGCATGAACTAACTGTTCCGCATTTGTCATTGAGAGCATATGTCATAGTTTAGATATATTTTTAAGATGGAAGAATGTGGTTTTACAGATGCTAGAAACATGGCTTTCAAATGAAAGATTGGTATCAAAGAGCACACCCAGGTTCCTAACTGACGACGAAGACTTAACAGAGCAGCCATCAAGTGTTAGACAGTATTCTAGGTTATTACGTGAAGAAGTTTTTGGTCCAAAAATTAGAATCTCTGTTTTTTTCTGAATTTAGTAGTAAGAAATTACTGGTCATCCAATTTTTTATGTCAGCTATGCATTCCGTTAATTTTGTGAATTGGTAAGTTTCGTCAGGGCTCGAAGAAATGAAAAGTGAAAACTAACGCCATGCTTCCTAATAATATCTCCCAAGGGTAGCATGTACAGAGTGAAAAGCAATGGTCCTAGTACTGAGCCTTGCAGTACTCCATATTGAACTTGTGATTGATATGCCATCTCTTCGTTTACTACTACGAACTGATAACGGTCAGATAAGTAAGATTTGAACCATGCCAATGCAATTCCACTAATGCCAACATAATTTTCAAGTCTATTCAAAAGAATATTGTGGTCGATAGTGTCAAAAGCAGCACTGAGATCTAGTAACACTAATAGAGAGATACAACCACGATCTGATGATAAGAGCAAATCATTTGTAACTCTAATAAGAGCAGTCTCAGTACCATGGTACAGTCTAAATCCTGACTGGAAATCCTCACAGATACCATTTCTTTCCAAGAAGGAACGTAGTTGCGATGATACTGGCTTTTCTAGTATTTTTGACAGAAAAGGAAGATTTGAGATCGGCCTGTAATTGACTAATTCTCTAGGATCAAGTTGTGGTTTTTTAATAAGAGGTTTAATAATAGCCAGCTTAAAAGTTTTTGGTACGTATCTTAGTAATAAAGATGAATTAATGATATTAAGAAGAGGATCTATGACCTCTGGAAGCATCTCTTTCAATAGCTTAGACAGTATAGGGTCTAACATACATGTTGTTGATTTTGATGATTTAACAAGTTTAGACAATTCTTCATGTCCTAAAGCAACAAATGAATGGAATTTTTCCTCAGGGACACTACAATGCACTGTCTGACGCGATACTGTAGTAGGCGGTTGCATGGTTAGAATTTTCTCTCTAATATTATCAATCTTGCAAGTAAAGAAGTTCATAAAGTCATTACTGCTGTGCTGTTTGGAAACATCAGAAGTTGAAGCTCTATTTCTCGTTAATTTAGCCACTGTATCAAATAAATACCTAGGGTTGTGTTTGTTTTCTTCTAAGAGATTTGAAAAATAAGTAGATCTAGCATTTTTTAAGACCTTTCTGTACTCAATATAAGTATACACAGGTTTGAATTACCGTCCTTAATAAAAGAGCCTAAAGAGTAAAATCAAGCTTACAGACATAGCTAATGTGTGGTCACACATTTCTGTTGTTGTTCCTATGCAGACCACAAAAAAAACAAAAAAAAAAAAACATGATGGATGAACACTCAAAACATGTGTGGAATAAAGCTGGAGATTTTTTTTTTTTTTTGTGAATGAATCCTAGCTAGCTAGCCTAGCTAATTTCCATGTAGAATAGTCAATGGATGAGCTTCTGATCAGCTTGCCCATTCCTGCTAGCCTGTTGCGTAGTTAGTAAACAGCTCATACAGTATAAACTCTGGAACAGAAACTTTATTTTCATGCTGGCAATAAACTAAGTCATCTAAATGGACTATTTCTGCTGCTTTCTGCTTCTGAAAAGTGAAAGACAAAACATGAACTCGAATGCAGCATAGTAATCACCAAAAAGCTCACACTTGTGACCATTAGCGAGTTTCAAGCCCGTAAGCAAAAACATCAAAATAAAAGAGCCCTCTAGTTAGCATAATTGTTGCATAATTCCTCTCATAAAATAATCCCTTTAAAGCAAGTGGTCTTGTAAAGATTGCGTGCCGTAAGACAGAAGCTTTCTGACTCACGTACAGCAGCTGGCAAGGGCAACATCAGAGGAACAGAACAGCTGATGCTCCCCCTATTAACTTTCAACTTATGGATATGGTGGCACCTCTCCAAAGATATCCTGAACCCAGGAGCCATGATTGCCAAGGTCAGAACTGATGAAAACATGATGAGACGGCAGTTTATATTTTAACTCTCTCCCTCTTTTTTTTTTTTCTCTTCTGATCAATTTTTCTTCTCGCTCCCTATTTTATTGCACGGTAGGAGACGTGAGCTTTTAATTACAACCTGAACTGGTGGGTTAATTGAACATAACAGAAGCCCAATTTCGTGTTACAGCAAATCAAGATGTTACTTATGCAAATTGGGAGATGTCCCCTCAGGGGGCCGGGGACGCCTCTTTAGATGCCAATGTCACACTCCACACTCAAAGTGCACACTGTGCTCTGAGTATATCGTCTAGCGAGAAGAAAGAGCCTTTTATGGAGATTATCGCTTCTAATGGATGTTCCTGGGGTGTGTCTGCCAGCCTTATTTTCTCATTTCTGTCTATCAGAGTTAATGTATCTATCACGGTATTCAAGACTATGCCCTTTCTGAAAAATGATCTTATTTTCCATAAGAAATAACTGAACAGGTAAAGGACAAAAAGGATGTGAGTTTGCTGAAAGCAGATGATTGTAGTTATGCAGTGAATCTGGTATAAACATTTAATTTTCAATTAGATTAAATAATAAAATAAATCAATTTCTTACTAATTCATTATACTGATTCTTAAGTTCACTTCAATTTAAGATAGTTTGCTAATTCACAAAATGTAAACTATATCATCGCCCTGCTCTAATCTGCTAAATGGGACTATAAGACATGAAGATATTAAAATATTATAAACATTAACATCATGATTTTCTGTGAAGCTAAAACAGCGTGTATTGTGAAAAGAGCTATACAAATAAATTTGATTTTACTTGACTTTGGGATCAATATTGTCTAGTATCAAAAAATGCAAAATTTAGAAACATTTTAAAAAACAGTATGATGTAACAGCCTGTTTTTTGTTTGTTTGTTTGTTTGTTTGTTTTTTTAATGAGTTGATATGCACTCCAATGCATCGATTCGAAAGCGATTCGTAAATATTTCAGAGCTTTGCAAAACATGCGGTGATAAGGTATAATATTATCAATTTGACTATTTATCAAATAGTTTAAGTACATATTGAAAGGAAAGGAAAGGACAGGAAAGGAAAGGAAAGGAAAGGAAAGGAAAGGAAAGGAAAGGAAAGGAAAGGAAAGGAAAGGAAAGGAAAGGAAAGGAAAGGAAAGGAAAGGAAAGGAAAGGAAAGGAAAAGACAGGACAGGGCAGGACAGGAAAAGACAGGACAGGACAGGACAGGAAAAGACAGGACAGGACAGGAAAGGAAAGGAAAGGAAAGGAAAGGAAAGGAAAGGAAAGGAAAAGAAAAGAAAAGAAAAGAAAAGACAGGACAGGACAGGGCAGGAAAAGACAGGACAGGACAGGGCAGGAAAAGACAGGACAGGACAGGAAAGGAAAGGAAAGGAAAGGAAAGGAAAGGAAAGGAAAGGAAAGAGTTGTCTACTTGCGAAGTTGCACAAATCTACGTTAGCATAATGCCTGAAATAGCCCATTCCACATGTCAGAAGGAATTTTGGGCAAGACTAACTGAATAAAAGCTCTTCTTTCTGCCTTGATAATAGCATAAATAAAAACTCACAGAGTCCTGAAAGGAAAGGAAAGGAAAGGAAAGGAAAGGAAAGGAAAGGAAAGGAAAGGAAAGGAAAGGAAAGGAAAGGAACAGACATGACAGGACAGGAAAAGAAAAGAAAAGAAAAGAAAAGAAAAGAAAAGAAAAGAAAAGAAAAGAAAAGAAAGGACAGGACAGGAAAGGAAAGGAAAGGACAGGAAAGGAAAGGAAAGGAAAGGAAAGAAAAGAAAAAGACAGGAAAGGAAAGGAAAGGAAAGGAAAGGAAAGGAAAGGAAAGGAAAGGAAAGGAAAAGACAGGGCAGGAAAGGAAAGGAAAGGAAAGGAAAGGAAAGGAAAGGAAAGGAAAGGAAAGGAAAGGAAAGGAAAGGAAAGGAAAGGAAAGGACAGATATCCCTGCATGATAATTTACATCTCTTTTTTTAGCTCACAAAAGTCTTAAGTTAAATAGTACTGTTTATTACTACATTTTTGATTAAGTTATATCAGTTAGAATAATTACCCTAATTAGTGTAAATTATAATGTGTTCCAGTTAATGTTGTTTGCCACACATAAGTGGTGCACCGTTTCTTCAAGCTGTTTTCTTGTTGTTAAAAATATGATTGTGACAAATATGGCACTTTGTTTAAATCTCCCACAAGTTTTCCACAAATTAAGCATTTTGTCTGTAAATAATTTTCTTTATAAAACCTATAATTAAATCTTAATCTCTTGCATGTGCATCAATAAGGAAACATGTTCCATTGCAAAAACAAATCATTAATATTTCCTTCTATTGATTATTAGGGTATTTGCTGTATTTTTGCTTTGTATTATTAAAGCCAACAGTATTCTCAACACATCAGCCAAAAGAATCTGCTAAAGTAAATTAACCAGGTAGTCCTGAGATTTGCTTGTTTATAAGCTTTCCTTTTATTTGGAGATGAGTTCAGAGTTCAGTTTATAAATTCAATCAATAAAAAAATATGTTAAATGTGCATATCTTAAAAGCCCCTTTTAACCCTTCAAAAAGGTTAATCAAACAAATACATCAGAGGTTTAAAGAAAATCTTAAAGTCGGCATGAAACGGAAGTTGCGATCATGTTTTCTTCACTATTGTGATGTATATCTGAGTAAAACAGCTTTTTGAACAAGAAAAAATGTAGGGCGGGACTTGATTTTGTGCATCAGGAATTGATTGGATGGTTGTGGTTTGCTATTGCTGTGATGTCATGTGAGTGACAGGTCTCGCCCTCATGCCAATAAAGACATCATCAGAGAAGAGAATAGACGGGAGGGGAAGTTATTTTGATGAAAGATTATGAGGGCACATGAATTAAAAAAAAGAAAAAAAAATATGTGCATGAATGAATTATTCATAATACATTCTGCAATATTCCATAAAAAAATAAGAATTGTCCATTTTGATTTCATGGTGACTTTAAAATTAGATTATGAATTTCACTGCACCTCTAAACAAAGAAAAGCTTTATTTAAATAAGTAAAGCCAATAACATTGGAAAGTGTATTACCAAGCTATTGACCCAATTTCTGGCCACATCAATGACTAAACATGTGATCCTGCACAGATGCCAACAAATATACAAAAGAAAACTTGAAATAATACTCAGGACAAAAGCTCAAATGATTACAGTGCAGCCAAACACTAGATTAATGTTCCATATCAAAGGTTCACAGAGGAAGCTGAGATGGTTCAGGAGCTGTGGAAGAATTACTGGAGCTCTTTACTTCCTCAAAGCTCTGTTTGTGCCGCCATCCCAAGGGAAATCCCGACCAGTCGGCCATATGTCTGTGGCAACAAAAGAGAAGAATTCCTCTATGCCTCTCTATTCTTTCCCTCTATTCTCTCCCTCCTGCTTATTCCCACCTTGACACCTGCACTGAAGAACCTGGGAGTTGAATCACTTAGTTAAGGGGAGCTGTCAAACCAGACCCCAGGAATAGAGCCTGGTTGGTGGGATGAAATGTGGGCAGTCTGGTCTCCACATGAACGCACACCTGGAGCTTGTCCAGTTCTGAGCTTTGTTTGAGCCGATCTAAGAACGGCTTCTAGTGTGCAATCCCTGACCTGAACATAAGAACAAGTTTTTGAACTGATCTCAGATCTGTTTGATACTTCAGTTAGGAGTGCGCTCCAGCCACCAGCTGTTTCCAGGTGGTTCAAGAGGAAATGAGAGGACATCTGTGAGATGGACCAGAGGTTGTCTACCTGTGGAGTTGCAAAAATCTACGTTAGCATAATGCCTGAAATAGCCCATTCCTCACGTCAGAAGGAGTTTTGGGCAAGACTAACTGAATAAAAGCTTTTCTTTCTGCCTTGATAATAGCATAAATAAAAACTCACAGAGGATTTCACAAAGAATAATGTCTGTCTGTCTGACTATCTGTCTGTCGGTAAGGCCATTACTTTCAAACTTTAAACTTCTTTTTCAAAGCATTCAAACAAGTCAAACCAGCACTGACCATTTGTCTTGACAAGCTGGTTTTCCAGTTAAAAAGACAGTTTTGAATTAGAATATGAACATTGGTCCCACTTTATATTAGGTGGCCTTAACTACTTTGTACTTACATTTAAGTTAATCATTTGATACAATGCACTTATTATGTACACGTTTTTACATTGAACGCATTTTAAAAAATACCAGCATGTAATTACATCTGTAATTAATTTATGTAATTACATTTATAATTACACTGTTGACCCATTCCTTACAACTTAACCCACCCTTAAACCGACCTATACCACCAAACCTGTTCCTAACCTTACCAGTATCCCACCTGAATAGCAGCAAAAGTGTTTTGCAATACAATATGAACACAATACGTACATTGTACTTATTTTTTGATGTAAGTACATAGTAGTTAAGGCTAGGGATGCACCGATCCGCCTTTTTCGCTTCCGATACCGATTCCGATACCTGGGATTCAGTATCGGCCGATACCGATCCGATATTCAAGTAATAATAAAAAAAGTGCTAAATTACCTAATAAACTGTATGCCTCACTGTGTGGAAGAAACTGGGATCATTCTTTTGTGCAAGGCATCAGGCTTGACTTAAACATTACTTTCCTATCTTTGTAAAACAAAATAACAAACTGACACAAATGTAGTGAATTATTTATTAAATAATTGTGCATCAGTGCAACAACTGTAAATTAACCAATAGCTTCACTAGCTTGGTAGACATTCAAAATAAACAGGAGTCCAGCTGATTCCTTCATCCATGACTCATGGCTTGTTTTTCATGAATGTCTGAGTCATACAAGGATATACTATAAAATTAAAAGACATTTCTTTTAAATTTATAGCGGAGTTTTTTTTTTGTTTTTTTTTTTAATGAGGCAGCAACATATGATCGATAGGACAGAACAAAAAATGCTATTAACAATCTTTCATTGCGCAAAAGTATTATAATATGAACGGCTCCCATACAGAGCGGCACAAAGCGCGTATGCGCATCCCGTGTGCAGAATGATGCGCTTGAAGCATCATGGAGTCACAGCGCGCAGCGGCAGCGCTCTGCATTCAAAGCACAAAGTGAAGATTGATGCGTATTGTATTACCGGTATCGTTGTCTACACATTAAGTATAATAATAGAAACATTGATTCATCTTGGAGAGAGTTTCATTGTGTTGACTGTCGTAACCGAACGCGACACGCAGTCTGAATGCTGAATGGAGAATGACTGACAGCCGCAGCGGAGGGAGGCATTTACGTGAACTTTAATTTAACGACTTAAATATTTATCTGTACCTCAAATTAAACTATGGAATGGCTTCAGAACACTTGGAATATAGTGCACGGAAACTTTATGGTGCTTTTTCATGTTAATGTGCCTTTTGTGGAGCTTAACAATAACACAGAATAGTACACGCACAATATCGGATTTGGATCGGTCCCATCCGGCCGATACCCGATCCGGCAAAAATGGCAGTATCGGAGCCGATACCCGATCTGAGTATCGGATCGGTGCATCCCTAGTTAAGGCCACCTAATATAAAGTGGGACCTGAACGTTCAAATTCGAATTGCAATTCTGCATCCTGTTCCTTATCTTAATTCAAATTCAATAAGTGAATTCGTATTTTAAAGGGTTAGTTAACCTAAAAATGAACATTCTGTCATTAATTACTCACCCTCGTGTTGTTCCACACCCGTAAGACATTCGTTCATCTTCGGAACACAAATTAAGATATTTTATAAGAGGCCTCCATTGCCAGCAAGAAAATGAACACTTTCCGATGCCCAGAAAGCTACTAAAGACATATTTAAAACAGTTCATGTGACTACAGTGGTTCGACCTTAATGTTATAAAGTGACGAGAATACTTTTTGAGTAATTAATGAGTAATGACAGAAATTTCATTTTTGGGTGAACTAACCCTTTAATGGCATTCTCAATTCACTTTTGAATCGCACACAGCACTGATTAAATCCCAGAATGACATGAGAGTGAGTAAATGATGAAAAAAATACCCATTTTGTGTGAACTATTATGCAAAAAAAGATATTTTTACACACTGTGTCTGGAATTTTGAAGTTCAGCCTCTTATTACAATGAAAATGCAACAGAAGATTATCACTCTGTCTCTGTGTCAAATCTTTTCATTTTCTTTTGAATAAAAGCCTTACCAAATGATAGACTGTTTGTGGGATCTTAAAATGGCATGTTCTTTCAATAAGACAGGAAAAACACAACACCTCAAACTCCTCAAACAAAAGTAAACAAACTACTTTTTTATTTTTTATTTTAATGGGCTTTTGGGCTTTTTAAAATGTGTTTGTTTTCAATAACCCAGCAGGCACACTTTGACAGGATTGAATTCACTAACTCCTGCTAAAAGCATGTTGTTATCTCAAAACACGTTGAAATCTCTTCAAATAAACGTCATACAAACATTTATATCTTTCAACGACCTTGTAAGGGTGAGCATTTATGTCTGGTAGACTTGTGTTAAATTCACTTACACTTAATTTTTACATAAGGTCTCTAATGACCCTCGGCCCCGGATCCAATTTCCTGCTATGTGTTCTCTCAAAGAGTAGACATGTCCTATCAGCCCTCAGTCTTTGCATTTCACACGCCTGACTCCTTAACAGCGCACTTCCAAAATAAGACGAAAATGCGTCAAAGCGAGGGAACGCGCTCCTCAGCCTTTGCTCGGTAGAGCGGCTTGCATCAGCTCGCGAGACAAGACAAGGATAGACATTCAGAGACTGATGTCAAAGTACCAGTCTGGGACAGCACAGTGTCAGCTACATATGCATGGAAGGATGGTTAGAGGCCAAAGGGGATTGAAAAAAGCACGCTGAGCCCGCTTTGCTATCAGCATCAAGATCAAAGTCATTTTCTGCCACCTCGTACATGTGCTACAGGCTCTTGCCTGAGAGACAGAGAGACGTTGTGCATATGGGATGGGCTTGTGCTGCTAAACTGTGCCACAGAGTCTCCGCCATGTACTTTTTTATAGCCACAGAAGTTATTTGATTTAGCTTCGCTGTTTACTTATTCATAGTAGCATTAACATACTGCTACTCTAGTAGTTTTTCATTTGTAGTAAATTATATGGCAAAATCAATAAACATTCATTATTCCAGTCTTCATTTTCATTTATACAGAAAAGTGTCTGGTAGGTGGGCGGATCTCAGGAAGCTGATACGAACGTGCTAAGGTCATATTTCATCCAATAATCAGAGTAATATATATATATACTGTATATAGTGATATAAAGTGAAGCTTATTTTTAGATTTTCTTTGGATTGTGACATTATTTTCATTATAGAAATTAAGCACATTTCCTCCCAAATTCTCATATATATTTGACAA